>CM060320.1:26931511-26939011 GCA_030674155.1 Stramonita haemastoma
ACACACACACAATACACACACACACAAACACACACAACACACACAATCTTTTTGAAGCGCATCTATCTGCAGAATATAACAGCCTAAACACAGTCATGTAATCCCTCGCAAATCCCTTAAACTCCATCATGTGTGTGATTTGTATCTCAACGGTCGCTGTAAGCTTAGGTCTGTCATCCGTTGTCTGTCCATAAACACACACACACACACACACACACACACACACACACACAACACACACACACACACACACACACACACACACACACACACACACACACACACACACACACACACACACACACACGCACGCACCACACACCACACACACACACACACACACCACACACAACTTTCTCCTAAACCTATATCCCCAAGTAAAAAAAAAAATCAGAATAAGTAGTTTGTTTATGAACACAACTATTATTCTCAGCATGCGTTGTGTTTAAACCTCTTAAGTAAATACTCATATACTTAATGTTAGACAAACATAGCCAGCTTACGTGATTTGTAAGGGTGTAAATTTTTCTTGACACAAATGATATTTACTACATATATACATACAGTTTTACTGATTTTGTTTTGAGGACAAACATAATAATCGTTTCACCACTTATTCACGTTTGTCTTATTGGCAAAGTGACATTACTGGGCTGTTTTAAAATCTCTGAGTTTTTACATTTCTGGACGTTTGAATTATTGACCCCAGCTCTTTAGTATCAATGTTTGTTCGGTCAATATTTCGTGTGGGTCCATTGTATTCATTAGTGGGGTTTTTTGTACAGTGGTGGAGTGAAGTAGACGGAGTGAGTGAGTGTAGTGTAGTGTAGTGTAGTGTAGTGTAGTGTAGTGTAGTGTAGTGTAGTGTAGTGTAGTGTAGTGTAGTGTAGTGTAGTGTAGTGTAGTGTAGTGTAGCGTAGCGTAGTGTAGTGCAATGTAGTGTATGTAGTGTAGTGTACTGTAGTGAAGTGTTGCGCAGTGCAGTGCAGTGTATTGTAGTGTAATGCAGTGCAGAGTACGCTACTGTACAGTGCTTAATTGGTTAACTTGCGCTGTCCAACCTTTACATGGAAAGTAACATTTTTTCCCCACGTAAAACCAGACACTCGAGTAACTTTGGTTGGTAGATTCAGTAGATTACTATCCGTACTCTCAAAACGAGAGAGTAAAAGAAGGCCCGTAACCTTCTGCCCAAACTTATCACACCTTCTATAAAGAAAAACCATAAACTGACCGGAGGTCTTCCTATCAGAGCCTACCAACCTACTTACTGCTTCATAGCAAAAAGGGACAATCTTTGTAGATTCTGGATTATATATCACCCACTACATACAGGTGTGGTTCTTTTGAAAAGAAAATGAGGGATGAAAGGTGGGGTGGGGATTTAGTACTAAGACTACATGATTGTATGTTTGTATTGGAAAGCGTCGTCGGTGTCTTTAGAGGGAACTTGGTCTAGCAATACCTTGCCTTTGATAATAATGTTCTCCCTACCACTCCCACGTTGACAGACTGTGCGCATGATTGGATTACACAGAAATATGCAGACGAAATATTGCAGAGAGAGAGAGAGAAAGAAGTAAATCAATACAAACACTCTCAAATGCTCACAGCGATGATGTCATACACAGGGAAACAAACACACAGACACACAGACGCACAACAGACAAAAAACACAGACAACACAGACACAAACACAACACAAGACACACGACACAACACAGCAACAGACAAACACACACACACACACACCACCACCACACCACCACCAAAACAACACTACACAAACAACACAACAAGATGAAACAGAGACTGAGACAGAGACAGATAGAGCAGTCAGACAGATAGAGAGACAGACAGATAGATCAAATCAAATTCTTTTATTTAGAGGATGATGAATAAGCTCCCATGTGCTTTTTACATCTAGTCCCCAGAGAAGAGAGAGAGAGAAAGAGAGAGAGAAGAGAGAGAGAGAGACAGGGAGAAGAGAGAGAGAGAAGAGACAGAGAGAGAAACGAGAGCAGAAGAGACAGAGAGAAAAGACAGACAGACGCAGAAGACAGAGACAGACAGAAGACGACAGACAACAGACAGACAGACAGAACAACAACTAGACAGACAGAACAGAGAGACAGACAACAGACAGGACGGGCAGAGACACAGAGATACAAAGACACAGAGACAGAGAGCAAAGAATCGAATTTCTCTCCTAAAGCCAGCGAACAAACACACAACTGTGCTCTTCATTCCAGCGCCAACAGTCAACAGTTCTTAATGCAGGGGCATGGAGAGCAGATCTGACAGCCAACACTGATCCTTTATGGATGGTTCACACACACACACTCTGCACACAGACATACACACGCATGCACACACATGCACACACACATTCACACACACATATGCACATAACATGCAACACTCTATACACACACACGCACGCACACACATACACACACACACACACGCGTGCGCACGCACACACACAATGCACACACACGCACATACACACCAACACACGGTACACACACATACACACGCACACACACAGTACACACACATACGCATATGTGCACGCGCGCACGTACTGAACACATACACACACTCACACACAAACACACACACAAACACAAAACACATTATTTGTGTTTAATAAGAAAATTTTCGCCTGAATTTCAGTGCGGGGGAGAGAGAGAAGAGAGAAAGAGAAAGAGAGAAGAGAGAGTGGAGGAGAGAGAGAGAGAGAGAGAGAGAGAGAGAGAGAGAGAGAGAGAGAGAGAGAGAGAGAGAGAGAGAGAGAGAGAGAGAGAGAGAGAGAGAGAGAGAGAGAGAGAGAGAGAGTCTTTCACTCCAGCACTAACAGTCAACAATCCTTATAAATTAATGCACGATCACAGAGCAAAGACCTGTCGGCCAACTTTATTCCTTGTATAATTCTATTTTACATACACACCCCTCTTTTGTCTACCGTTCCTAGCTAATAAGAAAATCTGTGTGTGTGGTGTGTGTGTGTGTGTGTGTGTGTGTGTGTGTGTGTGTGTGTGTGTGTGTGTGTGTGTGTGTGTGTGTGTGATCAAGTCAAGCCACAAATGCTTTAATCATCCCATGAAGGACAATGTGTGTGTGTGCGTGTGCGCACGCGCGCACGTGCGTATGTGTGTGTGTGTGTGCGCGCGCGCATGTATGTATGTATGTATGTATGTATGTATGTATGTATGTATGTATGTATGTATGTATGTATGTATGTATGTATGTGTATGAAGTCAAGTCAAATCAATAAGATTTGAATCATCTCATGAACGGCAATATATGAGTATATAGATGTGTATATGTGTGTATATGTGTGTGACCGTGCCAGCATACCTATATGCACGCGAGGTGTGTGTGTGTGTGTGTGTGTGTGTGTGTGTGTGTAATGTGTGTGCGCGCGCGTGTGTGTGTGTGTAGTGCGTCTTGACGGGTGGGAGAGGAGAGCGAAAGCAATGAGGGGGAGGTATAAGAAAGACAGACACACAAAAACATACTGAGGAGAAACAAAGACTGACGCTATAGGGGACAAAAGAAAAGTGGAGTGCATGTATGTCTAGCCTTCAAAGGAAGGAACAAAGCACAGGAGTGTGTGTATCCATCCACCCTTGAGGTGTACTTCCCCCATTGTCAGTACAGCACAGGGCTTATTATTGTCAATATTGACGGTACTTGATGCCTGGTCACACCTTAGTCTTGTCTGGTATAAAAAATTTTCTCAGTAAGTGTGTGTGTGTGTGTTTGTGTGTGTGTGTGTGTGTGTGTGTGTGTGTGTTGTGTGTGTGTGTTGGTGGTGTGTGTGTGTGTGTGTGTGTGTGTGTGTGTGTGTGTGTGTGTGTGTTGGTTGTTTGTGTGTGTGTTGTGTTGTTGTGTTGTTGTTTTGTGTGTGTGTGTTGTGTGTTTGTGTGTGTGTGTTGTGTTGTGTGTGTGTGTGTGTGTGTGTGTTGTGTGTGTTTTGTGTGTGTGTGTTGTGTTGTGTGTGTGTGTTGTGTTTTAGGGTTTTTGTGTGTTGTGTGTTGTGTGTGTGCTGTGTGTGTGTGTGTCTAAGCATGTTGTGTTGTGTGTGTGTGTGTTGTGTTTGTGTTGTTGTGGTATGTGTGTTTGTGGTATGTGTGTGTGTGGTGTGTGCGTGTGCTGTTTGTCTTGTATGTAGTGTATGTGCTGTGTGTGTTCTGATGGATTTCGTGATTGCTTTGAATTTGATTCAGCTATTAATTTGTTTCCTATTTTATGAACTGACTCAACCCACCCACCAACTTCTCCCCCAACACACACTCACACACACACACCACCACCACCACCACCACCAACCAATACCACCAACCACCAACCAACCACCAACCACCATACACAGTTGCACTCTTTTAATACGTGTTTTAAAATATGACGAGGTGATAGCCCGATATGGCCTGTGCGGTCGGCGGGGCTCTAAGCAACATCATTGGATTGGATTGGAGCCAACCACCATCACCAACCACCACCACCACACCCACCAACCACCAACCAACCAACCAACCACAACCAACCAACCAACCAACCAACCAACCAATCACCTCCAACCACCACCCAACACTAACACCACCAACACTAACGACCACCACAAACCAACCCACCTCCACTTTGATCAGCTCCAGCTTCTTCAGCTTCTGGTAGGGCTCCTTCTTCTTCTGGTTGGCCTGGCAGCAGCAGGCGAAGCTCCACAGCACCAGCTGCACCCCGCCCATGCAGGCGTGCAGCAAGGTCACCCCGGCCAGGGACACCATCACCAGCCACTGGGGACCCAGCCTGTCTGCCGAGGACACGCTGTACACCACCACCGTCAGGACCAGAGTCACCACCAGGAGAACTACCTGTTCCACCACAGACATCTTCTGCAAGGCCCGACCCTGCCCGATCTTCTCCGTCTGCCACAGGTTCGGGGAGCTGGCGTGGATGCGACTGTTGTTGGTCTTCCACAGCCGGAACCCGCAGAGGATGCTAAGGACGAGGCCGAGGATCTGCAGCAGCCACAGGATGAAGAAGAGGATGGCGCCGAAAGCCGCTCCTTCCCGCCTTCCTGCCGGACCGGGAAACACGCCACCGGGTAAGGAGAGTCCGGGTCGAAGTAGTCCACGGGGATGACGGCACCAGCGCCAGGACGAACACCACGACCTTCTCCGGAACGACCAGGACGAGGATCCAGGTTTTCCTGAAGGTGGACAGCTGACCCAGTTTGCCCGGGTTCTGCAGGAACAGGAGCGAAATCGCCGTCAGGGCCAGCATGCAGGGGAAGTCCAGCAAGCCGAACAAGAAGAAGAACCCGGCGCGCAGAGCAGAGTTTCTGACTTCGGTGGCCATGTAAGCCAGGAAGAAGGCTAGGCCTGTGCCCAGGAGGAGGGTGGAGACGTCCTGAAGGATGAGGGAGATTCTCCAGGCTTCTGGGATGACGTACTTGCTGATGAGGCGGGTGAGGAGGAAGATGAGGGTGGCACCATACTGAAGGATGTCAGAGCCAGAACGGCGATTTCTACGTCGTGGCCGTGATCGTCTGTGATGGCTGGGGAGGCGGTGGATGTGGTGTTGGATGCCATGGTGTCTTTGGTTGTTGGGTTGTTGGGGGATTTTCAGGTTGGGTTACGCTGAGTTAGAGATGGTTGTTTGATATTTTGTGCATATTTCTAGTTCTTATCAGGGTTTTTTTCAGTATGGGTTACGCTGAGTTAGCGATGGTCGTTGATATTTTGTGCATATTTCTAGTTCTTATCAGTTTTAGGGGTCACAATGAGTGTTTTCAGCGGAGCATTTGATATTTTGTGCATATTTCTAATTCTTAGTGTTTGGATCACACTGGGTGTTTTAAACTGAGCATTTGATGTTTAGTGCTTATTTCGATTTCTTCTCAGTTTTGGGGTCACATTTGAGTGTTTAAAGAAGATTGTTTGATATTTTGTGCAGATTTCTAATTCTTCTATGTCAACTTTTATTTTTTCCTAAAAAAATTGTAAACCTTATGATTATTCAAGTTCATTATCGTGCTTTTTTTTTAATATCATTTACACTTTATTCTTTTGTAGTTTTAAACAAACTAGTGATATTTTGTGTAAAAAATCTGATTCGTGTTGTAAAAAAGACACATTTTTTACTTTCAAAATTATGCGACAAATCTGGAAATTTGCAAAATTGATGTTGCTAAAAAAATTAAAAGAAGGTATAATCAATAAAAATGTAAAAAAAAAATTCACAACCTATCAAACTTTGACAAACTTTTCGATTTTCACTGTTCATTTTCTGTCTTTCTTTTCTTTCTTTCTCTCTTTGTTCCACCAAACAAAAGCACTCTCTCCCTAAAAAACCCCACAAAACAGAAGTCACAGTGTGAGTAAATGAGTGCTAGAGTGTATGTATACTCATTCTTATTCCTAGCCCCTATAAAACTAAGTCAGTTCTCTCAGCCTTTATCGTCATGTTGGCACTGACGAGTCATGGTGCTCCACTCTCGTCTCATGGACTCTCCCTGGTGGACAACAATGGCCTATTGTCGGGTGTTCAGGGTGTATGAGTCCTTCTCTCTCTCTCTCTCTCCTGTTTTTTTGGCGGTGAACTGGAAGTTGGGGGCAAAATCTGGAAAGAAAAGAGACAGGAGATTTAAGACACTGTTGTTGTTTTTGTTTTTGTTTCTGTCTTTGTTTGTTCTACACTTGTTTGTCTCTTGTTTTTTATGTATTTTATAATTATCTACCTTACATGGTTGTGTGTGTTGTTTCTATCTTCTGTCTTTCTTTGGTATTTCTTTTTGTCCTGTATTTGTCTCTGTATGTCTGTCTCTGTCCTGTCTGTCTCTCTCTGTCTCTCTCTTTCTCTCTCCTCTCCCTCCTCTCTCTCCTCTCTCTCTCCTCCCCCTCTCTCTCTCTCTTCCTCTTTTCTTTTCCCTCCCTCTCTCTTCTTCAACTGCAAGTTTAATGTATCCCTAATATATATCAACAATAAACATCCACGTCAGCATGCACAGATGGATACACACAGACACTGACCCAAACACACAGACACTTACAATGCACACACACACATGTGCAAACAAATCCAGCACACACACACACACACACACACACACACTCACACACACACATACATCAAATCATAAACATGCATAACCATCACATGCACAACACACAACAAACCCCACCCTCCTACCACACACTCACCACCACCACCACACACACACACACACACACACACACACACACACACACACACACACACACACACACACACACACACACACACCAAAACACACACACACACACACACACACAAACAAACACACACTACACACAAGAGACACACAACAATTACTAGCACCTACAGAACACCATGATTGTGCTTGTAGCTCTAGCAAAGACCATGATATACTTACATTAGGTTATCCTGTTCTGCAAGACTCATGGCAGAGCGTGTTCTGGATTTGCTTATGCAGAGGGCACACACACACACACA
>CM060320.1:26944011-26951511 GCA_030674155.1 Stramonita haemastoma
AGACAGACAGAGACAGAGAAAGAGAACACTGACACGCGTGCCCTTACCCTAAATACCAACGAATAATTATTAACGAGAACAGGTAAAAGATATCATCCTAATGACTATTATGGGTTGGGTTTTTTTTTTTTAGCAATAGCAGTAATTACACAATTGTCACATTACCATCGAGGCTTGAATGAAAACACACCGGGAACACGACCGAACGGGGTACTTGATTGGTTGCCAAAAAACATAGGACGACCAATAAATATGTCTCTTTTATAGACAGCTTGAGTGGCATGTCGTTTCTTGCTCAGATAAGGGGGGGGGGGGGAGATGAGAGGGGGGGGGGAGGGAGGGTCAAAGGCACACATTTTGTGTGGTGAGGGAAGGAGGTGGAGTTGGTGGAAAGAAGAGTGTGGTGGGAGAAAAACAGGTAGTACGAGAGAGAATAATCAGGATTTTTTCGGTAATGGTATAACAACTGGAAGATTGAACTGTTGCTGTTATTATTGGTGAATTGTTGCAAACTGCTATCGTTCTTGTTTTTGTTGTTGTCTTTGGTGGTGTTTATGTCCTGTTCTTTAACACACAAAATCCATCTTATTACAATTTCGCCCCCCCCCCCCCCCCGGTATTTCTTTTAAGAAATGAACTGAAACGTAAAATATAGCGAACTGTAGGCAGGACTCTACCTACCAAGACCCCCTACTGACGGTCAGACAATAATAGCTAAGTCACAGAGTCTGCAGACTGAATAAGAAGATCTACTTACCTGCCTACCTGAGGTGGCGATCACCACACAAGGTTCGCCCAACGAACTTTTGAACTTAGCTGTGTTTTTGTTATTCTTGTTACTGTTTTGGGTGTTCTTGTTCTCCTTGTTAAGGTTTAGTTCTTCTTCTTTTCCTCATTCTACCAGTTTCCTGCTCTCGATTTTCTGGTTCTCCACCTTCTGTCAAGTCAAGCCAAGTCAAGTCAAATCAAAAGCAATTTAATCGTCCCATGAAGGGCAAATTACAATACTGACAGGCATTTTGATACGTATCATAATCTCGGCAGACACAAGATAGCTACATTCCTTATTGGTTCAAACATTCTAAAATAAACTTCAAAAAACACCATCACACCACACCACACACACACACACACACACACACACACACACACACACACACACACACACACACACACACACACACACACACACACACACAAACACACACATACACACCACACGACACGACGCACTGCGCCACATACATACCCCGCACGCACGCACGCACATGAACACACACTGCATGCACCCACCCCCGCGCAACGCACGCATCAACACACACCAACACACACACAACACACACACACACACACACACACACACACACACACACACACACACACACACACACACACACACACACAACACACACACACACACACACACACCCCTGCTAGTGGTATGCTCCTATATTCTTCTCTTGTTGATGCATGTTTTCTTCCGAAATGCCTGAATGTGCAGAAACACTTTTTTGGTCACATCAGATAATTATTAATTGGTGGGCGTGTACTTTCTACTTCGTTATTTTCAGTTTTGCACCTTATTTACTGGCTTCTTTTGCACCTTATTTTACGGAGAAGGAAGGTGGCAGGATGGTTAAGACGTTTGCCTGCCAATATGCAAACCGTGAGTTTCTGGGTTCGTACCCAGCCTCGCCCTTTCTTCCCAGTTTGACGAAAAAATCGAACTGAATGTCAAAGTCATTCGGATGAGATATAAACCGAGGCCCCGTGTGCGAACGCGTGCAGAACATCTTGCAGCACACGTTAAAACCCCGTTCCGCCTTTCGGAAGAGCAAGCCATCGTGTGCCGGTAGGAGCGGATGACAAAATTAATTATTTAAAAAAAACCAGCATGCACACAGGTGTTCGTGTTTAGACACCATCCCTGAGAGGAAAAAAAATGGGTAGGCGCTGCACTTGTGGCGACGCGCTCTCCCCGGGGAGAGCAGCCCGAATTTCACGCAGAGAAATCTGCTGTGACATAAAGTGGTATAAAATAAAATAAATAAATAAAATAAATAAATTCTTTTCTCTGTCTTTTCTTGTAACTGTTTTTTGTTTGGTTTTATTATTTACGCTCTGTCGCTCTTTGCCTCTTTCTTTCTTTCTTTGTTTCTTGTTTCTTTGTTTGTTTCTTTCTTTCTTTCTTTCTTTAAGTCTTATTTTGTAAGAGCGTCTCTCTCTCTCTCTCTCTTCTCTCTTCTCTTCCTTCTCTCTCTCTCTCTCTTCTCTTTCTTCTCTCTCTTTCTCATCTTCTCTCTACCTCGGGACGGATAGCTAGTGGTCAGAAACATTGCTGGCAAATTTGACGACCCGGTTCGAGTCCGGTCGAGGAAAATTTTTCTCCTGGATTACTCGTGCCGACTCTCTTTCTCCCCAAAAGTCCTTCGTGAACTTTAAAACCGAGGCCCGTGTGCGAACGCACGCAGACATCTTGCGCACATCGTTATCCTGTTCCCTTTTCGTAGAGTAGCCATCGTCGTGCTCGGTGGAACAGATGACAATATTTACAAACTGCATCACACGGGGACCTGATGAAAAAAAGCACTGATTGCTTTTCTTTGTCCTCGATATAAGATAAACTAAAAAAAATATATAAATAAAATAAATCTTTCGCTCTATTAATATTTCCTTCCTTCCGTTCCTTCCTTCTCTTTTCTTCTTTTTTTTTCGTTTCTTTCTTATTTTCTTCTTCTTTTTTTTCTCCTTTCCACGTTTCATTTCCTTTTCTTTATCTTTTCGATTTTCCCTCTTAATTCTTCTTTTTGATTTCCCGTCCTTTCCTTTCTCTTTCTTTCTTTTGATTTTCCCCTTTCTTTTTTCTTTGACTTTGTTCTTCCTGTCCTTTCTTTTCTATTGGTATTCTTTCCTTTCTGGTTGTCCGTTGCTTCATCCCAGTTTGCCTGGTTTCTGTGGTATTTAGCAGATCAAGCATGAAAGAATGCATTCTCTCCCGCCGAAGAGATATGCACGGTCAGTGCCTGTACAAGGCAGATACTTGTGTCACAATGACTATGACAATACTCTGAAACACAGACAGACAGACAGTCAGACAGACAGACAAAGAGAAACAGACAGTTGTATAGACAAGACACAAGACAAACTACACACAAATACACACACAAACACACACACACACACACACACACACACACACACACACACACACACACACAACACACACAACACACAAACACACACCACACGCACACCCACAGCGCCCCCCCCTTTAACCCTTACAAACCCAACACACTACAGAGGTAACCAATACAATCCACAAAAATAATACGAAAACATCAAAAATCTTCGTTGTTGATCTTTTTTGTTGTTTTTGTTGTTATTTGTTTGTTTTCGTTTTTTGTGGACACTTTTCTGTTTTGTTTTCTTTTGTTTGTTTTTTCCTTTTCCAAGCACTAACAGCTAAATTGAAACCAGATATTTTAGACAACAGTAAAGGGAAAACTTAATGAGTCGTTCATTTCACGTGGCTTGATTTTCTTTGAGCATTATCAAGGGGTGTGTTTGTATCGTTCACAGTTGAAGGTGTCTCTAACAATTGTTGATTGTTGATGCGCTTTGCTAGTTTTTACCTACACACACAAACATACGCGTGCGCGCGCGCGCACACACACACACACATTCACACACACACACACTCACATACACACACGCACGCACGCACGCACGCATACACACACACACGCACGAACGCACGCACACAACACACACGCGCACGCACGCAAACACGCACACACACGCACGCACGCACCACACACCACATACACACAAACACACACACGCACGCACGCACGCACACATACACACATACACACATGCAACACACCACAGACACACACACACATTTGTGCTGGGGGAACGGGTGACAAAATTTACACAACGGCATACACACAGGGACTGGATGTAAAAAAAAGCACATGAGCACGTATTCCATTATCCTCAAAATTAAAGAATAAAATCGATAAAAATAACTACACACACACACACACACACACAACACACACACACACACACACACACACACACACACACACACACACACACAACACACACACACACACACACACACACATACTTGCACACGCACACACATACGCTCACACGTTTGTTCTGAGTAATCATAGTATCAACTTTTCGTACTGTTTGTCAATATCAGCGCAACCTTTGCACACATCTACTAATCAGATCCAAAGTGCTAACGTTTGTTTTACACTGAAGCTTGCAGACCCATCTATACCCAATCATCAGTAACACTCTATAACATTAATTAGAATAGTAAAGTAAGGTAAAGGTGTCCCAAAACCTTGGTGGTCGTAGGGAGTGAGGCATCAGAGACCTCAGCTTCTCTAGGGCCAGCATATTGTGGGCGGCGTCCATCTCTCTCCCTCGCTGCTTTACCTTCCCTGACCTAAAGAGGACAGGTACCATTACAGCTGGGTGAACAGGGGAGGGGGGGGACTGTACTTAGCCAAGCGCGCAAACGGTCACCCATCCAACTGGTAACCACGCTCGACGTGCTCAACAGACTTGGGAAAGCGAGCGCTCTGACTCTGAGCTATTTTGCTCCCGTTAATTGAAATACCAGCTCTAAATTTGGGAAATTTGAGATCAGCCAGTAAGATCTTCGCAAAACTTTTTTTAATGTTTCAACAGAAGAAAAATAGTGGATCCACTCAGTAAATCACTTATCCGCAGAGTCTTGCCATCATTCTCACCATCTGCCGAGTCCATAATGTTGTTTTTCTAAGGCAACAGAATCTGACTACACTGGTTTCTCCCCTCAACTCCGCTCACAACCTGTTCCGCCCTTCGGAAGAGTAGGCCCTTTCTGCCGTGGGAACGTCGAACGGATCTTTAAAAAAAACCAGCAAAACGGCATACATACGGGGACTGGGTGTAAAATTAAAAGGCACATGAATGTTTCTTTCATTATCCTCGAAACAGCCAAACCCTTTCTCAAACGGACGCCTCAACAGAACACTCGGAACCTAGGCTCTCGGACTATTGCTACATCACGAGTCTGATGCTCTCATCACTCGGCTAGTATGACCCCAGCCAGAGTCAGAAAGTTTTTTTTTTAAGCCACTTTAGTCTGTGTTTAATAAGGGAACTTAATCACGAGGTTGACAGTTGAGAATGGTCACATACAACCCTTCTCGAAAGTAGTCCACATTGGGAAGGAGGTAATTGCTCATATGGTTTAAACAATTTATTCAAAGAAATCGTACACACATCCACACTTAACAACAGAGCAAGCAACAAGTTAAAAGCTTACAGTGCGCTCAACAGCAATAGAAGTGTCAGTCTTTACCTTTGGCAGCTGGCAGACATCAAGTTTTTCAAACTGTAAAAGTGTTTGTTTTTTTAAACACCAGTGACAAAAACGTTTAATTTAATTGTTCATAATTATGAGTTATGTCCTCTTATTGTTCATACCATGCTGACCCGTGCCAGTACAAGAAATAGTCAGCAGATCGTAATCATGTGGATTTATCTTATTATCATAATTATGCTATTCATCTTTTCTGCCGTCTTTTTGCTGTGTGGCTCAAAGTGTTCCATGACGGGGAAAAGCCAACATCATCAGGGACAAGAATGTTCCTTACGTCACAGTTTCTGAATACACAGGCTGTTAATCTGTACAGTATTCGTCATTAGCAAATTTCAGTAACACCATAAATGACAGCATTTTGTTTTCAATCATTATTATTCAACCTCCCAACATTGAACGACAATCATCTTTAAGCAAATAGCGATCAGTAAACGAAAACGTCTGTGAAGAAATGACACCCCCAAAAAACAAACAACAACAACAAAAACCAAACCAACAACAAAACAACCAACCAACCAACCAACAAACAAAACCAACCAACAACAACAAACAAAAGAACAAGAAGAAACCAACTAAACAAAACAAAAACAACAACGACAAAACCATACAAACAAGCAAACAAAACCAAAACTCTGCGAACCAAAGAAAACAAACAGACTAATAAACCAGCCAAAAACAACAACAAGAGCAAGTGTGCAGTATTTATTTTCTTAACCTTAGGGAAGTGTCAAAATAAACAGTGAGATTTTGTCATCCTTATTCGTTCTTTTTTATGGTGGTTGTCATGGTGTTGTGTGTGTGTGTGTGTGTGTGTGTGTGTGTGTGTGTGTGTGTGTGTGTGTGTGTGTGTGTGTGTGGTGGGTGCGTGGTGGGGGGAGGATTGGTGGTGGTGGTGTTTGTTTCTCTGTTTCTTTGGCTTTCGTTATTGTTAATGTTGATGTTGTTTGGGGTTTTGAAGGATTTTTTTTGGGGGGAAGGGGGTGTCAAATTTTGTTTTTGTCTGTTTGGATGCATATCACGCCATTGTTGAAAATGCATAACCCCTGTGCTTAATAACACTGTGCACTGCACTGTTACGATCACTTAAAAAAAAACAAAAGAACGACAACACTGATATATTAAATATGTCGACGCATCATTAGAATTTCGGTCATAAAATACGAAACAAGACCAGTACTCTGTGTGTGTGTGTGTGTGTGTGTTGTGTGTGTGTGTGTGTGTGTGTGTGTGTGTGTGTGTGTTCGTGCGCGCGCGCGAGCGCGGTGTGTGTGTGTACCTTTACTTAGCATTACACACACACATATTATATATATAATATATATATAAATATATATATATTATATTATAGAAGAGAGAGAGAGAGAGAGAGAGAGACAGAGACAGAGACAGAGACAGAGACAGAGACATATATATTTATATTATAACCTGTAACCGAAGCGTGTGCCGCTCACTCTTTCACTCACACACATGGACGTACACAATCTGTTGAGTCAAGCAAGCAATTTTTTTCTTTTACAAGCATACCATTTAAAACATGCTGTATAGATAAAAATAAAAAGTACCCACACGCACACTGACGTGCATGGATACAACAGATCCCAGATATAAAGCCTTTTTAGCTCCAAGTTTATAACCTCTGCATTGGTCTGTATGATTCTGGGCAATTGAAGACAACGCGTCATGCGGAACAGTGATCAAAAAAAACATTTGCCACTTTCTAGGTATCACCTTTGGTGTGGTGTTTTGCCTTGCTGTCGATATATTGTTGTTGTTGTTACGAACAATACAATGTGTGTGTGTGTGTGTGTGTGTGTGTGTGTGTGTGTGTGTGTGTGTGTGTGTGTGTGTGTGTGTGTGTGTGTGTGTGTGTGTGTGTATGTGTGTGTGTGTGTGTGTGTGTGTGTGTTGGTGATTTATTGGAACAAGCCATGTCACATGTTTGTGTTGATGCATTTATAAGTGATAATGATGGAATAAACAATATAGCGTATTTGTGTTTGTGCATGTGCTGGTGATATGACGGGACAAGTAATGTAACATGTTTGTGTATGTATTGTTGATGTATTAGAAAATGCAGCGAAACACTTTTTTTGTTTCTGTATCCGTCG
>CM060320.1:26954011-26964011 GCA_030674155.1 Stramonita haemastoma
GAGAGGGGGGGAGAGAGAGAAGGGGGAGAGAGAGGGGTTGAGAGAGAGTGAGAGAGAGACGGAGAGAGAGGGGGTTGAGAGAGAGAGAGAGTGAGAGTGAGAGAGAGAGAGATGGTGGTGCTGTGTGTGGGTTGGTGGGGTATGGTGGTGGTGTTGGCAAGTGTGTGTGTGTGTTGTGTGTGTGTGTGTGTGTGTGTGTGTGTGTGTGTGTGTATGTGTGTGTGTGTGTAGTGGTGCGTGCGTTGTGTGTGCGCGCGCGTGTGTTGTGTATGTCTGTGTCTGTGTATTTGTGATGTTGTATGTATGTATGTATGTATGTATGTATGTATGTATGTATGTATGTATGTATGTATGTATGTATGTATGTATGTATGTATGTATGTATGTGTGTGTGTGTGTGTGTGTGTGCGCGCGCGCGCGCGCATTCGTCCTCTCACGGGTGCACACGCAATGACGCAAATAATATTGATATCATAAAATGCCGAAATGAAATCATCAAGCTTATCACAGACATGAAACAACCTGTATCCACACCTCAAAGGATAAAACTGAAACGCTTCTTGGAATCAATCTAAACTCTTTTAACAGGAGGGGGTGGGGGACGAGGCAAAGACACTGAGGAGTTGTTTGTATTTTTCTGTTCATTAGTTAATTAGTTGGCACTCTTCAGCACCTGTTTCTGCGTCTCTCCATGTCAGTGTGTGTGGTGTGTGTTGGGGGTGGGGGGTGGGGTGTTAAAATGTGTGTGTGTGTGTGTGTGACGGGTGGGGTGAGTGTGTGTGTGTGTGTGTGTGTGTGTGGTGTGTGTGTGTGGTGGTGTGTGTGTGGGGTGTGTGTGTGTGTGTACGGGTCGGGGGGGTGGGGGGGTGAGTGAGTGAGTGTGTGTGTGTGGTGTGGTGTGGTGTGTGTGTGTGTGTGTGTGTGTGTGTGTGTTTGAGTGCATATATACGTCCATACATACATGTGCGCTGTGTGTGTGTGTGTGTGTGTGTGTTTGTGTGTGTGTGTGTGTGTGTGTGTGTGTGTGTGTTGTGTCTGTGTCTGTGTCTGTGTCTGTGTCTGTGTTTGTGTTGTGTTGTGTCTGTGTGTCTGTGTCTGTGTCTGTGTGTCTGTGTTTGTGTGTTTGTGTTTGTGTGTCTGTGTTTGTGTGCTGTGTGTGTGTGTGTGTGTGTGGTATACGCGCGTTCCCCAGCGTTTTCGTTCGTGCTTGATTTCTATAAAATAGAGTAGACAAAATCTCTAACCATTACAACATGTAGTACTTAACGAAAAAAAAAACACAGAAAAAATTAAGTTTAAAAATACGCTTAGTAAAAATCGTAAACGTCTCTTACATACCTTCAACCGTATGAACAATAACCTTACAACACAACACACACACAAATCCTAGAGAGCGAAAAAAAAATCTATCACAACACTCCAACACATTCCTACAATATCCCAAACCACCCCGAATTCGATCTCCTACCTTCCAAAATCGACCCTCACATATCGAACTCAATAATCAGTCCTGCAAAATCCCTCTGCTTTTTTTATTTTTTTTATTTTTTACTTCTTATGGCAACACACCTGCCCCTACAGCCCTAACCATTTTCCACAACTCTTTTTCGACTGTACCCAAAATCCAAACAATAATGAAATATTAAAAAAAAACTATTTAATCAAACGAAAAATCAACTCACCTGGACTCTCTCGCGTGTAAGCCAAAGAATCAAATCTATACAACGAGGACACAAAACATGTTCGATAAAACCATGACTGAAGCACTGAGAGATATATAAAATATTCCGCGCACGATCCAAAAAGAGAAGAGAAAGAAAGAACAGTTAGTCAAAGTATAGGCCTAGGGCCTAGTAGTAGCCTAGTAGTAGTAGTAGGTACGTAGGTGTTTGCGTGGCACAAGTCTTGTGAAGGCCTATAGCCTAGGAGCTGAAGTGCTCGCTAGAAGTGCCGCTTGAAGTGACGACGGGAGGGGTTGGGGTTGATTTTGGGGGGGGGGGGGGGAGTGGAGGGTGGTGGTGGGGGGGTTAGTTGGTTGTTTGGGGCTTTGCATGCTAGGCTGGCGAGTTCTAGAGCGGAGGTGCTGTTAGCTTGCTGTGGTGTGGTGAGGTGTGGTGGTGTGGTGTGGTGGTGTGGTCGTTGAGGTGTGATTGATTATCTTCTTTTTTTCCCTTGCCATTTGTAGGGGGGGGGGGGGGGCGGTGGGTAGGGGGGGAGGGGCGTCACAACTTTTTCTTTCCGTCGGTTTTTACTGCTTTCTTTCATGGGTTTGTTTTCGCTGTGGTGTGATGTGTGTGTGTGTGTGTGTGGTGTGTGTGTGTGGTGTGGTTGGTGTGTGTGTGTGTGTGTGTGTGTGTGTGTGGTGTGTGTGTGTGGTGTGTGTGTTGTGTGTGTGTGTGTGTGTGTGTGTGTGTGCGTGGTGTGTGTGTGTGTGTGTGTGTGTGCGTGTGTGTGGTGTTTTGTGTGTGTGTGTGTGTTGTGTGTGTGTGTGTGTGTGTGTGGTGTGTGTGTGGTGCTGTGTGTGTGTGTGCGTGCGTGTGTGTATGGTGTTTAATGTGTGTGTATTGTGGTGTATGTGTTGTGTGCGCGTTGTGTATGTGTGTGTGTAGTGTGTGTGTGTTTGTGTGTGTATGTTTGTGGTGTGTGTGTGTGTGCGCGCGCGCGGCGTACGCGTGTATGTGTGTGTGTATATGTGTGACTGAGAGAGAGAGGGCTCTGAACTCTGAAATTGTTTAATTGTACATCGGCCTTGGGCCACAGTACAATGATGGACGCGATAGTCAAGTTGCTAAAATCGTTTGACTTCAATCACATGGGACATGAAGTCACGAGTTCGAATCTCGCAAACGTCTGATGAATTAAGGGTGGGGATTTTTACGATATCCAAGGCCAACTTCAAGTGCAGACCTGCCAGTGCCTTAATTCTCTTTGTGCATATACAAACGCAGAAGATCAAATATGCACGTTAAAGATTCAGTCACTCATGTCAGCGTTCGGTGGGATATGGAAACACGAACATACCCAGCACACAGCCTGAAGTCTACAGAAATTTCACAATGATGAAGGCGGTAGAGAAAGGGAAGAAGAAGAACTGCGAAAGAAAATTGCGAAGAAGATTAAAGAAGAAGAAGAATTGCGAAAAAGAATTGCGAAGAAAAAGAAGAAGAAGAAGAAGAAGAAGAATTGCGAAGAATTGCGAAGAAAGAAGAAGAATGAAGAAGAAGAAGAAGAATGAAGAAGAAGAAGAAGAAGAAGAATGTACAGGAGATTAGGTAAAGCATCTAGAAATAACATAGAGACAGAGAGACAGAGATAGAGACACAGAGAGAGACAGATAGACCGACAGGCAGACTGACGGACAGACTGACAAATTGATAGATAGACAGCAAGCGAGATAGACAGCCATTGCAACAGAGCACACACACACACACACACACACACACACACACACAAACAACACACACACACACACACACACAACACACACACACACACACACACACACACACACACACACACACACACACACACACACACACACACACACCACACACACACACACACAAACACACACAGAGTAGTAGGGACCCATCAGTCTCGGAAGACTATGGAGTTGCGCTCTAGTCTTTAGAGCTCAAAGCCTGGGCATGTATGCATGGAAGGCAAGCTGTTACCCATGCAGCAGACCCCCCCTCTCCACGGCACTGGAATGATCCATTGGAAAGGCAATGACCGATACAAATGGTTCCAGTACCGTCGCAGGAGCCACCAGAACGTTGCCATATACCTACAGCCCCGAGCCGCTCTGGGACTCCAACTTCCCGACTTTTCCTCTGGAATGGTGTCTAAACACGACACCTGTGTGCATGCTGGTTTGTTATAATTTTGTCATCATTCCTACCGGCACACGATGGCCTGCTCTTCCGAAAGGCGGAACGGGTTTTAACGTGTGCGCAAATGTTCTGCGTGCATTCGCACACGGGGCCTCGGTTTCGAGTCTCATCCGAATGACTTTGACTTCAGTTCGATTTTTTCGTCAAACTGGGGAGAAAGTGGCGAGGCTGGGTATGAACCCAGAAACTCACGGTTTACATATTGGCAGGCAAACGTCTTAACATTCTGCCACCATCATTCCTTCCCACACACTACTTCTCTTATCACATTAAGTACTATACCACCAACTAACTAACTGTTGCACACTTTGACTTCAAGGTCCACAACAAGTGCAATGCAGGGCCATTAAATTACCCTCCCCAATAGCATTGAAAAAACACACAGCGGCCAAGAAGTTATCGATAGCCCACTGAGCATAATGAAAAAGACCACCAGCAGAGTCGCCGCGCTGTTATGTACATCGATACCGCCACAACAACAGGGCTTGATACTATCTGTCTGTCTGCCTGCTGGCTGTCTGCTTGGCTGACTAGCTGGCTGGCTATAGTTGGCTGCTTGGTTGGCTAGCTGGCTAGCTAGTGGTTGCTTGGTTGGCTAGTGGTTGGCTATTTGCCTGTCTAGTGCCTGGCTGGCTAGATGGCTGCTTGGTTGGTTAGTTGGCTGGCTATTTGCCTGTCTAGATGCTTGGCTGGCTAGCTGGATGCTTTGGTTGGCTGGTTGGCTGGCTGCTTGGTTGGCTAGCTGCCTGTTAGCTGTTTGGCTGGCTAGCTGGATGGCTAGCTGGCTGCTTGGTTGGCTAGGTGTAAGGGTTTCTGTAAGTGTGTGGCAGTGTTGTGAAAAGTGATTGAACTGCAGTCTTGTGCCTATTTACGTCTTTAAAAAAATTGATAGGGAAGAAGGAGAAGCTGGGAGGGGTAGATAATGTGGTGGTGGTGAGGGAGGGGGGAGGGACGGATTATTGTTATGCCCTGTCTGCTGGTGTGCGTGCGTGTGTGCTGTGTGTTTGTGTGTGTGTGTGAGTGTGTGTGTGTGTGGTGTGTGAATAAGCGGGCGTGTAGTTATCATTACCATACATGTGCATTTAAAAAAGGTAAATGGTAAGGTGTCCCATAATCTATATGGCCTAGGGGAACGAGGCATCAGAGATCCCAGCTTCTCTAGAGGGGCCAGCATATTGAGGGTGGCGCCCATCTCCTCTCCTTCGCTGCTTTACCTTCCCTGACCCTAAAGAGGGAAGGAACCCATTTTACAGCTGGGTGAACTGGGGGACTGTACTGAAGCCAAGATGTGCAAAAGGTCACCCATTCACTTGGTAACCACGCACGATGCTGCTAAACCTTAGCTTGGAAAAAGCGAGAGCTCTGACCACTGAGCTATCCCATCCCCGACCTGTGCATTACCAAACATGTAAACATTCATACACTAATTCAGAAAGCAACATGCATGTGTCTGCTCTGCAATTGCATTCGTTGCTTCATGAAAAACATGTATGCATATAACGGTATTCTGTAAGTAACCATGGGAGACTCTAGAAAGAATTGAACCTGTATATATATATGACGACAAGCTGTCAGGGACTTGTCTTTCAGTCCATTGTGCAATGTCAACACTGTTCACGCATGGTGTCTCTCTGTGTGGGCACTAACGTACATCTGGGTCTATGTTCATGTTAGGCACACTGGTAGTTCCAGTTTGGTTTTGACTTTGACCTTTTGAAGAAGAGGAAGAAGAAGAATTACGAAGAAGAAGAATTAGAATTGTGAAATTGAAGATTGCGAAGAATTGCGAGAGAAGAATTGCGAAGAAGAAGAATTGCGAAGAAGCGCAGAATTGCGAAGAGAGAGAATGAAGAAGAAGAAGAAGAAGAAGAAGAAGAAGAAGAAGAAGAAAGAAGAAGAAGAAGAAGAAGAAGGAGAAGAAGAAGAAGAAGGAGAAGAAGAAGAAGAAGGAGAAGAAGAAGAAGAAGGAGAAGAAGAAAGAAGAAGAAGAAGAAGAAGAAGAAGAAGAAGAAGAGAAAGAAGAAGAAGAAGAAGAAGAAGAAGAACAAGAACAAGAACAAGAAGAAGAAGAAGAAGAAGAAGAAGAAGAAACAAGAACAAGAACAAGAACAAGAACAAGAACAAGAAGAACAAGAACAAAGAAGAGAGAGATAGAGAGAGAGAGAGAGAGAGAGAAGAAGAGAGAGAGAGAGAGAGAGAGAGAGAGAGAGAGAGGGGAGGAGAGAGAGAGAGAGAGAGAGAGGGGGGGGGGGGACAGACAGACAGACTGACAGACAGACAGACAGACAGAGATGGGTGGCAATACATTATTGTATTTCACATAGGCTGTCTATATAGTCTAACCTGAAGAAACTACGATACAAATATAACATAGACATCTTATAGTGTTGGATACATCTTATCTATTCAGGGCTTTGCCTTGTTTTGGAGTCAATATAAGAGAACCTGTGCAGTGGACATTAAAAAAAAAAGTTTTGACAATTTCAAATTTATTTTTCTGCATCAAAATCAAATAAAAATTCCGAGTGTATCGTTCTTTGAAAAGCAGATAATTTTGCCAAAATATTATTGAAAAAGACCATTTGTCACATTTTTTGGCCAAAAGAAGTATACATCATGTGGTACTATTAGTTAAGAAAATAGCAACAAAAATAATTTCAAACATTGAAAAATAAAAACTGCTTGGGGAGGGCGAGAGGGAGGGAGGTCGGGCTTGTATGGTTGGCCTTTTTTTCTTTTAATTTTTTATTTATTTATAAGATTCAAGACTTTATTTCAAGAGAAAAACGCAAGGGGTACGCTCCTCGTTTAGAGCTCCAAGGTTCACCAATTTAAGGAAGGTTGCATGGTTACATGTGCGACCGTTTTGTTTTTTCCCACCACCCAGGTTTCTACAATCTGGTTTCGGGGGATGATGTCTAAACAGGACACCAGTGTGCCTGCAGGGTGTGTGTGTATGCGTGTGTGTGTGTGTGGTGTGTGTGTGTGTGTGTGTGTGTGTGCGTGCGTGCGTGCGTGTGTGTGTGTGCGTGTATGCGTGTGTGTGTGTGTGTGTGCGTGTATGCGTGTGTGTATATGTGTGTGTGTGTTATCATCCTTTTTTACTGGCACATAATGACCTAATCTTTCGAAAGGCAGAACGGATTTTAACGTCAGCGCAAAAGTTTCTATGTGCGTTTGCACACGGAGTTTGGTTTAATGTCTCATCCAAAGGACTTCTGGGGGAAATGGAGTCAGCACTGGTGTTAATTAACTCCAGAAGAAATTCGCCTTGAATGGCGTCTCGGTGGTGGCTCGAACCCGGGCTCGATTCCAGACCGTCAAATAACAAGCGCAACACTTTAACCACACACTAGGCTAGTCTGTCTCCCTCCCCCCCCCCCCACCCCCCAATCCCCCAGTCCACCCCAGCCCCCTGAAATTTCAATCACAAAGACTCTAGGAACAAGCAAGAGACCTCCTTCTAGCCGGAGTCTAGAACATGAAAAGGGGTCGTAGGTAGGAGGAGGATCTATTTCTTTTACAGAAAGAAAAGGCCAGAAATAGAGTGGAGGACAAACAGAATTAGGCTGATGTTGTCAACACAAAGCCAAGATGATCTCATAGGGCCATGGTAATCGGGGGACATTGTTGTTGTGAAAGCTTTTCAAGGAGGACGGGAGGGGGGAGGGGGGGAGGGACTTCATTCTTGTCACACGGCTTGTGCTTGTTGAAGAAATTTTGTGTTCTTCCTCTCTCTCTTTCGCTAACCCCCCCCCTTCCTCCCCCAGCCCTTCAAGTCCTGTTACCATACCCCCAAAGCACCCCCTTCTCCCCCTATGTCTGTTTTGTTAGGGTCTTCGAACAGCTACTTTTTCGGTAATATGTTGAGTCTTTTTAATACTATTCGATCAAAAGCTTTGTCTGTCAGTAATCATGCTTTGACTAAACCTTTATGTCTCTGTCTCTCTTTTGGCGGTGGTGGTGGTGGTGGTGGTGGTGGTTTTTTGTGGTGGTTGGTGTTGGTGGTGGTGGTGGTGGTGGGGGGGTGTTGCTGGTTTTTATAAAAAAAGAGTTTTTGTTTGTTTTTGTTTTGTGTTTTCCTTTTTTGATTTTGTTTTGTTTTGACAGTCCCTGATCAGGGCAAGGGCTGAATGAAAAAAAGATATATGACTACAAAAAAAAGATTATTCTCTCTCTCTCTCTCTCTCTCTCTCTCTCTCTCTCTCTCTCTCTCTCTCCTCTCTCTCTCTCTCTCTCCGCGGGGGCACGTGACGGGACGCGACGCGACAGGGTGCAGTTTGCAACAGCAGCAGTCAATTTTCCCGTTTACTACAGCACCATGCCAGTTATTGGACTTCCAACAACTGTGGAAACAATGCTAAGTGCCCTGCTAACAAACAATGCACTAACGAGTTGGAAGGTGTGTGGTGGCGAAGACGACAGCACTGTTGTCGTTTTACGACTCAAGCCAGCAAGCCCCTCAGTGACATCAAATATGGCAGACCCAGTGCTCAACCGAAACAGCCAGACTCAGTACTATAGGCGTAAACCACCAAGCCAGATACGACGAGACCAACGACGACAACAGCAACAACAGCAAAATCAAGTGAGTGGCCAGACATCCAGTGACGCCCTACCAAATGTGTTGCCAGTGCTGGACACTTTATTCGAATCGCCATGCGCACAAGAAAGTTTCGGCCCTACACATCTGACAGCAACACAAACAGACCAGGCGGACAGTGAAAGGGGTGTGTCAGATGTGTTGCATGTGCAGCACGTAGTAGACACTCCGTGTGCAGCTGAATGTGACGTCACTGTCTCTCAGGATGAACTGGACACAAACGACAGGATAGAGAAAACAACAATAGATGGATTTAACGCGGGTATAGTGAAAGATTACGTCTCTACAATGACCAACAAAACAGTGCAGCGACGTTTAAAAGACAGAGACAGAAATAAATGTTTCAGAAAAGTTGCAATGTATGACAATCTATTACTCTGTGAGTCAGATGACTTGGTGCTGGAATTCTCATGCAAGTCACACACAGAAAATGAAAATGACTGTGTATTTTGGTACGTCAAACAAGAAAGAAAGAACATGCTGACAGAAGAGGTGACGAAACTGGACAACCTACGGAGGGGAAGGCGTGCTGGCAGAACTGCGTACCCCGACACACAGGCACGTGCTCTGCGCAAACTACAGGTGCTCCGTGACCTCATCTGGTTCTACCTGGGGTGATGACAGCCGTGTACCGTGGACCAGTGTGCTGCTTGGTGTGTACATATGAAATGACAGTCACTGACAAATATTGTCAGTTCCGATAAAAAAAAAAACACACAAAAAAACATTGTTTGTTATGGTTTCCATGTCAAACACTTCGCGTCGTGTTCGATTCGATCTTTCGCGATGCATGCTTGATGAGCTTTGTACAGCTTTAAAAGCAATAAAATGTGTCAGTGTCAGTGTTCTCTCTCTCTCTCTCTCTCTCTCTCTCTCTCTCTCTCTCTCTCTCTCTCTCTCTCTCTCTCTCTCTCTCTCTCTCTCTCTCTCTCTCTCTCTCTCTCTCTCTCTCTCTCTTGTATTGTTTTCTAGTGTGAATGAATCTGATTTGTCATTTTGTAATGGAAAAAATATATCTAAAAATTATCAATAGGTTTGTTTTTTTACGAAAATAGACTAGTCATCCATTTTAAAAACTGCTTTTTTTCCCCTTTACTTAGGTTGTGTGTATTTGGTTGTGTGAAGGAGGAGCAAAATTCAGTGTTTTCACCCTTTCATACATTCTCCCACTTTCTAATATCCATCCTCCAAAATCCACACACACACACACACCACACACACACACACACACCACACACACACACACACACACACACACACACACACACACACACACACACACACACCTACCACCCCCTCTACCGCCAATACACACACTTCCCGTAACACTCTGCTTTAAAACAAAAAAAAGCAGACCGACACAGTTTTCCAGGTTATCGATCCACCATTGTTTTAAAGTGACTGACAGGTATACAGAATATTGGCTGAGTGTAATATACCCATTTCCCATTCCCCCCTCCTGTTTTTGTTTGTTTTGCTTTTTTTTTTATCGGGCAGGGGTGGG
>CM060320.1:26966511-26969011 GCA_030674155.1 Stramonita haemastoma
GGCATTCAAAATGTATGTATGTATAAAAGCTCTGTGCATTGGTGATTTCCAATGCGGATGTAGGCACGTAATGGTAGGAAGCAAAAGACTGATTAGGCATGCAAGTCTTTCAAGACACATGCACACACGCGCACGCGCACGCACGCATGCACACACGCACAAACACACACACATGCGCGCGCGCGCACGTGCACGCACACAGACGAACACACACAAACACACACGTACACATACGTAAACACACACACACACACACACACACACACACACACACACACACACACACACACACACACACACACACACACACACACACGCGCGCGCGCGCGCGCGCGCGCGCACGCACGCACGCACGAACACACACACACACGCGCGCACGCACGCACATACACATACACACACATGCACGCACGCACGCACGCACACACACACGCACACAATGAGTGACAAAGACACAGTGACAAAGACACAGTGACAATAATAGAGATAATGATAAAGACATATTTCGAAAGTGTCTTACACAGATTACAAAGAGCGAAACTCAATCTTTTTGTACTGACATCTTTCTTGAAAAGGGAGCCAGTGAAGTTGTCTTTTGGTTGTGCTCATGTTTCTTCTCCATTTTGAAAACAAACTCTAGAATACCCCTTTTCCCTAAAATCTTGCTCTGCAAGAGTTAATTTTCCGCTAGCAAATAATTATAGAATTATTTTATATTCCTGCTGAAGTTTGCTAGCAAGGGGGTAGGTAGTAGCTTTGTTCAGTCTTACACTAATGGTCTAGGGGGTTCTTTTCCGCACTTGGTATGTGTATATGTGATTATGTGAAGTAGATGGTGTAGGTTTGACAGTGGCTGGAAGGTCCAATCAACCGTATCCTCTTTACCTTTCGAGTCCTGAGGGTAAGTATGGAGGTAGGAAGTGAGTAATGGGGACGGGGTGGGGGTAAAGTGGGAGGGGGGGGGGGGGGCAAGAGGAGGATTACTATGCACGACAAAGGTTCCAAATTGCGCATGTATTCTTGTAAAGCATGAGAAGATATTTCGGTCAGGAGTGTTTAAGTTCCTTGCCCTCAAAAGAAGAATTTATGTATAAGTTTGTTTATTTCCATGTAGTGTTATCACTCATTCAAACAGTCACAGCCCCCCCAAAAAATGCTAAATAATACACTTAGGAATAGACCATAATGTATAACTGACATTGATTACGATGTTTACATTGGTTAAGATATTTTGTAGTCTCGTATAGACTTATAACTCAGTAATATACTCGACGTAATATATATTTGTTCTAATACCTTTATGTTGGAAAGCAGTTGGGTTTTATGGGGTGTTCTTTGTTTGCTTGTTTGTTTATTTCTTTACTTTCCTTTTCTCTCTACAACAAAGACCTGGACTTCTTTTGACATATTATGATTCCCAAGCATTTTGTGAACTTAACGAGAATTTTAACTTTCGCATGGTTTATGTAAATTCGCATACAACGAAAAAAATCTCCAAAACATCAATCGGCAACAAATCCTGTATATTTGAACCATACACAACCACAGGTATAAGTATATATACACTTGAGATTGTAAGAAAATATCTCAATTCATATAATGTAATGTCACTTTTTGTGTGTCGGCGTGTGGGGGAGACAGGGGTGCGTACGTGCGTGAGTGTGTGCATGTAATCAATTTTGAGACTATTAAGTTGTAAAAAAAAAAAAATTGTACTTGTGTTCTACGAGTTTCTGTGTTTTTTTGTGTTCTTTTCATCTTTAGACAGATTTATTTCACCATACAACACGTTAATGGCACTTGACACTTTCAGGCTGTCTCTTATTCCAGAAGCGCTCCTCCATTCCTATACCTCCTCCTCCTCCTCCTCCTCCTCCTCCTCCTCCTCCTCCTCCTCTCTCTCTCTCTCTCTCTCTCTCTTGTTGGCATGTGTGTGGGTAGTCTGTAAATGCATGCATTTTAGGGTTTCTGGATGCTTGCCTATTGTGTGTGTGTGTGTGTGTGTGCGTCTGTGCGTCTGTGTGTGTTTGAATGTGTGTCTGTGTGTGTGCCTATGTCTGAATGCGTGCGCGCGCTGTGTGTACGTGAGTGTGTGTGAGCGAGAGAGTGAGAGAAATATAGACAGACAGACAGACAGTCAAATAGACAAACAGACAGTCAGATAGACACAGAGAGAGAAAGAGGAGAGAGAGAGAGAGGAGAGAGGAGAGAGAGAGAGAGAGAGAGGGGGGGGGGGGGGCAAAGAGACAGAGAGCCAGTCTCATAATCTGAAAATAGCGCGCGCACGTGTTGTGTGTCTGTGTATGTGTGTCTGTGTGAGTGTGTCTGTGTCTGTCTGTCTGTTTGTCTTCATGCATGCATGTGCGCAGATAATTATAGCGTCTGCATGCATGCATATACCCCAAGTGTGTGCACGCACGCACACGCACGCCTGTACTATACGTGAGCGTGCACGCGCTTTGTGTGTCTATGCATGTAAGCGCACACGTAAGAGTAGGCC
>CM060320.1:26994011-26999011 GCA_030674155.1 Stramonita haemastoma
TGTCTGTCTGTCTGTCTATCTATCTATCTATCTATCTATCTATCTATCTATCTATCTATCTATCTATCTATCTATCTGTCTGTCTGTCTGTCTGTCTGTCTGTCTGTCTGTCTGTCTATCTATCTATTCCGGCGACCGTGGGGGCACCCCCTAGGACTTGATAACCAGTTTCCTCCATTCCTCTCTCTGTTCAGCCTTTCTCAGGGGTTTTGTTCGAATTTCTAGACCTGTCCACTCGCTGATGTACCCTACGAGGCCTTAAAGAAAAAAAAGAGAGACAGAGACATAAAGGAACACAGACAGACAGGCAAAGACTCCGAGAAAAAAAAGAGAGAGAAACAGACAGATAGAATCAGAGTACACATCATTCCTCCTTCTTTTCTTCACACAACCACTTTTTCTCTTCTAATCCCCAGCACCCTTACAGCGAAAATATTAAATCAATTTTCATTCTCCAGACATGTTAGAGAGCAGCTTAATATATTCCACCCTAAAAAAATAAAATAAAAGATCCGAAATAAAAACAATTTCGTCTTCCCCTCCCTTTTCTCCTCCTCTCTATCTGTTCTACATTATGGGCAGATTTGCTGGCCATTTTCTTCCCTGACTTCCCTGTCCTGATTCCACCCATTTGGCGTCCTGAATGGCTTAACTAGGGGCTTGGAAAAGCCTCTGTCTCTAATAGAGAGGGACCCAGAACGTCGCCTTGGCGTTAACTGGTCATGACAAGGTTTGCATAATATTAGCTGAAGTGCGTTCAGGTTGTGAGAAAAATTATGTGTGTGTGTGTGTGTGTGTGTGTTGTGTGTGTGTGTGTGTGTGTGTGTGTGTGTGTGTGTGTGGTGTGTGGTGTGTGTGTGTGTATGTGTGTGTGTGGTGTCCGAGTGTGTGTTTTGTTGTCGTTGTTGTTGGTGGTGGTGGAGGTGATGGTGTGTTTTTGTTGTGTTTCTGATGTCGTTGGTGTTGTTGACGTTGTTGTTAATGTTGATAATGACAGAGAGGTGGAAGTTGAAAGGATTTTTTCATAACTATTAATATTTTTGTTTGCCCCCGAGAGGATGCCAGTATAAATACATCCCCATCTTCTGAAAATTCTGCGCAAGGAATTCCTTCTTTTCTATCCCTCTCTTTGTTTCTGTTTTGTTCCTTTTCTTCCTGTCATCTCTTTCTTGTCAATTTTCTGCTTTCTTGATCCATTCTCCTGCCTTTCTTTTGCCAGAAAGATTATTAAAAAAAAATCTCTCCCCGCCGAAGTCAATGTGCTAGGCCTGACTTGTCAGGTGCTTAATGGCAGTGCAACGCATTTTCGTACATAATATGACAACAATAGTTGCTGGCTGGGAGTTTGACAAAGAACAAAAAATAATATTTTGTTCCGTTTTACAAAGAAAGGAAGCGAGAAGGGGGTTATATTCCTAAATTTCATGTACTAGAATTTGCAAGAACAAAAACAAGTTAAATGTTGAGCATCAACTACATTAAGGTGTGTGCGAGTGGGGGAAAGGGGGGTTGTTGTTAGTTTGGTTGGTTGGTTGATTGGATGATTGGTTGGTTGGTTGATTGGTTGTTTACTGGATGTTGTCGTGGTGGTAGTTGTTAAAAGTTGTTTTGTTGTACCTTGTTTGGCAGCAACTAGTTTTTTTTTATAAAAAAACAACAACCAATAAACTTTAGTCAACACAAAAAATTATTCAATATACTGGACCTTTCTCTCTGTCCACCTGGCATGTCTAATTAATTAAAACGTTTTTCCTCTCCCTGTTCAGCTAACCAAAAGCGGTTAGTAGAATCTACGATCTCATCTAAAGGAGAGAAAGCTGAACGCTACCACCTATACGCTCAATGAGTACGTAGAACAGAATATTACGTGGACACAGTAGATAATAAATATTTGTTGGGCATCAACAACTGATTTAACACTGAGGGATGAGAAAACGAAACATGAATGAAGTGGAACGCAATAATTCAATTTTGTGCACACCCTCTCTAGCTTTGTTGCTGTAACCAGTTCTCTCTCTCTCTCTCTCTCTCTCTCTCTCTCTCTCTCTCTCTCTCTCTCTCTCTCTCTCTCTCTCTCTCTCTCTCTCTCTCTCTCTCTCTCTCTCTCTCTCTCTCTCTCTCTCTCTCTCTCTCTCTCTCTCTCTCTCTGCCTGTCTTTCTGTCTGTCTGTCTGTCTGTCTGTCTGTCTGTCTGTCTGTCTGTCTGTCTCTCTCTCTCTCTCTCTCTCTCTCTCTCTTCTCTCTCTCTCTCTCTCTCTCTCTCTCTCTCTCTCTCTCTCTCTCTGTGTGCACACATACACATGTACGCAACAATGCTTGTTCATGCGTGCTTACGTGCATACATGTGTGCATGTTGTTTAAAACAGTACATGAAAGAAATAGAAGGGAACCACAGAGAGAGAGAGAGAGATACAGACAGACAGACAGACAGATAGAGAGACAGACAGACAGACAGAGACACAGATACAGACAGAGAGAAGAGACAGAGAGACAGAGATAAAGGTACAGAGAGATAGAGAGACAGAAAACAGAGACAAAGAGGGAGATAGGAGGGATGTTATCTAAACACACTGATTGAACACAAATCATATAAAAGGGGTCAATAGCCTCCTGATTTATGTGGAGATTTTTCCATTATTTTATCTTCGTCTGGATCGAGTGTGTTTCCGTGGATCTTCACACACATACGCACACGCACACGCGCGCGCGCGCGCACACACACACACACACGCGCACGGGCGCGCGTGCGCGCGCGCGCACGCACACACACACAAAGACGCAAATTCACAGAGAGGAACAGAGACAAAAAAAAACTCCCAGTGACAGACAAGAAGAAGAAGAAGAAGAAGAAGAAGAAGAAGAAGAAGAAGAAGAAAGAAGAAGAAGAAGAAGAAGAACAACAACAACAACAACAACAACAACAACAACAGCAGCAGCATCAACCACAGCAGTAGCAGCAACAACAATATCAACAGTAACAACAATAATAATAAGAACGACACGAATGAGAAGAACAAATAGAAGAAGTAGAAACAAGAACAGGAAAAGACAGAAAAGAGAAACAGAAAAGAACAGAAAGGCAGAAGAAGATACCACCACCCCATTTTATCCCCCATCTCCATCCCCCACAATTACCGCAACTCCAGTTCCCAATATCCCCCGCCCCTCGGAGTATCCATGCTTCTGAAGAGGAGATTTCAACAAGGTGAAATGAATGTGGGAATCGTCAGACTGGTGCCAATCTTCTTTTTTGTTTTGTTTTGTTGGTTTTTTGTTAGATTTTTGATGTTGTTGGTTTTTTTGGGTTGTTTTTTTTATTGGGGGGGGGGGGGGGGGGTAGTTGTTTTTTTTTGGTTTTTTGGGGGGAGAGGTGTTGGCGTAATGTACAGATCAGTTTCTACAATCTATTTATTTTCTAATAATTTTATTTCCAGTTTTTTTTTATATTTCAAGGATTATCAATAAGCATTCGTGTGCTTTTTTTTAACACCCAGTCCATGCGTGCGTGTGGTTTTGTATTGATGTTATCATCCCTTCCCACAGGTACAAAGTGGCCGATACTTCCAAAAGGCAGGACAAGTTTTAACGTGTGCACAAGATGTTTTTCGTGTGTTTGCACAGGGGTGTGTGTAGAGGTTGGGCTTTTATTCAATGTCTTTTCACAGATGTGATTTTAGATGATAATGTACGTTTTAGGGGGATCCTTTTTAGAAAACATTTGTGAAAAAAATACACTACACAAAGAAACTTTGAAATGCAATCATAATAAAGAAAAAAAAAACAAATCATTAACGTTAATGGAACTATAACAATATTTTGTCCCAGTGTCCCAGAGACCTTTCACTATTCTCAAATGCCAATTTTAAATTATTAAGTATGCTCGTGAGAGAGTTTTCAGACAAAAAATGGGGCATGAAAGGCATTACACACTTGAAGTAAAAATTGTCTTAAGTGATCGTATGTGTGTATGTGCGTGCGTGCGCCGCGCGCGCGCGCGTGTGTGTGTCTTTGTGTGTGTGTGTGTATGTGTCTGTGTGCGCGCGCGTGTGTGTGTGTATGTGCGTGTTTGTTTATTTATTTATTTTATTTATTTATTTATTCATTTATTCTTTTATATCGAGGATAACAGAATAAGCAATCATGTGCTTTTTTTCATCCGGTCCCCGTGTGTATGCAGTTTTTGTAAATATTGTCATCTGTTCCCACCCGCACACGATGGCCTACTCTTTCGAAAAGCGGAACAGGATTTAACGTGTGCGCAAGATGTTCTGTGTGGTTCGCACACGGGGCCTCGGTTTAAAGTCTCATCCGAAGGACTTGTGGGGAGAGTGGAGTCAGCACTGATGACTGTTTGTGCGTGCATGTGTGTGTGTTTGTGCGTGCATGTATGCGTGCGTGCATGCGTGCGTGCGTGTGCGTGTGTGCGTGCATGTGTATGTCTATGTGTGTGTGTGTGTGTTTGCAAGCGTGTGTGCGTGCGTGAATACGTGTGTGCGTGCGTTGTGTGATGGTGTTATGATGTAAAGCAAACAGGCAGCTGTAGTGTAGGCAGTGATCCAGGGTAAACAGAATGGACTGGAACAGTCTGCACATAAATCTGAAAGGTTAACGACCTCATTTTTATGATTTTTTTCATCTTCACTTTCCCTGCCTAGGCTACCCTCTTTCCTCTGCTTCATGTCTGTCTGTCTTGTCTGTCTTTTCTGTCTTTTTGTCAGTCTGTTTGTCTCTGTTTCTGTCTCTTTGTTTGTCTCTCTGTCTGTCTAGATCTATCTGTCTCGGTCTTTCGGCCTCTCGGTCTCTCTGTCTCTATGTCTGTCTGTCTACGTCTGTCCGTCCTCTCTCTCTCTCTCTCTCTCTCTCTCTCTCTCTCTCTCTCTCTCTCTCTCTCTCTCTCTCTCTCTCTCTCTCTCTCTCTCTCTCTCTCTCTCTCTCTCTCTCTCTCTCTCTCTCTCTCTCTCTCTCTCTCTCTCTCTCTCTCTCTCTTGTGTCTCTCTCTTT
>CM060320.1:27009011-27019011 GCA_030674155.1 Stramonita haemastoma
TTCGTTCCTGGGCTAGAGCTCTGAGGTTCACCAGTGGTGAGATTTTGCGTCAGTGCTGACTCCCCATTCCCCACAAGTCATTCGAATGAGACTATAAACCGAGGCTCCATATGCGAGCGCACGCAGAACATCTTGCGCACACGTTAAATATTGTTCCGTTTTTCGTAAGAGTAGGCCATTGTGTGCCGGTGGGAATGGATATTTTCTAAACTGCCTACACACGGGGCGGACATTTACGAAGTGACAGCCCCGATGTCAATCTGTGGTGATGCAGCGGGGCTATGAGCATGACTAGATTGGATTGGTGCTGGAATGGGAGAGCACGGGAATATCTTGCTTGTGTCTTACAAATCGGTTTGGGGTTTTTTGGTAAAAGATTAGGCCAGTTGTGGCCTGCGGTATGGATATCAGTCATAATTATTCCAACATGCATCAAAAACCTGTTCTGCTTTTCGGAAGAGAAGGTCCCTGTGCACCGGTGGGAACTGATGACAAAATTCACACAGCTGCGTGCACACGGGAACTGGATGTAAAAAACACATACGAATGTTTGTTCCATTATCCTCAAAATAGAATAGATAGATGGATAAAGAAAAAGTCTTGGTGAGGGGTTGATTCCACCAGATCCAACGTACCTACCGGCAACTTTTTTCAAATGTTAGACATTATGGGTTATTGTTCAGGTGACGAAAGCTTGCCCATACGGCATTGATTTTTAAAAGATTGCTTTGTGTGTGCTAGCATTACTTAATGCCTTTTAAAGTTTGCAGATGATGAATGAAGGGATATAGATCGTGTCCCCAGCACGGTCTTGTTTGATTAGACTTAGAAAATGAAAAACAGGTACTTTGTCATATTATTTGTTATTAGATTGATAATGTTGGATACAATTTTGAAAGGAATGGGTGGAGTCAGTTTTTAGATTAAAGGGAATAATATTAGAGTTACTGAAACTGAATGAGTGAGGTGACGCCCTGATATGACTTTCGTGGTCAGTAGGGCTATAAACATGAAATGAAATGAACAGCTAGAAATCATCACCTCACCTTTTTGTGACAGCAAACTTAGCTAGAAAACTTACTACCAGGCCTGTTCGTGACACTGAAATTAACTAGAAATTTACCTATCTTTTATGTTTCCGTGGAATTGAAGACTAATTATTGTGTGGGTTTTTTTCAGGTGGACCAAATCGAGCCGACACAAAGCTAGCATCCTGACTTACATGGCCGGAGAAGTGGCGATCTCTGGCACAACCCACACCTGCAGACACAACCATCCTGACTCAACATGGCAGGAGATTGGAGATCTCTGGCACAATCCACACCTGCATCGTCGTTGTCTAACATCCCACCAGATAAAAAGGTAAGAGAATTTTCTATAGTTACAAGCACATTTTCTAAAGACATAAGTTTTTTTTTTTTCTCTTTACGATCAAAGTCTAAAGACTTTATTCATACCATGAGGAACAATTGCAAACTGTCATGAACATAATAAGAATGATTATGATACGAAGAAAACTATAACTGATATTTGTTAGAAAACATTTCAAGACAACTTCAACTCAAAGTTACACGCACTCACGAACACATGCGCACAGACACACGGACACGGGCACGGGCACGGACACCACACACACACACACACACACACACACACACACACACACACACACACACACACACACACACACACACACACACACACACACACACACACACACACACACACACACATACACACATACATACATACACACACACACACACACACTCTCTCTCTCTGTCTCTCTCTCTCTCTATCTCTCTCTGTCTCTCTCTGTCTCTCTCTCTGTCTCTCTCTGCTCTCTGTCTCTCTCTGTCTCTGTCTCTCTCTCTCTCTGTCTTTCATTAAAGATCCTTAAATGTCTCGTTGAACGATTCTCGGTGAGTCGATACGGGCATGTCAATCAGCGATGCTATGTGTGTGAATCCGCTAGCTAGTTCGTGTGTTTAGTGTGTGTGTGTGTGTGTGTGTGTGTGTGTGTGTGTGTGTGTGTGTGTGTGTGTGTGTGTGTGTGTGTGTGTGTGTGTGTGTGTGTGTGTGTGTGTGTTGTGTGTGTGTTGTGTGTGTGTGTTTTGAAAAGTTTATGTAGACTAGGACTACTGTTATGGTCATATCTGTTAGCAGATCTTCGCCAGTGATCACTGACCCTCATCACCAGAGAGAAGTGGAGACGCCATCGCCACGATGTTGGAGTTCATGACCCGGACTATGTCCAAGATCCCCCGTGACTAAAGTAGACAGATGTCAGATCTATGGGGCTTGAAGGGTGTGGAATGGGAGATAGGAAAAAGTGCTGTAAAGAAAGATCCCTGAAGTGCCAACCGAGTGCACAGTCTGGCTTCACTGCCCAGGGATCTCGGACATAGATGTCCGTCTTTACATTCCGCTGTGTCCAACAGCAAAGTACGAGTTTGGGGGCTTTTGTATCAAAGAGTGGCGTCTATATGACCTCCCATCTCTGAAAAACTTCCCAGGGACTAAAATGCGATGAGAGCAGCAAGGACTGTGGTCTTTGTGGACACTCGCTATCTGGCGTATCACCGACCGTAGAAAGAGGTAGGGTTGCAAAGTATCCGAACACGCAACCCTGCCTTGCACACTCTACAGGCGCGTGAGTACAGAGTATACTCCTGTCAACGCGTGTGTGCACAATGTCCACCACACAAGTCACACCCCCCAGTCTTTCACTTCTTCTGAGCTCGTATCCAAATTGGTCCCTGAAGTTCTCTACAAGGCTCACTGACCACAGGGTTGAGTACTCCCGGCAGTATCCGATCAACCTCTCCGCAGTGGTCACACAGGGAGCCCATCAACTGTATCGTCGAACATGAGCTTTGGCGTCCTAAAATGGCATGTGCAGCCTGCCAACCCTTGCACACAGTTCAGTGCTCATGAGGGGAAGGGACACCTCACGCCCCCAAACATTGTATTGAAGCACTTTCCAGACCTTCTGGGTCTCTCCCTTCTTGCTCCGATTCCTCAGAAGTCAGGCATTGGTGTCGACGGTTGTCATGGGGATCGTATCACAGGTCAGGGTCTGTCTCTGGCATCGTGGAATGCAGCACCTCTGAAGTTCCGACATCGTGACTGTATCAACTCGCGTTACAAACGTAAGTACAATATTTGTTTTGAGAGTTCCTCGGCTAGAGCTCCAAGATTCATCAATGGGGAGGGGGGGGAAGTGAGAGTGAGAGAGAGATGGCGTGCGCGCGCGCACGCGTGCGTGCGTGGTGTGTGCGCGCGCGCGCGCGTGTGTGTGGTGTGTGTGTGTTGTACTGGCAGGTCTGCACTTGAAGTTTGTCTGGAGATCATAAAAATCTGCACCTTGAATTCACGAAATGCCTCCGAGATTCGACCTCACGACTTCATAGACTATGGGATTGAAGTCTGTCTAACAACTCAGCTTTAACGTCCCTTTAGTTTTTCTTCGTAGAACACCTGTGAGATCTGACGAAAATGTAGCAGAAAATGACTGAGGAAAATGGTAATTCCCGTCTGTATTTATATAGATCAAGTTCACTTCTTCATGAATCGTTAACATGTTCAAACGCAAAGGGATTACTTTTCCACGATAACAGTATTGACATTATTTTAAAGTGAAACTTTTTTCAATCATTGTAAACTGTGGGGATTGCTGAAGTTGCTTGTTGATGCTGTTTTCAGAGGTTCTGGTGCCAAACCAAAGTATCCAGGGACCAACATCTCCGAAGGCATTTACAGACTACAGGTAATGACTGGTCGGCAAGGAGGAGGAGGAGGAGGAAGAGGAGGAGGAGGAGGAGGAAAAGGAGGAGGAGGAGGAGAAGGACATAGAGAGTGAATGTAGCTACTCATTAAGTGTTGAAGAAGCAGGACTGAGGTTGACCTGCGCTTTTAGCAAAATTGGATTCATACTACAACAGTGATTTTTTCCCCAAAATTTTTGTATCAAGACTTCAGTTTTCTAGAAGCATTAATTTTCTTCGAGGGTGCAGAGACCCAGTTGGCTAGAGAAAAGTTGATTTATCTTTTAATGGACATGTTCCCTGAAGTCGGAATGTGGCTACCTTACTGGAGGGGGAAAAAGTCGCATACACAAATGTCTGGTGTTGGTGAGCCTGGGAGGTCTAGCCGAGGAATTAAAGATGGAAATGTCCTTTTATTATTTTATTAAAAAGAGATGTTAAAAGTACCACTGAGAAAGGGCAGAAAATCTATTTTTTTTAAATTGATAAACAAATTACTTTAAAAAAAATCAGATAAAGAAATAAGTCGAGTAAAACTGACAAATTGTTTAAACAAATCAGATAAAAACATTTAAATGCAGTTAAATCCTGCATATGTCCCAAGAAGCTCAAAAGACATAATAGATGGTGAATGTGTTTTTGATCTTTCTTTTTAAATGGACCTGATGGAACATCTGTTGTATGTTTTTGAACATTATTTTTGTATGAGAGTTGCGCCCTTTTTCTGATCGATTCGATAGTTGCTTTAGAAAAAAACACCTCTGGTACTGATCTAACTTTTGTTGAATTAAGCATTGGAAAGAGTTTGTAGTTAAGTCATGAAGGCTTCCCCCTTTTTATTATTATTATTTTTTTTTAATATGACTTTTTTCAGATAATACTCCTGTCTTAATGTTCCATTAATGTAGAGAACAGTAATAAGTCGTGATTTAAAAAAAAAACTGAAATGAATATGATTAAATAATTGGTTGCAAAAGTAGTCCATTCTTAATACCTCGTGAGACTGGCAGCAAATTGTGTTCAGTGAATCAAATCAAATGATTAAGAAAATGCTTTATATTATCTGCCCCTTGTTGTGTTGGTATAACTGCCAATGCTTTGTAATGGATTTTTTGTAGGATTTTTTCCACAATTACTGGAAATTAGGTAAATATGTTCCATAACCTATGCAGCCGTTGGGAAGCAAAGTGTTGTAGACCTAAAAAAATACAAGTTAGAAAATGATCAATCAAATAGCCATCGATTTTGTTATCGACTTTGTGCTAAAAAAACAAACCTTAGGAAGTATAGATTGCAAGACCCCAGAGAGCAGTCATATCTCAAAATAGGGGGGGGGGGGGGGGTGCTGTGTGTGTGTGTGTGTGTCTGTGTGTGTCTGTGTGTGTCTGTGTCTATGTCTGTGCCTGTGTGTCTATGTGTGTGGGTGTCTTGTGTGTCTATGTGTCTATGTGTCTGTGTGTGTCTGTGTGTCTCTGTGTGTCTCTTTGTGTCTGTGTGTATCTGTGTGACTCTGTGTGTGTCTGTGTCTGTGTCTCTGTCTCTGTGTGTGTCTGTGTCTCTGTCTGTGTGTGTTTGAAGGGGGTGAGGGAATAAACATTAGGCTGGAAGGAGAGGTAAGGAAGGGAAAGGGATGTTCAGGAGGGGCACTAATGCACACCTAGGGCAGTGGAAATATAATAAAAATAAAAAAAGAGGGTTGGCCAATATAAATTTATCACATGGTTTATAAGGAAAGTGGCAGGGCGGTTCAGACCTGCCTTACAAAAAATTTGTGAGGTCCTGAGTTAGATTCCAAGCCTTACCCTTTCTTCCCAGTTTGATGGAAAAATCGAAATGAATGTCAAGTTTTTCGGAGACTCTAAACCAGTCGAACAATGTTTTCGGACTTGCGCTTGTCAAAAGAACCATTGCCAGTTGAAAATCGGAAAGAGCAAAGAGATACCTCACAACTTTCCTGGCAAAATTCGTAGGTTCAATTCCCAACTGTATCTCCGAAATCGAAATGCGGCTGCCTTAATGTTGGAGTAAAAACGATTGCCTACGCAAAATTCTCACCATTATTTTGTGAACCTCGGAGTTCGTCAAGGAACGAAAAAATAACGCATAAAAATCGCGATTTATTTTGGGCTCTTTTTTTTTTAAAGGATGCAACTTGTTCAAAAATGTCTCGGGCTCGAACTTTTTTTTTCTTACTATAGTTAAACAGGAATTTTGCGTACATTGAAGTCAAACGCACAGCCTTAGCTGTTAAGACCAGTGATACCGATTTTAAGCTCCTTACTATTGCGAGCTATGTACCATTGTGTCTATAGCTACATACCATTTTGTCTTCATGCTATTGTGTCCACATGCTATCTAATAACATTCAGACCGACCAGCTGACAGACACCCCTGCCCCGCTACTAACTCTTTAACACTAACGCTAACACTTAAACTCAACTCTAACCTTGGCCCCGCATGTGGACACAAAAGGCAGGTAGATAACACGGTATATTATGCTGACACACTGGCTAAACCTTTTCTTCGGGATTGATGGAAGGAGTGGTACTAGAATTTCTTCTTCTTCGTCGGAGTCGAACGCTCGAACAGCAACTGTTGTCTGTCGTGTAAGAATGCGTTGCGTTGCCGCTAAGTGCCTGACAAGTCAGGCCCAGCGCATCCAAATTTGTTATTGGAGCGAGACATTTTTTAAGTCTTTTCTGGGAGAAAGGCAGGAGGATGGACCAGGAAGGCAGAAACTAGACAAGGCAACAGGAGGAAAAGTAAACAAGGCAGAAAGAGACGGATAGAAAACAGGAATTCCTAGCAGAAATTCCAGAAGGTGGGGGTGCCATTTATACTGGCAGGACCCGCTCCCAGCATTCCTATACAGAACTAGAATTTTAGAGAAATAAATAACGCCAGAAAAGGAGGGGAAGGGGTCTGTCTGTCTATATCTAAGGCTTAGCGTCCTCCTGGGTACCCCCATGTAGCCATTTATATGCTGATATGGGAAGGGGTAAGAATGCTGTGTATCATAATTGTAGGGAAGGAGAAAGAAGTGAAATGGTTGAGGATGAGGATAGAAGGCGGGCAATCACACTCCACCCTCTGATTAGGTTCAGGAGATGATGGGGGAGTTTGAGTGCGAAACATTTTTGAAAAAAGTTTATTTGAAAACAAAAGTAGGGGGTGGTCGTTTTAGAATGCGTAACTGAACAACTCTTAGAGGAGGGATGTATTATTGCAGGAAAAGGGGTGTTAACAAAAAGGAAGTGTGGAATGGAATAAGGTATATTCGTGTGTGTGTGTGTGGGGGGGGGATCTGCCTGTCTGTCAGTCAGTGTTTGTGTGTGTTTGTGTGTGTGTGTTTATGTGTGTGTGTGTGTGTGTGTGTGTGTGTGTGTGTGTGTGTGTGTGTGTGTGTGTGTGTGTGTGTGTGTGTGTGTGTGTGTGTGTGTGTGGAAGGGGAGTTAAGTGGAAAAAAGCAATTACTGAAATAACATGAATTTGATTTATAAGCGCGTGAGTGGTTTAAAAACAATCCTTCAAATTTCAGGATTTTCAGCTGTAACCAACCTTTACTTTAAAAACAACTTGCTGCATTTTTCGGAAAGATCGAGTGGGAAGATGTATTGGAGGTTAACTATCTTTTTTTTAAAGCCGTATTTTGATTTTAAAAAATCTGTTTACATTTTATTTGAAACCTTAAATAGCATGATTAGATTGGATTTGAAACCTTGCATTAGAAAAGGCAAGATAGCTCAGTTGTCAGAGCACTGCTCTCCCCAAGCTAAGGTTAAGCAGCATGAAGAGTGGTTACCTCTTGGATGGGTGATCGTGCGTGCACCTAGGCTTCAGTACAGTCCCCCATTTCACCCAGCTGTACAATTTCAAACGGGACCTGCTCTCTCTGACAGGGAAGGTAAGATGGGAGCTGCCCTAAAAACTGTTGCCCCTTGGAGAAGCTCATGTCTCTGACACCTTGTTCCCCAACGACTGCACAGGTTATAGGAACACCTTTACTTTTTTCCTGCTTAGAAAAAGGATTACCCTGCCAAATTTGTTTTTGTTTTTACAATCTGGCAAGACATTTTTTTTTTTTACATTATATGATCAGTATGATTGCAGGTATTTTGTTTAGAAGTGTCCTGTTATTTCCTTCTTGCCTTTTAGCTTTGACATAGTTCAAGAACATGCCTAATACCCAGGTCTTAGCACTCCTAGCCCATTGCTAGACTACTCCATCTGCACCTTCCCCAAGTAGTCTTCAATTCCTATTGTCAGCACAAGTGTACTCAAGTCTTTTTGTTTTCGTTGTATTTTTTGGTCATTAAATCTGAAAAGAAAAGTGTGGACAAAAGAAGTTGGAGGCCCTCAATGTAATTAAAAACAGGAGAAGGCCAGAAGAAAAACGAAAAAGACAGAATGAGAGAAGAAAGAAATGGGGAAAAGGTTGAAGGTCCCACATAGAAATTGTTTTGGTAAGACAAAAGTAAAACCTTTTACATTGATCACTGCTGTTTAATTTCTTATTTGCTTTCTGGCATTTGTCCCAACTTTTATGTTATGTCCATAATTTTTAATGTGCTAATTTTCTGACCGTATGGAACTTCACTTTAATGATGTGCATTCTAAAATTCCAGGGGCAAATGTTGTGAAATAATCTCTTCTAGCAGACCATAATGACAATATTGTGTGGTACATGTGGTTTTCTGTCTATTCTCTCGGACTGCTTTTGCTCCTATAAAACCTGGATTGTGTCAAACTAGAAAATAACTTATCATATGTCGTGTTTTGTTTTTTTTAAGTTGGTCGTAAACTGTTTATAAGCAGCTGTGCGAAATGCTTGGCTGTATTTATGAACTTTTGTTTGCTTTAAATCAATTTGTTCAAGTAGAAGAAAACTACATTTCAGCAAGACAGCTAATCTTGTATTTGATATGCTTGTCTTTACCACGTTTCTCTTGTTGATCACAGCTTTGGTATTTCATATTGACAAATTCAGAACCTTTTTTGCCTTGGACTTAATTATTGAAAGCTGATGTTTATAAGACTCTTTTGATGTGCTCAATTTGAGGTATTAAGTGCAACGTGAAGCAGTTTACTGATGAGGCCCCTTTTTTTTCTGTCACTTTAAAAAAAATATTGTACATGTATAGGATTTTGGTATTGTCAAATGTTGCCCACTGTACCTATAGATCATCAACCCAACATAATCGGAAATAAATGTTAAAAGTTGGGAGTAACTTTATGGTTTTGCTCATAAAGCATTTTACATGTCTTGGGTTTATCATTTCCCCAGCTGTAAGGGACCTAGGTTTGTTGTGTGGTTTCTCATCCACCTCTTTTTTTTTGTTTTTGCTCCACTTTTTGTTTTCTTCTGCATAAATAGCAAGCATAATGACACTGCTAACTGACTCAGTTATTTTTTTTCATAATTTTCCTCCAAACGTAGTATTCTTTTCTCGAAAGAATCACACAATACCCTTCAATTCACATGCTCAGTAAAATTCTATTTTTTGGCGTTTGCTGTTTCAATATTCTATTTTTGGTGGCTCCAAATATCTCGGCTTTATCTGGGCAGTTGTGCAATTGTTGCATGTGGCCGTTACTCGTAATGCCCTTCAAATGAAGAAAAGTGTCTATGTAGTTTGTTGCCTGTATTTCTTTATCATAGCAACCTGAAAGGCATGGTTTATATCATGTATTTAACTTATCCTCTTTATGTAAAATTATCAGACAGTAAATTTGTGTGGTATCTGGTAGATAAGTTATGCAGTTAACACCCGCCACGTTGTTTGCTGCCCTCCTATTATTCCAGGGTCAAAATTAGTTTGATTTGCATAATTATAAAATGCGCTCATTTGTTTTCCAATTGATTTTACTCCCATGAAAGGGTAAACTGAAGATTTCATTTGCTAATAGCATGTTTTTCTTTTTTGCCTTTGGGTTGAAAGTTGTATAAGTGGTTTTCTTGCCCTGTTAGTACTCTTCATTTGAAAAGAAACTTTTAGCCCCAAATTCTGTTAAGCTTGTTCTAGAATCCCAACTGGAAATTTACGAAATTGTAAACTTTTAAAACCCAAATTAGTCACCTGTGTAGTATGTGAAGATCCAAGCTTGTCTATGTGAATGAGTGAAGAATATGTTGCGCATGCTTTTGAATAGAATCAACATCCCCCCTTAAAAAAATCCTGCAATCTGTATTGCTTCTATTTTTTTTGTTTTGCACAAGAGCCCTGTTCAAAATT
>CM060320.1:27036511-27049011 GCA_030674155.1 Stramonita haemastoma
ATGATGGTGATGGGTTTAGCCCTGGAGGTTTTGATTGACAGACTCGCTATGAGGGGTGTGGTGGGTGGGGAGGGTCAGGGTGGGGATGGGGGCGGGGGGGGGGGGGGTTATTGTGAGGGAGGGAAGTAGGGGTGGGAGGAGAGGGGGGGGGGGGGAGGAAGAGAAGAAAACCCCGCCCATTTCATTATGAAGAAATGTCGATGAGTTCGTTGAACTTAACGGAGTTCGATAGGTGTTATATCTTTTCTATTTTTTTAAATTTTAATGTTAGGATCATTCTTATCATTGTTGATGCTACAATGTTTATGTGGATAACGTACCGTATTTTACAGTCGTCATCGTAGTTGTAGTAGTCTAGTCATTACGATGATCGTCAACATTAATCATTTTCACCGTCGTCGTAATTGTCGATTTTGACATCATAATTATTCCATGCGGTCTCTTTCTGTCGTCGTTGTCAGTATCATCATCGTCATCAACATCATCATAATCATCATCATCATCATCAGCAGCAGCAGCAGCAGCAGCAGCAGCAGCAGCAGCATAATCATCATCAGCAGCAGCAGCAGCAGCAGCAGCATCGCAATACCTCTGCCATCGTCGCAGTCATTCTGACCACTGTTAAAATCATTTAGCAATAAGAGTGAGTGTGATACTATTTACTTTTGTGAAGACTTATGATTACTTTTTTTAAACATTAAACACTACTTCAAGTCACAGCAGATTTCTCTGCGTAAACTTCGGGCTGCTCTGCCCGGGGAGACCACGCCGCCACAAGAGCAGCACCACCCTTTTTTTTCCTGTCTGCAATTCTATTTGTTTTCATATCAGAGTGGCGTTTTTCTACATAATTGTTGCCATGGGTTCTTTTACGTGCGCTAAATAACTATGTGTAACACAAGGGACCTCGGTTTATCGTCTCACCCGAAAGACTAGCACCCAGTCACATGGTCTAATGGATGGGGGAAAGTTTTGGGTCCAAACGGGGTTCGAACCACCGTACACTTTTTACCCCGGGCTTTTCGCTTTCTAGGCAGGCGCGTTAGCCTACCTCTAGACCACCGATCCACTATCAGGCTATTGGTATCATCCTTGCTGTTGTCGTCGCTGTCATCATCACCATCATCTCTACATGTAGCGACCATTATCATGATAGATTTTCGTCGTTGTTGTCTTTGTCGTCAATTACTTGTGAAGCTTTTGGCAGCTGATAGATGATAGAGAAAGAGGGGGGGGGGGGGGGGGGGAGGGGAAGCCGGGAGTTAGTTGGAGAAGGAAAGGGAAAGAAGAATAGATCTGAATTATCGTTAGTTCGAGCACAGAACATAACACACCTGTGCATGCAACCTCCTGACAATAGTTGAGGTATCACACACACAACACCACGCCCCCAGCGCCACGCGCGCACACACAACACACACACACACGCACACAGGCGTACACACGCGCACACACATGCACATAAACGTGTGCGCCTGCACACACACATACGTGCTCACATGTACACACACACACACACACACACACACACACACACACACACACACACACACACACACACACACACGCACACACACACACCATCCATAGAATGTGTACTATTGTGCAGTGAAGAGCATAGTTGAAATATGAGAGAGAGAGGGGGGGGGGGGAGAGAGAAGAGAAAGACATGTAGAGAGAGAGGGGGGGAGGGAGAGGTAGAGACAGACAAACAGACAGACAGACAGACAGACAGATACAGTCACAGACAGACAGACAAACAGACAGACAGACAGACACAGAGAACGCGGATCGTTTCATGCCCAGCTATGCTCTGCGCGCGCCCAACCCTTTTTAATTTGACTGGCGCATGCGCTACTGGGGCCCTAGCAAGGCCTACTCGGAGTGCTGGGCTAAAAATAACTGTGTGTGGGAACGGGAGGCGCGCGTGTGCATGTGGTGGCTGTGTTGTGAACGGAAGAAGGATGCTTTGCTAACGGGACTCCAAACTGCCTCCTCTGAACTTTGGGCTACAGCCTACTGGAAGCAAGCAAGCCTTCACTCTTCACTCCCTGCCTCACTCACTCACTCACGACTGGAGGCTACCTACTCTACCTTTACTATATACCTGGCTGGCACTGCTCGCAGGATTGTGTGTGCGTAATACACAGGTGTGCCAACAGTTTGTGTTGGCCCTCGAAAAATTTTTTTTCAGCTTTTTTTTTCTCCTGTTGTGTTTTCTTCTTTTCTTCTTATTCTTTTTTTTTTTGTTTGTTTTCTCCTTCTTCTTCTGGCTGAACAACTGTGTCACAAAAAGGTGTCAGAATTTTTGTTGTTGAGGTTTCGAGGTTTGTTATTTGTGTGTCATGTTGATCTGTGTCTTTAGGTCAAAGGAAAGATGATTAAAGTGATGGTGGTGGTGAACTGGTGAAAGTTGATTGTGCTTTGTGCTGGATTTTTATATAATTTTTGTTTTCCAAAACAACACACAACACACACCACAATATATTATTTTTTTAAAAGTCAACTAAAACTTTGGATACTGGGACTCCCTTCGATTGATTCGCAGCCAGCCAGCAATCCCCAAAGTGATTTTTCTGAAGCTTCTGACAGAGGTGGTAGGGAGAAGGTGAGGGAGGAGAGAGGGGTGTGTTGGGAGGAGGGGGGGGGGGGGAACGTTGGATGGAAACATCGTACGAGTTGCAGAAAAGAGTTGTAGTTCAGGTTGTGTGTCGGGCCACTTGCCAAAAAGGTGGGTATTATGAAACAGTTAGAAGCTGAGGGGGGTGCACTGGGGAGTGGATTGTCCCCACCTGGTCTGTTGTGGTTTGGCCCCTCCAAACCGTGGTGCTATGGCAGTAGCGGTACCCGTCCAAATGTAGGCCACAGACCAGGAACACTTCTCAAGGCTTTACCTGTGTGTTTTGTGTGTTACTGTGGCCTTGGCTCACTGCTAGCCTTACCCCGGGTTAGTTAGTTAGTTAGCCCCTGAGAGAGGGAGAGGGTGCTTGAAGCTACGTCTGTGTTGATTTTGGGGGTGGTGTGTTGTTGTTTGTTTGTTTGTTGTTATTGTTTTCTTTTTATTGTTGTCGAAATCTGTATTGTGCTGATCTCCTGAGAGACGCGCGTATCACGTGCGAAAGGTCTGGTTGGTTCGTTACCATTAGTGTAGTGACTGCGCAATAGGAGCTAGCTTAGCGGGGGACTGGTTCATTGGTTTTGTGATCAGCCAGGTATTGATTGATCTACCAGGTGCTAATTACTGCTAAATGTCTGGAGACGTGAAGGGTTAGATGTGCTTTTTGGTGTGTGTCAGCTTAGGTGGTGCGGCATTATTATACCTGGCAAATTTGGCTGTTTTGGTGTTAATCACCGTAACAGTTCATAAGCACTTTTGGGGTTGTTCATTTGGGTGTGATTTGGCTTAGGCTTAATGACCCACCAAACATATCTAGAAAAGTATGAATATCCAACAGTGCTGTTCATGACTAGATAAGCTTGTTAAATGATGCAATCGGTTCTTTTTCAGTTTGATGATGACCCCCCAACATGCAAGTATACTGATTTTTCTTCAGAAAAGTAACAATTTGTTTTGCGTGACAAAACCTCGCGCACAGTCCGAAACCAATATCATACTTGTGCTGCCGTGAGCTGCGTAACTGAGGATGGAAGAGAATAATTAATACGGCATGATCGCTCTTTTGTCTTGAATTTCCCAGTCGATGCTTTGGGTTTCACTTATGTCAACATGCGTTTGTGAGAAAACCAAAGGTACACTATCCACCCAGGTTTTCTTCCTCTATCAGCTATCCTGAAATGTCTCTCGCGACTGTGTCTTGCATCATCACCTGTCTGCTCTGACCTATTTCTGTCACTCACTATCCCCGTGGCGGATACCTCCCCAGAAAACATCTAAGCAAAGCAGCTGCCTTCAGTTGAGGTCCCCATTTCTTCTGCAATCTGACCTGACAACGACTTTGAGAACATCAGGAAGATTCTTAACAACTAGGTCATGATCGGTGCCAACACAGTCAAAAGCTTGGAAGTCAAGGAAAGCTTCAGGTAGCCTAGGAGGCATCATTACCCTGAACATGAATACCTCCAGGATCTGTGGTGGATTCAGCGCAACACCATCGACCAAACCAGAACGAACTCTGCTAACGTTATTCCCTGAACATACTCCTAAAAAACCATGCTGCGACGGTAGATAGATGGATAGATAGATAGACAAATAGACTTCAGCCTCAGGCCAACTCTCCTCCAAAAAAACCCAACAACAACGTCACGTCCAGGAACCTTGCTGGTTCTCCACACCCCCAACCCACCAGCCCTGCCCTCCTGGACTTCTGTGTTCCTTCTAAGCCTGCCTGCCTTGCTTACCCTAGGCCTTGTCCTAGCAGCTGAGGTGGCTGGAGGGTCGTCCACACACCGGAGCGATGAGGAGTTCCAACACCCTGAGGCTGTTGTGGTGGACGCTCTGTGTGGCGGGGTGTGCGGCCTCAGGCTTCTTCGAGCTCCAGCTCCAGTCGCTGCGCAACGTCCGCGGAGAGCTGGCTAACGGCCGATGCTGTGACGGGATTCGAACCCGCGGGGTGTGCCGGGACCAGTGCGAGTCCTTCTTCCGGGTGTGTCTGAAGGTAGTACCAGGCGGTGGTGTCCATGGAAGGACCCTGCACCTTCGGCAACGTGACCAGCGCTGTGCTGGGCGGTAATTCCTTTGCCTACCTCTGGACACCACGGTCACCCGCCTGAAACTGCCCTTCGACTTTGCCTGGACGGTCAGTGTGTGGGATGTTTTGTTTTATAAAGGGAGGAATAAGTGTGTGTGTGTGGGTGGGTGGGGGGGTGTTTGTGTGTGTGTGTGTGTGTGTGTGTGTGTGTGTGTGTGTGTGTGTGTGTTGTGTGTGTTTGTGTGTGTGTGTGTGTTGTGTGTGTTGTGTTTGTGTATGTGTGTGGGGTGTTTTTGTGTGTGTTGTGTGTGTGTGTTTGTGTTGTGTGTGTTGTGTGTGTGTGAGGAGGGAGGGGTGGAAGAGAAGGGTTAGAGGGAGGGGATGTGGGTGGGGAGAAGAGAGAGAGAGAGAGAGTGATGGTGTGTGTGTGTGTGTGTGTGTGTGTGTGTGTGTGTGTGTGTGTGTGTGTGTGTGTGTGTGTGTGTGTTGGGGGAAAGGGTTAGAGGGGAGGGGGGATGGAGAGAGAGGAGAGACAGATGAGAGAGAGCAAGTGTGTATATATGTATATATATTAATATATATATTTATGTATTATTTTATATATGTGTGTGTGTGTGTGTGTGTGTGGTGTGTGTTGTGTATGTGTGCGATGTGTGTAGCGTGCGCGTGTGTATGTGCGCGTGTGTATGTGTGTGTGCGTGTGTATGTGTGTGTTTGTGGGGTGGGGGGGGGCGTGTGTGAATATGTGATGTGTGTGTGTATGTGTGTGTGCACGTGTGTACGTGTGTTTGCGTGTGTGTGGTACGTGAATGATTCAAACCAAAGTCAATTTTTTATATCCAAATGGTACATTGAAAAAACAATGAATATGTGTTGTGTGTGTATGCTGTTGCACGTGCTTGTGTGTGTGTGTGTTTTTGTGTGTTTGTGTGTGGGTGCCATGTGTTTGTGCGTGTGGTGTGTGTGCAGCGTGCGGTGTGGTGGTGTGTGTGGTGCGTGGTGCGTGTGTGTGTATGTGTGGTGTGTGACTGAGAGAGAGTGGTGGTGGTGGGGAGTAAAAGGAAAACAAAACCAGTGATGTTGTTTTCAAGTGTCCTTGAGATTTGTCCTGCCGTTGCACTGTATTCAAGGTTCTATGGGTTGTAAGATGTTTTTCTTAGAATGATTAATACATTGTTATTATCATTATTGCTGCTGTTGTTGTGTTAAAGCTTCCAAACAAGGTTGGGAAAGTGAACAAGTTTTCAACAGGATTGCATTTGATTTCCTCGTAAAATGGTATGATCATTTCAGAGTTTATTTCTATCAAGTATAATTATTTTGTCCTTTCCTCCTGTCCATTTTTCATTGTCTCTGTCCAGTTTGTCCCGTCTGTTGTTAGGTCTGTCTGTTCTGTTCTGTCTGTCTGTCTGTCTGTGCGTTGCCCCTGTGTGTGTGTGTGTGTGTGTGTGTGTGTGTGTGTGTGTGTGTGTGTGTGTGTTTGCTCTCTCTCTCTCTCTCTCTCTCTCTCTCTCTCTCTCTCTTCTCTCTCTCTCTCTCTCTCTCTCCTCTCTCTCTCTCTCTCTCTCTCTCTCTCTCTCTCTCCTTTACTCGATTTTCTGATCGTGTGCCTCTATTTTATGACTGTTTTTCTGTCTGTCGGTCGGTTGTCTGTCTGTCTGTCTGTCTGTCTGTTGTCTGTCTGCCTGTCTGACTGTCTGTCTGTTTTTCTGTCTGTCATCGTTCGCTTTTTTTTTTCTGACAAATGTTATTGATGTGGACGTGTGCCAATACTCTTTCTTTTTGACAATGCTCATGTGATGGTTTGCCATCGCCTATACGTATAGGCCAGCAAGCTCACACAACACAAGATTCATGATAATGATGTTAGTTTATGGCTGTCCTTGGCTGGAAGACTCGGCCTTACATTGTTTGAAAACGGACATCTCAATTTGAAAAACCCCGACATCTGAAAGCCGCTTCTTTAATTGATGGTGTTCAAAAAAACGGTCTCATACTCAAAATCTCAACATTGGTGAACCACGGAGCTCTAGTCTAGCTAGGAATATTTTTTGTAAGGCAAATTGATTAGTTGGAGATTTATCAAGCAAAATAGTTCCCTCAGTTGCTTCCTATGTGTTAACAAAGTGTTTTCTATGGTATATATGCCCATGTTTGTATTCACAGCCGATATGTTGCTACCGTGTTGCCTTGAATGAAAAAGCTTTGCTTGAATCAATCAGTTTTGAAAGTTATGCTTTGTTTAGACAAATAATGAAAATTTTGCAAAGATGCATACCTTTTTTACGATATAGAAATGTGAGATTTGCATGCTTGTGTCGATTGTATAAGCTTATAATTATTATTTCATCCCAAATTTAATGTTTTTGCTTCCTATCATCGGCCGTTTTTTATATAATTATAATTTTAATGTATTTCTATCTCTGCCCACCTCTTTTATACTTTTGATCATACTATCAATACAGTTGTTAGTTATTCATTTTGATTGCATTGTGTGTAAATAGGTATTCTTCACAAGTACAAAAAATCCTATAATATATATGTGTGAGTTGTAAATCAATCTTCATATTTTCTTTACATGCTAGATCATTTTCTTCAGCAAATCAGATTGTGTTCGATAAATAAGGTGTGTTTACATGTGAGGAATCTACCGTTCTGATAGGTTGATTTTAATAATCTTGGTGTATGAATTTGTAAACAGCTGTGTATTTCTACACTGACCATTTTTTCTTTAAAAAAAAAAACTAAAAAGGTAGGGGGTCGGCTTTGATATAGTCCCCATGGTTTGGTAGGGGGTATTAGCATAAATATTGATTGATTGAGCATTAATGCATTAATTGATCCGTTGTTCAGCTGTTGTTAACTTGGGGTCCCATGTCCAACGACCGGCAACTGTATTAAGTGTAGAAGAATTCCTAACATCGACATTTGCTTCAGGTTGTACTACTACAGATCTACCAGTGATGATGGTGATGATTATGATGATGATGATGGTGGTGGTGAGGATGATGATGATGTTGATGGTTGAAACGAAAATATTTATCATCATCATCATTGTTATTATTGTCCTCCTCCTCCTCCTCCTCCTCCTCCTTAACGTTATCATTGTCATTATTGTTAACATTTATATAATTTTAGATATCAGCAGCAGCAGCAGCAGCATCAGCATCATCATCATCATTATCATCATTATTATCGCCAGTATCATCATCTGTATACAGTTACTATCATTATTGTTATTTTTGTTATTATATTTTTTCATATTAGGCTACACTGTTTAAGTGTTATCATACTATCTATTTAATTTTATTTCATGAAATGAAATGAAATAGATTCTATACATAGCATCATGCATTATCATATTATTAACTTTATCATCATCGTCGTTATCATTATTTTTGTAATAATTATTTTTTAATGGTTGTTGCTATTACTACTACTATTATTATTATTATTATTATTATTATTATTATTATTATTATTATTATTATTATTATTATTATTATTATGATGATGATGACTTATGATTATTATTATCATCATTGTATTGACATTTTTAGCGTTTTTATTTCATTCATAATTACTTTAGTTCATTTTGGTTTTTTTGAATTTTTTATCATCATCATTTCTGGATAATAGAGTCATTGAATCATTGTCCTCGCCATTATTGCGCCTGTTACCAAGATGATAATTGCTTTTCTTTATCCAATTATTATTATTATTATTATTATTATTATTATTATTATTATTATTATTATTTATTATTATCATCATCATCATCATCATCATTATCATTATTTACATTATTATTTATATTATTATTATTATCATTGTTGTTGTTGTTAACATCATCATCATCATCGTCATCATCATCATCATCGACGTGGTCGTCGTCAACATTGTTATTGTTGTCATTTATTGATGATGATGATGATGATGATGATGATGATGATGATCATGATCATGATCATGATCATGATCATGATCATGATCATGATTTTGTTTCCTTTGGTCGTCTTTATTGTTGTCAAGGTTTCTGTTTGTTAGTTTCCCTATCAATTACTTACTCATCAATTTTGTTAATTCTTCATTGTTTTGGAAGAATTTCTTGTGGTCTGGTTGTATTTTAATGTATTGTATTATATTGTATTATATTGATTTGTGTTGCATTTTATCGATTTGTATTATATTGTCTTGTTTTATTGTATTGTTTTATTATACTGTTTTATTGTATTGTTTTTATTGTATTATATTCTTTTATATCATATTGTATTGTATGCCACTAACAGTCATGACATATTTCTTGATTATATGATGATGATGATGATGATGATGATGATGATGATGATGATGAATCATGACCATGATGATGATGATGATGATGATGATGATGATGATGATGATGATGATTTTGTTTCCTTTGGTCGTCTTTATTGTTGTCAAGGTTTCTGTTTGTTAGTTTCCCTATCAATTATGTATGTATGTAGTGTATGTATGTATGTATGTATGTATGTATGTATGTATGTATGTATGTATGTATGTATGTATGTATGTATGTATGTGTTGTGTGTGTGTGTGTGTGTGTGTGTGTGTGGTGTGTGTGTGTGTGTGTGTGTGTGTGTGTGTGTTACAAAAAACCCAACTCTAACCACAAAACCCTAGTATCGTACTTTTTTTCATAGTTTTTTTTGTCAGGGGGGAGGGTTTTTTAGAATAAAGTGAATAAAAATATAAATAAATAATGGATAAATAAAATATATAAATAAAAAACACTACTATTCAACAAACTAACCAGCAATAAGGAATAAGCCTAACCATCTATCTCTACCTATAAACAAGATCATTGGATTTCATCGGAAGCCAGTCATTCATCCAACCCGCAAAATTTGTCAGGATTTTCAAAATACATAAAAGAAAATTTCATGATGTGATTGTATACGTGACATCTGGAAAACAGAGACTGTTATTTTTGGGAAACAAATAAATATTTGTGGATTTAAGAGTAAAAATGAAAAAAAAATTGCTGCTTTTACTTTTAGTCACAGAAAAAAAAAAGGGTTAAGATTTTAATTGTTTAGCTCCACAGCATTAAGTGTTTGTGTTGTCAGAAATTTGGTATTTTTGTGTGTGTTTTAGACATATAATGGCATGCAAATCAGGCAGCCCCTCCCCCCCCCCCCCTCCCTTATATGATTTGGCCGAATTCTCTGGTGTTGTAGTATGTAGGCTACATGTCTGCTTATGTGGCGAAGTGTTTGACAAACAGTCATACTCGCTAAAACTTTGTATCCATGGTGTACTGTTAATCTCACGGTGATTCCCAGGTAGGATGAATGTGTCAGAGTGCCTATTCTGGGTCCTCCCCCCTCCCTCCCCCAAGGTGTTAAGCAGGGCCACCACCACCACCACCACTAACAACAACAACAACAACAACAGCACCAGCAACAACAGTAACAACGATAACAACTACGACGACATTTATATTCATGATCGAACCGTGTCTATATCATTATGCTTATTATCTGTAGGTTATCTAGTGGAATGTTTCCTTTTTAAAATGTCAATGATTGTGTCTGGTGTGATTTTTTTTTATTCTTAAAAGGAAAGACAAAAATAAAGAAAGAAAGAGCAAACGACAACAACAACAAAATCAGAACAGACAAGCATATAGACAGGTAGCAAACGAACAAAGAGCAAGAAAAAAAAAGAAAAAAATCAAACAAGCAGAACAACTACAAAAAGCACAAAAAACAAACATAGAAAATAGAAAAGCACACAGACAGACAGAAGCAAAAACAGGCAGAGACACAGACAAGTTTGCAACGAAATAGTACTCTAATCAAAAGACCGACAGATTTGATTGAATAATATCAATAATGATATAATGATATAAAATGTATAGTATAATAAAATGATGATGATGATGATGATGATGATGATGATGATGATGATGATGATGATGATATATAATAATTATTATATAATTATTATTATATTAATATATATTTTGATGTTTCTATGATAATAATGAAAATGTAATAAGAGTATAAATGCTAGTAATAATGATATATGGTAATAATAGCAACAGTAATTTATGTGTTTTTTTTGTGAAATCAAGTGACAAAGCAAAGGGGTTTTTTATTACAAAGGTTTGATAGTTTTTTAAAAAAAACGTTATTTGGATTTTTCTTTTATAAAGCCCCATAGTCATCAGAAATTCAATGAACATAATGATTATTTAGTGCTTTTTCAAGAGCAATATCAACCATCGCAACAACACAAAATAATGCTAAGTCGGAATTAATTTTTATTAGAGGCGAATTAAACAAATAGCTTAACTAAAACTCTTAAAAATTGATTTTGAAAAAAAAGTCTCGTTTTTTTCCTAGAAATGTAAAACTTTCAATTTCAACTTAAGATAAAAATTTTGTTTTCCCTAGAAAGGGAAAACTTTTCCCTTTCAACTTGATAAGTAAAGAATTGTAGTCCTCTTAGAAACGTAAAACTCATTTTTAACTTGATAAAAAGACATTTTGTTTCCTCTAGAAATGTATTTAGAAAATGAAATTGGCATTAATGTCTTCAGATTAAATCTTTAAAAGTTAAGTATAAAACCAGAAGAATTCCAGAAATCTATCCTTTTTTTCTTATTTGATATGAATAAGACCAAACAATAATTGTAATGGCTAAACATTTCATCTGATGTAATAAATGATATCACACTTACAAAAAGGAGTTTAATTCTGTTGACAAAAAAAGTTATTTGGGTGGTGGAAATTTTGTTACAGATAAGCATAGTAAAAAGAAAAAAAAGGTGCCAGAATGGAGAAAAATAGAGGATGTTTGTGTTGTTGTTGTTGTTGTTGTGTTGTCTTCAATTTTAGTCTGTTCACTTTTAGTGATATTAGACGATGGAGAAAAAGAAATAAAAAAAACAAAACACTCAAAAACATGTGTCACCCCTCCAAGCCCCCCCACCCCCCCCCCCCCCCCCCAAAAAAAAAAAGTAAGAAATACACCCCACAAAGAAACTTGGTTATGCAATAGAAATTATGAGTGTGCAATGCATAAATTACATCATTTTAAACACAATATCTGCAAGAGAGGAGTTTTTGTTTTTGTTTCCAATGTTGTTGTTTTTGTGGTGTTGTGTGTGTGTGTGTGTGTGTGTGTGTGTGTGTGTGTGTGTGTGTGTGTGTGTGTGTGTGTTTTTTTTTTTTGGGGGGGTGTATTGTTGCTTTATCCCCTTTTCCATTCCCATCCCTAATCCCACTTCTGTCTCTGTCTCTCTTTTTGCTCTCTCTATACTCTGTCTCTTACTGTCTTTTCGTCTGTTCTCTCTATCTATATATACATCTCTCTCTCTCTCTCTCTCTCTCTCTCTCTCTCTCTCTCTCTCTCTCTCTCTCTCTCTCTCTCTCTCCCCTCTCCCCCCCTTCTCTCTCTCTCAAAAGAAAAAAAATATTAAAAAAAACCCAAACAAACAAACACCAGCTTCTTTAGTCCTTGTCTTTGTTCATTAGCCATTCCATTCAACCATTTACACATGTATGTATTATTTGCCAAACGCACGTATTCCTGGCAAACCTGGCTATGCCGATGGTCTGACCCCAGTTTGCAAACTGCCCTTCATATTCAGCATGATCATTCGTACGGTGCCTAGAATGTTATACCACTTTTTGAGAAGTTGAAAAATGATAATATTGATCACGATCGTCATCATCTTCATCATTATCAGGGTGTGTTTTTTTCAGGAAAAGTATTGACAAGTTCTATGCATTAGTCCAGCCTGGTGAAAAGTTCATCCACGAAGATCTTTGCTACAATTTTTGTTACCTTGACAAATTCTGC
>CM060320.1:27054011-27056511 GCA_030674155.1 Stramonita haemastoma
TTTTTTTCTTATTTAAATTTCTTTTCTTTTCTTTCTGTCTTACTTTTTATTTCTTGTCTGTTCTTGTCTTTTCTTTCTTTCTTTCTTTTCTTTCTATCTTTCTTTTCTTTCTATCTATCTATCTATCTTTCTGAATTTTTTTCTTTCATTCTTTTTCTTTCTTTCTTTTTCTTTCTTTCATTCTTTCTTGCTTTCATCCTTCCTTTTTTCCTTTCTTTCTTTATCCCTTCCTTTTTTCATTCTTTTCTAGCTTCACGTTCTTTTTCTCTCTTGTTTTTAAACCGTGTGCGGAAGGTGGGCAGGCAGGTATATTCTATAAGCAAACTCTGGCAGTAGGGAAAGTTTCCCACGCTCGCTAGCTTGCTGGATGGAAGCACCGTCCTGTTCCGTTCCGTTCTGTTTTGCTCTCTCATCATCTTTTTTCCATCCGCACCTATTTTGTCTAGTCTGTTTGTCTGTCTGTCTGTCTGTCTGTCTACAGGCCTTTCTGTCTGTCTGTGTCTGTCTGTAGGCCTTTCTGTTTGTCTGTGTGTGTGTGTGTGTGTGTGTGTGTGTGTGTGTGTGTGTGTGTGTGTGTGTGTGTGTCTGTCTGTCTGTCTGTCTGTCTGTCTGTCTGTCTGTCTGTCTGTCTGTCTATAGGCCTGGCTGTCTGTCTGTCTGTCCGGACGCCCGTCTGTCTGTGTCTGTCTGTTTCTGTCTCTGTCTATCTGTCTGTGCATATCTGTCTGTGTGTCTATCTGTCTGTTTTCCTGCCTGCCTGCCTGTCTGTCTGTCTGTCTGCCTGCCTGCCTGCCTGCCTGTCTGTCTCTCTACCTGCCTGTCTGTCTGCCTGCCTGCCTGTCTGTCTGTGTGTCTGTCTGTCTGCTGTCTGTCTGTCTGTCTGTCTGTCTGTCTGTCTGTCTGTCTGTCTGTCTGTCTGTCTGTCTGTCTGTCTGTCTCTCTCTCTCTCTCTCTCTCTCTCTCTCTCTCTCTCTCTCTCTCTCTCTCTCTCTCTCTCTCTCTCTCTCTCTCTCTCCTCCTCCTCCTCCTCCTCCTCCTCTCCTTCCCTCTCTCCATCCTCTCCTTCCCTCTCTCCCTCTCCTCCTTCCCTCTCCCCCTCTCTCTCCTCCCTTTCCCCTCTATTCTTCCCTCTACTCTCCCTCCCCGCTGTCTCTCCCTCTGGTCGGAAGCAGTAGTAAGTAGCACGCTAGCAGATGGTACAGGTAAGTACTAAAAAAACAGACGGGAGGAGGCGAGGCGGAGGAGGGTTGTTCATCTCGCTCACCTGTACTGCCAAACATCAGCTGACACCACCAGGCCCTGTGTATTATAAGACCTACTGCTAGGTATTATAGATAACAGTACATATTTCTAACTCCACACGACACTATATAAATAATACACCCCATCCTGTTACAAGTTCATGGCCCTGTGTATAATAAGGCCTATAAAAAAAATGTAGAGGTGTCCCATGACCTATGTGGTCGTAGGGGAGCGAGGTGTCAGAGACCTCAGCTTCTCTAGGGGCCAGCATGTTTAGGGTGGCGCCCATCTCCTCTCCCTTGCTGCTTTACCTTCGTTAACCCTAAAGAGGGCAGGTACCCATTTACAGCTGGGTGAACAGGGGGGGGGGGGGACTGTACTGAAGCCAAGGCGCGCAAATAGTCACCCATCTAACTGGTAACCACGCTCAATGCTGCTTAACTTTGCCTTGGGGAAAACGAGCGCTCTGACCACTTAGCTGTCCCGCCCCCTCACAATAAGGCCTGTAGCGCCAGGTATTATAGATACACCACAGACTTCTCACTCCACACGACACTATATAGATAATGCATCTACTCTCTTATAAGACCATGGACCCGTGTATACTAAGGCCTATATCTCCAGGTGTTATAGATAACAGAATATACCTCTAATTCCACACGACGTTATAATTATGATACACCCCATCCCCACAGAAGACCACGGCCCTGTGTATGAGGTCTACATCCCCAACTATGATAGATAGAGCACAGACTCCTAACTCTACTCGACTCTATATCAATAATACACCCCACCATCTTACAAATCCAAAGCCCCGTGTATGATAAGGCCTATATCGCCAGGTATTATAGATAACAGCAAAGACTTCTAACTCCACACGTCACTAGATCAATAATACACCCCCACCCTCTTACAAGTTCATGCCCCCGTGTATGATAAGGCCTATATTGCCAGGTATTATGGACCTATACAACACAGACTGCAAACTCCACACGACACTATGTAATACACCCCATCTCATCCCATCCCATCCTCTATATCTACCATAGCAGCAGGAAAGCTGAGCTGTGTAAAGACATCGCTGTTGTGTTGTGTCCTTAAGTGGTTGTTGTCCAAGCGAAGAAGGATGACTCAACAGAGATAAAAACTCTTTCCCGGGTCTTGGAACTTCTTCTTTACCTTTCCTTTACTAGGTGGGGTGACAGTGCACAGACTGCATAATCGCCAGATTCTGAATCTAGCATTTTCTACTGTTTAT
>CM060320.1:27069011-27071511 GCA_030674155.1 Stramonita haemastoma
TCCCACCCCCCCCCCACCACCACCACACACATACACCTTCACTACCATCGATCATCATCATCAGAGCCTGATTACAGACTTTAGCTAGTCCTCCTCGAACCCGTTCCTCCCTCCCTCCCTATATAGGCCTAAGTCCTCTCTCTCCAGCCTCCACGGCCTATACCTGGCTGAAGATGAGGAGGAGGAGAAGAGGAGGAGAAGAGGAAGATGAGAAAGCGCAGGTGTGTCCCAGCCAAGGATCCTCATCCATCCTTGTAGAGTGGATCATCTTTCTCTCTCTCTCTGGCTCCGGTGACATTAATGCCAGTCTCTGCACTCTCTCTCTCTCTCTTCTGCCGCCTCCTGCATACCTGCCGGAGAAGACTCTTCTTCACTTCATGCAAGGCGAGTTTTAGAGAAGACTTGTGGTGTATAGGAGGATCTGGAAGACTTCTTTGAGTTGGGCACTTACTGTAGAATGTTGGGAGATTTGGTGTGTGTGTGTGTTGGTGTGTGTTGGTGTGTGTGTGTGTGTGTGTGTGTGCGTGTGTGTGTGTGTGTGTGTGTGTGTGTGTGTGTGTGTGGTGTGTGTGTGTGTGTGTGTGTGTGTGTGTGTGTGTGTACGTTAACGTGCGCATGTGCGTTATAAATGTGTACATGTGTTGATGTAGACAGAACCCATACATGTGCTGCATTAGTTCATTATTTCCAGACAATAAAGAAAAAGCGTGCAAAAAAAATCTACAGATACTTCAAAAATAAGTTGATCGATTATATCTCGAAGCATCAACAGTAATTGCAGGAGCAGTACGTGGAAGTAGTCATGAAAAACAGTGCAAAGAGGCAAGGTTTTGCTATTTTAAAAGCAAAGAAGGAAACGGCATAGAACTGCATACTGTTATAAAATGGTTAGTGCTGCCTGTCCAGACTATCCGTTAGATTTGGTATTAGGTCTTGTTTTTTAATGCATTTCTTACCATTGCCGTAGACCTTTACAGCGTAAAACATTTAAATGCAAGACAGAAATTTACCCTGATGGTTTTTTTTCCTACCTTCTGCCACGTCTTTGTGGAACAGTCTACCTGACTACATAACAACTAGTAACTCACAGAGTTATTTGTTTGTTGAAGATCCTGTTGTTCCTTCATACTTTTACCTTAGGGAAAGACAAGAACCAATTCTTCATTCCAGATTTTGTCTTGCTTAACCATATATTGGGGAAAGCGAGTGCTCTGACCACAGAGCTATCCCGTTTAGCGGCCGTTTACTCGCCATTAAAGTAATCGTATTCTGAACTTGGTGGTAGTGTCCTGTGTGCATGTGTTTTAAAAAAATATTGTCATCCATTCCTGCCGGCACCAAATGGCCTGCTCTTCGAAAAAGTGGAACAGGTTTTTAATGTATTAGCAAGATGTTCTGCGCACGTTCGCTCACAGAACTTCATTTTTTTTCTCTCCGGAGGACTTTAAGGTGGGAGTGGGGGTGGAGAGGGTAGTGATGTTAACTCCAGAAGGGAAAAAATATTCCCATCGAACAAGCCTAGGTGGTGGCTCAAACCCGGACCGTTAGATCACGAATCGCAGCGCTCTAGGCTAACTAACCACTAGGCAATCCCGCCCCCTTTAACACTGACAAAACCAATCAATCAATCAATCAGGAGACTGAAGGTTGCTCTGCACTCGAAACTCGCCACTCACCTCCTGTCCTGGGGAGTGGTGAGAGAGAAGGGGAGACAAACGCGGGAGGCAGGTGCTGGATGAAGATGAGTACCTTCTCCTGTCCTTTTTTTGAGTGCATCCTCCTCCTCCTCCTCCTCCTCCTCCTCCTCCTCCTCCTCCTCCTCCTCCTCCTCCTCCTCCTCCTCCTCCCTCCTCCTCTAAGCTATGGTCGGCTGACACTAATACCATCCTCGCCTCCTTCCTCCTTTCCTTTATAGAATCCTATATCGTCTGTTGCTGCTGCTTGGTTGCCTTCTGGAGTGGACCCTTCAGGCCCAGCCAGATATATTCATAATATTATTTATTCCTGTAGTGGATTACACAGTGGTGGGATGCTAAGGACTCTTTCGCCATTCTTAGAATATAGTCTCCCAGGGATGATTCTCCTAGCTGAACTGCAAAATGTGTTATCGATCTTTTTCACACACACAGACACACAGACACACACACACACACACACACTCTCTCTCTCTCTCTCTCTCACACACACACACACACACACACACACACACACACACACACACACACACACACAGACACACACACACACACACAGACACAGACACAGACACAACACACACATACACACACACATACACACACACAACGCACACACACACACACCACACACACACACACACACACACACACACACACACACACACACACACACACAACCACACACCACTAAACATTTCTCAACTTTTTGATCAGAACAGACGACAAGCGAAGAATCACTTTACCTTCTGTTCTTGTTCTTATCAATGTATCGTTCTGTATAAAGTCTTCTTCTTCTCTCCTTC
>CM060320.1:27086511-27089011 GCA_030674155.1 Stramonita haemastoma
AGAACTCTTTCTGTCGCCTTGGTCCCTTGGTGTCTGCTGGGTCAGGGCCTTGATTTAGGGATCGTGGATGTGATTTTAAAGAAATGCGTGTGTGTGTGTGTGTGTGTGTGTGTGTGTGTGTGTGTGTGTGTGTGTGTGTGTGTGTGTGTGTTTTGTGTGTAGGTGTGTAGGTGGTGTGTGTGTGTGTGTGTGAAGGGGGGCAGTGGAGGGAGGGGGTAGATGGAGGGTAAGTGTGTGTTACAGGGTGAGGATCGGGGAGGAAGGGGTGGAGGGTCGGGGGATGGGGAGTAGGTGGTGGTGTGTGTGGTGGGTGGGTGGGTGGGTTGTTGTTGTTGCTGCTGTTGTTGTATGAAAGAGAGTGATCTTTATCAATTTTGCAATGGTTACAAATATAATAAAAGAGACAAGAGAGAGAGAGGAAGAGAGAGACAGAGACAGAGAGACAGACAGGCAGAGAGAGAGAGAGACAGAGACTAGAACAAAGAGACAAGCAGGCATGTAGACAGAGACAAACAGAGACATAGAGGGAGTGAGGGAAGGACGGTAATTCCCATGAGAAAATACTGCCCAAAAGATCAGCTCTTCATCCCTCTGTTTCTGTTATCAGTGGCGCGGTGTCGGTCCTGATCATAGGCCCCTCGTGATCGGCTGGCCTAGAAAAGATAGGAAATGGAAGGGTTCAAAACTTTAGGGGCTTATCATATCAGACAGCGATTCCCACACCAGGAACATTTTATTTTTCCTTTATGCTTGCAAGTTTTAGAAACATTTTGGAAAAAGTTATTCGAAATTCAAAAGAACAAGTTGAGTATCTATCTACCCTTATTGGCTACGAATAAAGCTTGCGTTGCCTAGAGCAAAAAATAAATATCAACAGCGAATTTTTTTATTGCAATATACTCTAGATATGGTCTTTTTAACACTCCTAAAACCATTACAGAGGTTGGTGTGTACTTTGACAAATTTTCCTACTTCTCTTTGAGGAAAACAAAGCAGCAGAAAAATATTGAAAAAGCAGCAAAAGAATGAAGAATTTACTCAGAACTTACCATAGACTACATCTAACATTGTCATTACCCTCAACTCAGTTGTGTTCTCCTCATCAACATACTCATCATGCTCAAAGTGATGGAACGAGATTTTTAATTCAACTTACCCTCCTCCCTCCCTCCCTCCATCCCTTTCAACCCACATAACACAATTCTACAACGCGGCATTCTGCTGCCCTCATGCCCTTTTACTATGCCCAGAAGCAGTTTCCTAAAGGTTACACGTCGGGGTTAGTTTGCAAGGTCATGTAGTATCTTCTCTAGAGTGCTAGTCAGACAAGTGTTTGCTAGTTTTCACAGATGCTTTTTTTTTAAGTATGACAAAATTCACTGTGTAGTTTTTGGGGGAGGTTGATGCCATAGATTAAAACCAGGTATTGATGAAAAAGTGGGAAATGATCATCATATGAAGATTACTTTTATGCATACAGTGCTGACAGCGCGCATGCATATTGTGGTGAAGCAACTTCCAGACGACAAAGGACAGTGTTTGCTGAAATTTTATTTTAATTCAAACCTACCAAATGTATTCGTATTGTCCTAAGTTTTGAGTCAGGGACTAGTCTCTCACACAAAAAAGTAGTTTTTATTTCTGTAAATGCCTTCTTAGTAAGTGCTGTACAAATGCAAGAGTGATAATATGAAAATAAGAAGAAAAAGGTGTCAGAATCTAACCGTAGTGTGGCAACCATAAAAACCTTCTCCCATCACTGCAGAAGCCCAGTATAGTCTAGTGCCCCTACAGCTACTCCCGTGCAGTGCAGTGCCCTTTCCCGTGGTTGCCCGCCTTCCTCTATGAAACCCTCGTCAGACGGGTAACCCGGCTTTTGTGATGCCTTTGGGAGAGACTGGGGGAGTGGAGACACTGCAGTGTATTAACCCAGGGAGAAATCGGGGCCTGAGAAAGACGTTTAGAGATGTGGAAGGGGAAAGAGTAGTATGGAGAGGTATTATTCTCTTGGGAGAGAGGGAGAGAGGAGGGGGGGAGAGGGATGGGAGGGGAGAGAGGGTGGAGGGAGGGGGAGGGGGAGAGAGAGAGAGAGAGAGAGAGAGAGAGAGAGAGGAGAGAGAGAGAGGAGAGAGAGAGGAGAGAGAGACAGACAGACAGACAGACAGACAGACAGACAGACAGACAGACAGACAGACAGAGAGACAGACAGACAGACAGACAGACAGACAGACAGACAGACAGACAGAGAGACAGACAGACAGACAGACAGACAGACAGATACACAGACAGACAGACAGACAGACAGATACACAGACAGACAGACAAATACACAGACAGACAGACAGACAGACAGACAGACAAAGACAGAGAGACAGAGACAGAGAGACAGAGGTCTTTTAAGGAATTGGGGTGAGGTGGTGGTACGATTGGAGAGAGGGTGAGGGAGTGAGGGTAGGGGTGGAGGTGGGTGGTTTTGTGTTTTGTGTTGCTGTTCATTATT
>CM060320.1:27094011-27101511 GCA_030674155.1 Stramonita haemastoma
TGATGGGGATGGGGGGGGGGGGGGGTGGGAGGGGTAGGGGGGGGGTAGGGGTGGGGATGGATGGGAGGGGTGGACAGGAGGAGGGAGGAGGGAGGGAGGGAGGGAGGAGGAGAGAGAGAGAGGAGAGAGAGAGAGAGAGAGAGAGAGAGAGAGAGAGGAGAGAGAGAGAGAGAGAGAGGAGAGAGAGAGAGATTCACACAGACAAACCCACAAACACGTACACAGACACACAGGGCTAGGCATATAAATAGACAGAAAACGGGGGAAACGAAATTACAGTCAAAGACCTAGAAACAGACAGACAGACAGACAGACACACAGACAGACAGACAGACACACAGACACAGACACAGACACAGACACAGACACAGACACACACACACACACACACACACACACACACACACACACAACACACACACACACACACAGCAACAGTGACAGCAAACGACAAGGGAAAGAGAAGAAGAAGAAGACGGAAACAACAACCAAAAACAAAAAAGAAAGCCCAAATCAAAACCAACCAATAATTATGGTGATCACGGATAAGGAGTTATTGACGGCTATTGAGCTGAGAGAGAGAGAAAGAGAGAGAGAGGAGAGAGAGAGAGAGAGAGAGAGAGAGAGAGAGAGAGAGAGAGAGAGAGAGAGAGAGAGAGAGAGAGAGGAGAGAGAGAGAGAGAAAATCTAATTAAACACGGGTTCCAGGTCTTGCTTTCTTTCTTCAGTCTCTTCTTCAAAATCGCCCTTAGGATCTGGTAATATAATGCCAGCCTGGTGTCGTGTCTTTGACTTGACTTGACTGGACTGGACTGGACTCGTTTCTTCTATTCATTCCATCCAGCGTCATCACCATTATATTACCTCCCTTTACCATGTGCTAGAAGATGCGCATGCGCGTCTCCGTGTGTACGCATCCGATTAAAGATGGCCCCCGGTGTACGGGGAGATTAAGAGAAGGGGAAAATGTGCGCCAAGATTTGCATCTTCTTTGGCACGTGCGTGCGTGCGCGCGGGGGTTGATAGGTTCTTTTTTATGTGCTGTCATCTGTGTGTGTGTGTGTGTGTGTGTGTGTGTGTGTGTGTGTGTGTGTGTGTGTGTGTGTGTGTGTGTGTGTGTGTGTGTGTGTGGGAGGGGGGGGGGGTTGTTGTTGAAGGCAAGGTGTTTGTGTTTTTTTTGTGTTTGTTTGTTTGTTGGAATGACATTACATCATGTTATTGTATCCATTTATTCATCTTTTGCCGGTGTTAACCTTCATAAACAAACTTTTACGTGCGATGTGTAAATTGTTGATTTTAATTCTGGTGGGTGACTTTATTTTAAAATGTTTTGTTTAATCTTGGTTTTGGGGCATGTATGGCTGCAACAAGGAGCTGTGGGCAATCTTTTATATTGCTGTTTAAGCAAAAGAATTATATATATATATATATATATATATATATATTATATATATATATATATATATATATATATATATATATATATATATATATACCTAAAATCCCTAGCATAAGCCCACCATCTAGCAAACGCCCACCCCCCACTTTGGGCCAAAAGTTGTGCACAGGGGTAACTACCTAGCAAACGCCCACCCTGCTTTTTTTTAAAGAGACTATGCTCACTTTCACTAGGATTTGTGCAGACTGTTCTGAAAGTCATCTTTTCCCCCTTCTTTACCTTTTTGTGTTTCCTTTTTTCCTATTCTTTGTCCCCTCTCCTCACTCCCACCCATCCCCAACAAAGTGATTTAAAATTACGTCATGCTTTTTCCATTGACGTCTTTTGTCTGTCAGTGAAGACGCTTCCTGATGGCCGGAAGTTGGTTCTTGAATCTCTCTGTGCCATTTTTGCAAAATGCCGAAGCGACAGTCTTACACTATATCTTTCAAATTGGAAGCCCTCCAGTATCTGGATAACGAAGCAGGTGGGAATGTTTCGGAGTGTGCCCGTGAATTTTCTGTGGATAGGAAGAGGATCAGGGAATGGAGTGAAAACAGAGATAGACTTGAACAGCAGTACGGAAAAGACAAACAAAAACGGAAACTGTCAAAAGGACCAGCAGTTAGATCTGAACATGTCGACCAAGGTGTGTGTACATTATCTGGAAGATGAAAGATCTGAAGGCAGGGTATTGCGAAACAAGGACCTACAACAGAAAGCGATGGAACTCGTTGGCCTTCTTTGCCTCAAAGTCCCTTTTTTCTATTTGCCTTCACTTCTACTCACACGACCTAACTTACATGCTTTCGGGGTTTGTATTCATTCAATTACACGGTTGAGCACAAAAATTACTTTGTGCAAAGGGCTCTATCCCTAGCAAACGCCCACCCCCCAATTTTGGCCCTAAATCAGTGCACAGGGGTGGGTGGGCGTATGCTAGGGATTTTACGGTATATATATGTAAACACAAGAGTGGAATGGGTCGGTCATGGACAAAGAACAACATATATATATATATATATATATATATATATATATATACAGAGAGAGAGAGAGAGAGATGAGAGAAGAGAGAGAGTGAGAGAGATGAGAGAGAGAGAACTCTTTAAAGGTAACTCTGAATGTGAGCAGTATTTTGAATACATGGATATAAAATGTTTTAGGTTCTGTTTAGTAAAATTCGTCTTGTCGTGCTACCGATTAATGGATCAGTTTTCGGAAGAACTTACAAGAAGAATACTGACTATACGTGTAATTTGTGTAATGTACTGGAAAATAAGAAGCATTTTATAAAGAGTTGTATTCTTCATGATAATCTAAGGCATAAATATTTAGACTCTATAGATCAACCATATACAAATCTACTGAAATACGGTTCTGTTCCAGCTATTCGCAATTTAAGTTTATAAATTTATTTTCAATGCCTTAGAAGTACGGCATGATTTTATGGAGAACTTGGGGAAATGACAAGGAGAATATGATTACTCAAAGTATGTCATTTGTCCAATACATTAAGAAGGACCCATTCCACACATGTCATGCCTTGGCAGTCGCAACATACGTTATACAGCAATTTTCGTTAGTGTTTTGTTTGTGCTTTCCTTTGCTTTGCTATGTTTTGTTTGATCCTGTTCTTGGGGCTGAAGGCTTGAAGAATAAACATTGTCCATTCTCTCTCTCTCTCTCTCTCCTCCCCTCTCTCTCTCTCTCTCTCTCTCTCTCTCTCTCTCTCTCTCTCTCTCTCTCTCTTCTCTCTCTCTCTCTCTCTCTCTCCTTCGAATCTTATAAGGCCCATGTGTGCGTTGTGTGCAGTCATCTGTCATCAGACAATGAGTGCTCTCTGCTTTTATTGGAATGAAAAGCGAGGCAGTGTCAAAGATAGTGGAACGTTTGAAGTCCCCAGTGGATGGCTTTTCTAATCGCTTGATTGTGAGATGATGGGGGTAGGAAGCCAGAAGGGTATGGGAGCGTCGAGATGGGGAGGAGGGTGGGGTGTGGAAGAAAGGAAGGAAAGGGGGTGGTAGGAGCAGGGGAGGGGAGGGGGGGGGGGGTCATGGTCCTCGGATATTTTTTTTGTCAAAGCGGCCTATTAATCTGTTGACGGAAGTGTCGTGATTAGTCATGTGATATCCGGTTGGTTGAGTTCAGAAAAAGAATTGGGATGGTGGTGGATGTTTTTTGTTTGTGGGTGTGGTTGTGATGTGGTTGATGGTGTAGTGGTGGTGGTGGTAGTGGTGGTGTGGTGGTGTGTGTGTGTGTGTGTGTGTTTGTGTGTGTGTGTGTGTGTGTTTTGTTGATGTGTGTGTTTTTTTTCTGTGTGTTGGCTGTGTGTGTGAGAGTGAGTGTATGCCACACACACATACAACTCACTACACACACCCCACGCCCGCCCGCCGCGCGCGCACACACACACACACACACATCACACACCACACGACACACACACACACACACACACACACACTCTCTCTCTCTCTTCTCTCTCTCTCTCTTTCCCCTCTCTCCTTCTTCTCTCTCTCCTCTTCTCTCTCTCTCTCTCCTCTCTCTCCAACAAATACAGTTTAGTGGTGCATTCCTCACAGGCACTTTTTTCTTTCTCCACCTTTTTTCCCTCAGCCAATTTGATAAGGTTTGTACAATTAGTTACCCAGACAGCTTTGCCTTTCATCATTTTGCCATTAAACAAGACGTCATTCTCGCTACTGTTTGTATGTAACAAGTCATTTTTCTTTTCCCAAATAACAGAGATAAGGGTGTTGCTCAACCAGCTAGTTTTTTCTGTTTTGTTCTGTTGTTGTTGTTTTCTTCTTCATTTTCTTTTTTAAGAAAACCCATTAAACTTAGCTGACAATTTTCTTGGGGGTGGGGGGGCTTGGAAAAGACAAAAGTAAAAAAAAATGTTTTTTTCCCATCAAAGAAACTAAAATCAAAGGAAAATACAAGACTGAGTATCTTTCATCTCGTGTCTCCATCCCCATTGGGAATGACTACGCATGTGACTGCTACTCGCTAGTGGCTAGAGTTTCTCACGACATCAGTCATGTAGTTGGCAGATGTTTACCTGTGCCGATATGACTCGGGTGCTGTTGAAGACCCTGTGCTGCCATGACCCTTGTGCCTGCTATGACCTGTGCCTGCTGAGACCCTGTGCCTGCTATGACCCTGTGCCTGCTATGACCCTGTGCCTGCTATGACCCTGTGCCTGCTATGACCCTGTGCCTGCTATGACCCTGTGCCTGCTATGACCCTTTGCCTGCTATGACCCTGTGCCTGCTATGACCCTGTGCCTGCTATGACCCTGTGCCTGCTATGACCCTGTGCCTGCTATGACCCTGTGCCTGCTATGGACCCTGTGCCTGTTGTAACTCTGTTGTCTTCAGTGCCAGGCTGGGAGAAGAGGGAACAGAGGAACACTGTAAGCTTTGATGATCCAGTAACAAGGGTCTGTGTAGATTACCATTGTAACTCATTATGATTGTGGCCCTATTGGAAGAAGAGTAGTGGTTGTTTTTGTTTGTTTGTTTTTTGAGGGGACTTCATTTGGTTGTTGGTTGGTTGGTTGGTTGTGGTTGGTTGGTTGGTTGGTTACTTTTTGTTGAGGAGAGAAAAGTTTAGTGTGTTTATTTATTTATTTATTATTTATTTAAGTATGTATCAATCCATCCATCCATCCATCATCCATCCATCCATCCATCCATCCATCCATCCATCCACCCATCCATCCATCCACCACCCACCCATCCATCCATCCATCCATCCACCCACCCATCCATCCATTCATCCATCTATTTGTATATTTATCTATCCATCCATCCATCCATCCATCATCCTCCATCTATCTATCTATCTATCTATCTATCTATCTATCTATCTATCATCTATCTATCTATCATCCACCCATCCATTCATCCATCCATCCATCCATCCATCTATCTCGCTCATAACCGTTTTTCATAGCTCCTATCTATGCCTTATTCTGTCAACAGACAATGAGTGCTCTCTGCTTTTATGGGAATGACAAGCGAGGCAGTGTCAAAGGCAGCGGAACGTTTGAAGTCCCAGGGGATGGCTTTTCTAATCGCTTGATTGTGAGATGATGGGGGTAGGGGGAGGAGTGGGGGGGGGGTCAGCCAGAAGAGAATGGGGGAAGAGGGAGGGGGTGACAACAGAGAGGACATCCGCTCTCTGATATTCTGGTCAAAGCAGCCTATAGTAATCCTGTTGACAGGAAGTGTCGTCATCGGTCATGTGATATCCGGTTGAGTTTGGTAGAGGAATTCGTGTTGGATATAGTCATAGTATTGCTGATGATTTTGATGGCTTTTGTTGAGAATTGTAAGGTTTATCCAGGTACTCAAACAATATATATGTTGATAGCATAGCAGTGTGTAGCTCTTAACATGTGTATCAAACTTTTTATTTGATTCAACATGTTGCACAAAAGCTGATGAATTTTTAACAAAAATTGGGAAGATTCGAAAGACTAATAAAGAAAACAGATTGTTTGGGAGATGTTCTCTCTCTCTCTCTCTCTCTCTCTCTCTCTCTCTCTTCTCTCTCTCTCTCTCTCTCTCTCTCTCTCTCTCTCTCTCTCTCTCTCTCTCTCTCTCTCTCTCCTCTCTCTCTCTCTCTCTCTCTCTCTCTCTCTCTCTCTCTCTCTCTCTCTCTCTCTCTCTCTCTCTCTCTCCCTTTTTTAAATCACAGGTCGAATTTTATCATTGGTGGTGGTGGTTTTGATTTTCTTTTGCTTTATTTTGGTGTTGGTTTGGATTTTTTTATTGGGGGGTATGGGAGGTCCTAATGGGGGTGCTATTCCCTAACCTGGGCAAGGGCCAGATGAAAAAAAGTATGTGAATGCTTACTCTGTTACCCTTGGAAAATAAAGATTATTCATTCATCGTTAATTCTTTCGTTCATTCATTTTCTGTCTCTCTCTGTCTGTATGTCTCTCTGTCTGTCTGTCTTCTCCTCTCTCTCTCTCTCTCCATCTCTCTCTCTCTCTCTCTCTCTCTCTCTCTCTCTCTCTCTCTCTCTCTCTCTCTCTCTCTCTCGACCAACCAATTAATCACTGTTAAAAAAAAAAAAAAAAGCATCACTTTTCTCTCCACATCGGAATTTTCATCACCTCTTTATGAGCCTCTGCTCTCCCACCTCCCTTCCGTCCCCTTCCCTCCACCCATGTCCCCCCTCCCCCCTCTTCTCTCTCGCTCGACCCCTACTCCCCACCAGCCCACCTCACCTCACCGCATCTCACCTTCGCTCCCATTCCTCCCTCCCCCCTCCCCTCCAACTCTCCAACCTCCGTATCTTACCTGTATCCAGCAGGCCTAGTTACAACTCCTAGTGGCTCTGGCACGAACAGTATCTTTGATGCCAAGTGACACACACACCTCGTAGTAAAACCTGTGCCAACACTAGTGCGTAAGTGTGTACGAGTGTGTGTGTGTGTGTGGTGTGTGTGTGTGTGTGTGTGTGTGTGTGTGTGTGTGGTGTGTGTGTTGTGTGTGTGTGTGTGTGTTGTGTGTGTGTGTGTGTGTGTGTGTTGTGTTGTTTGTTGTTGTGTGTGTTGTTGTGTGTGTGTTGGTGGTGTTGGTGGTGGTGGTGTTGTGTGTGTGTGTGGTGTGTTGGTGTGTGGTGTGGGTGGGTGTGGTGTGTGTGTGTGTGTGTTTGTGGTGTGGTGTGGTGGGGTGTATGTGTGTGTTGTTATTTTGTTATGTCTGTGTTGTGTTTTGTTGCGCTGTCTTGTGTGTGTTGTTGTGTTGTTTTTGTTGTTGTGTTATGTTGCGTTCTGTTTTATGTGCTTCTTGTATGTGTACGTGCATGCGTGCGTGCTTGCGTTCGTTGCGGTTGCGTGCTGCGGGCGGCCGTGCGTGTGTGTGTGTGTTGTTGTGTGTGTGTGTAGTAAAAGTGCATTTATTTGGCTAACACATGCGACATGCCACCACAGGAATGCATGTTCTCTCTTGTCTCTCTGTCTCTGTCTCTCTCTCTCTCTTTCTCTGTCTCTCTCTCTCTGTCTGTCCGTCTGTCTGTCTGTCTGTCTGTATGTATGAGTTATG
>CM060320.1:27106511-27114011 GCA_030674155.1 Stramonita haemastoma
TGTGTGTGTGTGTGTGTGTGTGTTTCAAATGCACAGAGAGACAGACAGACAGACAGGAGACAGACAGAGTCAAACAGACAGACAGAGCCGTGATCTAGAGATAACGCGCCTGCGTAGAAAACGAAATGTCCGCGTCGGAAGTGTGCGATGGTTCGATACCTGTTTGGGCCCGAAACTTTCCCCCATCAATAAGACCATGAGTGGTGATCTGGGAGCTAGTCTTTCGAATGAGACGATACACTGATGTCCCGTGAGTCACACATAATTATTTAGCGCACGTAAAAGAGCCCACGGCAACAAAGGATTTGTCCCTGGCAAAATTCTGTAGAAAAAAGCTACTTCGATAGGAAAACAAACACAGTTGCAGACAGGAAAGGAAAAAAAAAATAATGGGTGGCACTGCTCTTGTGGCGACGCGCTCTCCTAGGGAGAGCAGCCCGAATTTCATCGCCGAGAAATCTTGGTAATTTCAAGTGGTATAAAAATGATATACGGACACAGAGAAAGACAAACACAGACAAACAGACATATACACACAGACTGAGACACACAGAGAAGCAGAGAGAAAAAGAGATAGGTACACAGACAGAAACAGACAGGCGAAAACAAAGACAGACGGACAGCCAGACAAACAGACATAGAGAATTGCTACAGCTGTTACAGAGAGTGTGCATGTACGTGCGTGCGTGCGTGCGTGCGTGCGTGCGTGCTGCGTGCGTGCTGTGTGGTGTTGTGTGTGTGTGTGTTGTGTGTGTGTGTGAGAGAGAAAGAAGAGAGTGTGTGTGTGTGTGTGTTGTGTGTGTGTGTGTGTGTGTGTGTGTTGTGTGTGTGTGTGTGTGTGTGTGTGTGTGTGCGCGCGCGCGCTATTAGTATCATAAACATGGACATCGTGACGTAAAAACAATCTGATCAACAGATAGATTATCCCTTCATCTGTGTTGGCTTTATCTCCCTTTTGTCTCTGTCTCTATCTCTGTCTCTGTTGTCTGTCTCTTGTCTCTTTCTCATATACCCCGCCAATGTAGGAATACAGTGTTATTAAGCCACTTGACTAAAAAAAAACATATAAAACTATTATTTACGCATGTAGGTACGCACGTGCACTATGCACGCATAATGCGTGCACCCTCGCACGCAGCGCGCGCGCGTACACACATACCAACTAATGCAATGTTTTAAGACCATAGGCTAGAAAGATATATAATCATGAACTTACTAGCAATTCAAAAAATCAATAAAGCCAAAAATAAGACCTTTATTAAATGAGCACATGTGCACGTACAAACACACGTATAATGCATTGACTTACACTCAAAACAGTGGCAATCAGGTAAGTAATTCAGAGAAGCGTAAAAACTTGGTAGTCAGTGTTGTTATGAGTCTAGAATTCGGATGGCTACTGGCACAATAGAATTTATTTTTCTGTTTGTTTTGCTGTTGTGGCAATGAAAACCGCGTCCTGAAGGCAACAATTGAAATTCTGAAAACAAAGTGTGGGAGGGATCGGCCAAAATGGCAGTCGCTTTGCATGACAAGCTGTGATTACAAAATGACTTGAGATCTCTTTGTTCTTCTCCAATTGTTTTTGAGCAAATTCTCACAAAATTCTCTGAAGTCAATTCCTGTTCTTAATGTTAAGGTTATTGTACCAACAAATGCAATAAAAACTTAGAACACTGCCTATGTAAGACTTGTGAAACAAAGAAAGAATCTTTAAGTCAACAAAAAAATTAGTTGCATGTTGATATATTTAAGAGCTTGTCATGGCTGAAGGCATCTCAACACAACAGCTTTACAACATAACAGCATTTTTAAGTATAGGCCTTGGCAATAACTGACATCAATAACTGACACAGCTTTTGGCCTGGAAAGGTTTGATCCAAACCGATTCAATTAGCTAACACTCGAATCTGCAGTATACATACAATGCATTGAACTGAAGCAGCGACAGTTTTTTTGTTTTTGTTTTTGTGGAGGTTTGTCGTTGTTGCTGCTTTTCTAGGAGAACAGATGCAAGTGATAAGAATTCTTCAATTGACGCTAATAACCGACCAGACTGGTGTTTCGACACGTTAACGAACAATGCACGTGGAGCTTGTTGGATAATAATTATGTGAAAGGACAAGCCAAGGTCAATTTACTAAACTGACGGCTTAGTAGGGTATTGGGCGGAGGTTGGGGGTGGGGGAGGAGGAGGGAAGGGGGGGGGGGAAGGGTACACAACGTTTAGAGACAATGGTACAGAAAAGGAGGGAGGAAGGGTATGGAGGGATTAGGAGAGAGGAGGGGAGAGAGACACACAAAGAGAGAGAGAGAGAGAGAGAGAGAGAGAGGAAGAGGAGAGAGAGAGTGTGTGTGTGGTGTGTTGTGTGGTGTGTTGGTGTTGTTGTGTGTGGTGTGTGGATTGTGTGTGTACGCGCCCAAGAATGAGCAAATGCAGATGCAGGCGTGCACTCGCACGTCTTTGCCAACCTCTCTGTCTCTGTCTCTGTCTTCTGTCTCTGCTCTCTCTCTCTCTCTCTCTCTCTCTCTCTCTCTCTCTCTCTCTCTCTCTCTCTCTCTCTCTCTCTCTCTCTCTCTCTCTCTTCCCCTCCTATCCCCTCCCCAAGCCATGGAAAGAAAATCCAACCATCACAAAAACCCAACTGCAGGCAAACATGTTGTGAAAAGCTGTGACGAGTTAAGGTCACTATGTCTTTCCTTAGAAGCTCTGGAATGCTCGTAAATCTGCTATTGTTTCAGACCTGTGCTTTCTTTTGGGGGATTTTGTATGTTTGTTTGTTTGTTTGTTTGACTGACTGCTAGGTAAACAATCAATTATTATTGTTGTTGTTAGAGAGTGTGTGTGTGTGTGTGCGGCGTGCGTGCGTGCGCTGTGTGTGTGTGTGTGTGTGTGTGTGTTGTGTGTGTGTGTGTGTGTGTGTGTGTGTGGTTAGTGCGTGTGTGTCACGCGCGCGCTCTATATTACTTATTATTTATTACTACTTACTTACTTACTTACTTATACTTACTTACTTACTTTACTTACTACTTACTTATTATTAATTACTTACTTATATACTTACTTGATTAGACTAAGTAAAGGAAACGGCAGGATTATAGGAAAACTTTAACATAACTTTACATGTGTTCCTGGTGTCAACTAACCGACAATTCGAAACAAAAAAATACCAAAGAAAAGAACTAAAAAGCTTCACTTAAGTTTATTTCTGTTCCTGTCGCTTGACTAAAGTGAATCAATTGTTTAATTTCAAAAAATTACATGTCCGTTTTTATTGTGTATTATGCATCTATTATTGAACATTGTACTGCACTGTGAAGTTCACAACAGCTGGTTTGTCACAAAAAAATATGGACAAAATAATGATTTTCATGTAAATGTCAGACTAATGTGACAACAGGACTGTGCATTTATGAGAACAACTTCATCTGTGACCACAAGGTCCATATGCAGTAATTCTAAGGATTTTTTAATGTTTTCAGTCAAACAAAGAGAATAAATCCAGACTAGAAAACGAAGAAATATTCCACTTAGACTTGAAAAGTAATAAATAGATTTAATGTAAAAATGGCGATCATTAAACTCTGAGAAACAACAAAGAACTGACTCGAAGGATGTCTTTGAAGAAATAGTGCAGTGTACTGAATCTTGATTTCGTCTTTATGGGGATACAAACTAATAATTAGCGATAGTTTCCCTTTTGTCAGCTTGGCGAAAAGTTCATGATTTGAAACGTGCTATTACCTATAAATTAATGCTGCTTCAAAGTTGGGTTTTTAGGGGCCTTTTTGTTCCTTGTCTAGTGCTAAGCGTTTCAACTGATCTTATTATGCACGACATGATTTTTTCTTGTAAAAATAAATGCTGTGTCAATGAATTAGTTGTACAAACAAACAGGGATAGTAGATCACAAAGTTCTCCGCTGGCTGCCAACACACACACACACACACACACAACACACACACAACACACACACACACACACACACACACAACACACACACACACACACACACACCACACACACACGCACACACACACTACATACACACATACAACACACACACACCAAAAAAGTTACTCAGTTCAGCTTCAATCATCTCTTTCAACTCACTCAATAAACATCACCACTGCCACACCTAACTCTCCCCTTCACCCCTCTCCACCCCTCCCCACCCCCCAACTTTCCAGTATCCTTTCACCTGCCGCCTCCACCGCCCCCCCCCCCTCCCCCCTCATTTCCAAACCTCCTCCTTTTTCCCCCTCTCCCCTCCAGAATAATATGCAACAAACGCAACAACTGTCAACAAAAGCAAGTATGTTACTTGCCACTGACACTAATACAACGAAAACTAGAAAGAATGGAGAAGAGAGAGAAGAAAAAAAAGACACAGATAAATGAACAGACCACAGCATAAACCTCATTCTCATCATTTTACTTTTTGTTTTTGTCTTCTTACCATTCCCTCTCATCCCCCTTTTCTCCCTCCCCTGCCCCCCTGCAGTACCTCTGTCTTCTGTCTGTCTCTGCTCTGCTCTGCCTTCCTGTCTTCTTCTGCTCCGTCTGTCTGATCCATCTCTCTCTCTCTCTCTCCCCCTATTTCTCTCTCCTCCTCTCTCTCTGCGTCTACCTGCTCTCTCTCTGTCTCTCTCTTCCTCTCCTTCTCCTTCCCTCCCGTCTCTGACCATCCCCTCTCCTTCCTCCCCTCTCTCTCTGTCTTCCCTCCTCTCCCCTCTCTTATCTGTTCTATCATTGGCTCCTCTGTCTGTCCTGTCTTCCCCCTCTCTCCATCGTCTACCCTCTCTCTCTTCTTCCTGTCTCCTCCTCTCCCTCTCTTCTCTCTTCTGCTTTCTCTCTGTCTGTCTGTCTCTTCGTTCTCCTGCTGTTGTCCTCTCCTCTTCTCTGTCTCTTCCCCTCTCTCTCTTCGTCTCTCTGTCCTCTCCCTCCTCCCTCCTCTCCCTGTCTCCTCTCTCTCCTCCTTCCTCCGCCCGTCCTACCCGCTCTCTCTCCACTCTGTCTCTTCTCCTTCCCCGCACCACTCTCCCTCTCTCCTCCGTCACCCTCTCTCTCTCCTCCTCTCCCCAAACCCTTGCCTCCAACAGCAGCCACAGCAGCGAGTAGCAAGCACACTCCTACACCAACACTACTATACTAACTCCTTCCACCCGCCCACCCACACCCCCCAACCTCACCCCTCCTCCCTCCCTCCGCCACCCCCCCCCCCCCCCCCCGAATTCTTCTAGAACCTAACTTTCCCACGGTTCCAAGAGCATGAGCTCGTCAGCTGATGCCTTTACCCGAGCCAGGTGCGGTACACAGGTATAGCGGCAGCAGAGGCAGAGGCAGAGGGGAAAAAGCTAGTGAGGCAGTTGTGGTGGTATGCGGGTTGAGTGGGGAGAGGGTTGGTTTTCTTTTTTTTTTCGTTGGGGGGGGGGGGGTTGAAGGGGGAAAGGGAAGGAACGAGGGGGTCTTGTGAGTGGTGGTGGTGGTAGGATGGTGTATGGCGAGGAGGGGGGGGGGTGGAGGCAGGGGGGGGAGAAGAAGAGAAAGTTATGATGTGGTGGTTTTCTGGTAGTAGTGGGCCTTATACTGGTGCCGGTAGGCTAGGCCGGCTGAGTAGTGAAAATAAGGTTTTAGGATTAGAGAGGAGGAGGAAGTGGTGGTGGTGGCTGGTGAGGGTAGGGGTGGGGGTTGAGGAAGGAAAGAGAGAGAGAGAGAGAGGGGGGGGAAAGGGGTGGGGAGTAGTAGTAGTAGTAGTATAGTAGTAGTAGTAGTAGTAGTAGTAGTAGATAGTAGTAGTAAAGAGAAGAAAGCGGTAAAGCAACAATAATAAAGGTGTGAACAAGGAAAGAGAAAGAGAAAGGAACAAGAGAGAGAGAGAGAGAGGGGGGGGGCAAAAGGTAAGATAGAAAAGGACAAGAGTGAAAGAAAGAAAGAAAGAAAGAAAGAAAGAAAGAAAGAAAGAAAGAAAGAAAGAAAGAAGGATACAAACAAAAAGGACTAAAAGAGAAGAAGATGAAAATAAAAGCAGAAAGAGAGGAAGCAGAGAATGGAGAAAAAAATGAAAGAAAGTTTGAAGAAAAGAAAGCGAGAAAGACCAGAACAGAAAACGAAAAAAAAAAAAAAGCAGAACAGCTATTTTAATTAAAAATTGAGAAAGGAGTAAGAAAAAGAAAAGCAACAAATTCTAGAAGCCATAGTGTCGACAGTCAGATGTAAAATGTGGAAGGAAAAAACATGAGGAAGGAAAGGAAGAAGAAGAAAATAGAAAGGAAGAAAAAAAAAATAAGAAGGAAGGAAGTGGAAAAAAAAGAATAAGAAAAAATCTCAAAACAAGCAAACGAAATTTGGAAGACAGAATAGGAAAATAAAACTAAAATATTAGTTACAAATAAATAAAAAAATTTTAAATGCACGGCTGAAAAAACGGAGACAAAATCTCGAATAAAACCCAGATATGAAGTACAAAGAAAGTTTAGATATTAAAGAGAAAAAATAAAGTTACCAAGAACGAAAAAAATAAAGACAATAAATGATAGAATGAAAAAAAAAACTAACAAAGAACAAAAGAAGGAAGAAACAGAGGAAGGAAGAAAGGAAAACGTAAAATTTATTATAAAGAAGGAAAGAAAGAAAGCAGAAAGACAGGAAGAAAAGTCAGAAAACCACTTGTTAAGAAAAAAAGAAGAGAGAGAATAAGAAGTCATCAATGTAACAGATAAGAAAATGGAGAGCTCTTTTAAAAAGAAACCATAACAAATATAAATTTATTGAGAACAACTTTTTAAAAAACCGATGAAAATAACATTTTAAAAACTGACCCCCAAAACCACCACAACAAAAACCGTAAACAAGTATTACTTCAAGTATCCAAAGCAAACAGACCGAGCCAACGAACAAACAAAAGAACGAACGAAAGAAAGGAAGAATAGGTTAGCCAAGGCTAATTGGAGGCAAAAGATAGGGTGCTGATGTATAAGTAGTTGGTATATACTATCTATCTCTATCGATCTTCTATCTTCATCTATCTACACTATTTCTAGTATTATATATCCATCATCTATCTATCTATCATTATCTATCTATCTATCTACTATCTATCTAATTATATAATATATAGTGTAGGCCTATGGTTACACTCCGGTATTATTTTTGGGGTCAAGTAAGCCATAGCGTGCGGGTCGGAAAATTTATTGTTGATTTTCACAGAATTTTTCAGCATAAAAAAATGCACTGTGCACTTGTTTTGGGGATTGAGGACGTAGAGAATACCAGGTAGTCATGAGAAAGTTGGAAATGATCTTCAAGTGAGGATTGCTTGTGTTCCTACACCCTTGACCCCGCGCATGCGTATTGGGGTTAGGAAGCCAGCAGACGATAAAGGAGTGAGGGGGTACAGTGTTTACTGAAAAAATTATACAAGTTCAAACCTACCAAATTTGTGCAAAATCACCAGAGTTTTGATTCAGGGGCTAGTCTTCTGAAAAAGTGGGTTTTTT
>CM060320.1:27119011-27134011 GCA_030674155.1 Stramonita haemastoma
TACACACACACACACAACTACACACACACACACATACACTACACTACACTACACTACACTACACTACACTACACTACACTACACTACACTACACTACACTACACTACACTACACTACACTACAACACACACACACACACACACACACACACACACACACACACACACACACACACACACACACACACACACACAACACACACACACTACACACACACACACACTTACACATGCACACGCAATTCTAACAACTTTCCCACGTTCGCAATTTTCAAGGCCTCTCTCCTGTGCAACATCCCCCACCCCACCCCCCCTCCTTCCAAACAAAAAAAAGAAAAAAAAGTCACAAAAAATGTAGGTGGAGGAGAAAATAGAAAGCGAAACTTCACAGTTGCGGAGCATCCGTAAGGCATTTTCCCACGCTCCCTCCTAACCACAAGGTCAAACCAGAAACAGAATTGTTAAACTTAAGTAACAAACAAAAAAAAACATAAAAAGTAAATTATTTGCTGCTTCCAGAAAAAAGGCACGTATAGTATAAGTATTGTAGAAGTAGAGGAAGTAAATAATGGGATTATTATATTGATCTTTTTTTTTAAATTGTGATTTTTGGGGGAGGAAGGGTTTATGAAAAAAAAAGTGATTATGGGACAGAGATACAAGATGCTGCCTGGATGGGGTGGAGTGGGTATTATAGAGGTATGTTAATAAAATTATATAGAGCAGAGTAAGGCTGGTTATTTCATTTTTTGTTGTTGTGGGAAGACAATATTGATTAAAAAAACAACACAAAAAACCACCAAAAGACACAAAAATTAGTAGCTTTTCTGCCAACCGAGGGGTTGGAAAAGGGGTAGAGGGGGTTAAACATTTCAAGAATTTCTTTTCCTTCTCCTCCTTTCTGTCCCCCCCCTCCCCTCCCCCTTGCCTCCCTCTCTCTCTCTCTCTCTCTCTCTCTCTCTCTCTCTCTCTCTCTCTCTCTCTCTCTCTCTCTCTCTCTCTCTCTCTCTCTCTCTCTCTCTCTCCTCCAACGCGCGCGCACACACACACACACGCACGCACGCACATGCAGCACACACACACACACCACACTCACACACGATATTGTAGTTAATATGGTTATTGATAAAGTTATTTTTATTCTGAGATAGATGGCTTGATGAAAAAGCAGTAAATGCATTGCGTATTCAATGTCTCATCTGGAAGTGTTTTTTTTTTTTTAATTTACACGTATGCACCCCTTCCCTTAACCCCCTCCCCCCTTTTTTTTTCCTTTTCTTCTTCCTTTTTTTGTACACTTGGCAAATAATGTGAAGATATGGTTGACGTAAAAACTTCGTCGAACGCTCAGACAGCAACTATTGCTGTCTGCTACATGAGCGAAAATACGTTGCGCTGCAGTTAAGCGCCTGACAAGTCAGGCCCAGCACATCGCATATGGGAGAAAATTTGTTCTCTTTTAAGTCTTTCTGGAAACAAAAAAAAGTTAGGAGAAAAGACTAAGAAGGCAGAAAAAGGACAAGAAGCAGATGTCGGGAAGAAAAGGAATAAAGCAGAAACAAAAAGAGCGATAGAAAAGAGGGAATTCCTTGTACAGAATTTCCGGAAGTTGGGGATATTATTTATACTGACAATACCTGGGGCGTCCATTCCCTCGGAGAGAAGAACGTTGAATCATCCATTAAAAAATTGAACGGGTACGATCAACAAGGGGATCAAGTCAGTACCTAGTATGGTAAGGTAAAGATAAAAGGTAAAGGTGTCCCATAGCCAGTGTGGTCGTAGGGGAGCGAGGCATTAGAGACCTCACTTCTCTTAAGGCCAGCATATTGAGAGCGGCACCCATCTCCTCTCCCTCGCTGCTTTACCTTCCCTGACCCTCAAGAGGGCACGTACCCATTTTCAACTGGATGAACTGGGGGACTGTACTGAAGCCAAGGCGCAGCAAACGGTCACCCATCCAACTAGTAACCACGCTCGGTGCAGCTTAACCGTAGCTTGGGGAAATCGAGTGCTCTGACCACTGAGCTATCCCGTGCCCGTATGGTAAGAACGGAACGAAACGGAGAATCTAAATCTTATTATAACCCAGTCTGAGGGCATGACGATTGCAGCAGAGAAAAATCAATTTTGTTGTTGTAAAGTACCCTTTCTCTTTTTTTGTTGGCGTCAGATAGCTTCCGTTGTTTTTTCTTCTGTCTTTTTGCGTGAGTGGCGGGTGTTTGCCTCACTTCTGTATTGTGTCTAAGGTCTGCTATTCGATTATGGATTGATTGCCTGAGATGAGGTGGAGGAGGTAGGGAGAGAGGAGAGAGAGAGAGAGAGAGAGAGAGAGAGAGAGAGAGAGAGAGAGAGAGAGAGAGAGGGAGAGGAGGGGAGGGAGGAGGGGGGGGGGGGGGTCTATTGTTTTTCCTTTCTTCCTTCCTTCTTTCTCTCCTTCGTGTGCCTCAGTGTTTGATTCAGTTCTGTTTTGTGTCGAAGATCTGCTATCGATTATGATATTTCTTTTTTTTTTAAATCTTCTTACCTGCCTTTCTTCCTTCCTTTCTTTGTAGTTTTTATCTATCTTTTGTCTTTTTTGTTCCCACTTTTGTGTCTTTTTCTATTTCTTTCTTTACTTCTCTCTTTTCCACTTTCTCTCTTTCCTTCTTTCTCCCTTCCGTGCTTTCTCCTTCTTAAACTCTTTCCTCCTTTTTTCTTCTTTCTATTTCTCCTTCTCCTCCTCTCCTCCTCCTCCTCTTCTTCTTCTTCTCTCTCTTCTTCTTCCCCTCCTCTTCTTCTTCTTCATCTTCATCTTCATCTTCCTCCTCCTCCTCCTCTTCTTCCTCCTCTTCCTTCCCCTCCTCCTCTTCTTCTTCTTCTTCTTCTTCTTCTTCTCTCTCTCTTCTCTCTTCTTCTTCTTCTCTCCTCATTCTTCCTCTTTCTCCTCCCCCTCTTCCTTCTCATTCTTCCTCCTCCTCTCTTCTTTCTACCTCCTGCCCTCCTCTTCATCCTCCTCTTCTTCGTCCTCCTTCTCTTCTTCACTCTCCTTCCTCTCTTCCTGCATTTCCTAGTTGCATGAAGCACGTACAGCCCGTAGTGTCGATGTAGCAGACGGCCGATGCGGCGTCCTTTTATTCTCCTGCCAAGCGTGTCTGGAATGATCAGGGTCAGCTTGGTCCTTCCATTGTCTGCAACCTGGAAGCAAAGGAAAGAAAGAAAGAAAGAAAGAAAGAAAGAAAAGAAGAAGAAGGAAGAGAAGGAGGAAGGAAGGAAGGAAGAAGAAAGGAAGAGGAAGAAGGAAAGAAGAAAGAAAGAGAAAGAAAGAAAGAAAGAGGCGATGACGATATTTGTCTCTGGCATTGCCTCTTTGTCTGTCTGTCAGACGGTCTGTTTTTTGCCCTGTCTGCTGTCTGCCTGTCCTGTCTCTCATTAATTATCAATTATTAATTAATTTATTATCCATTAATGATTAATCCTTTCTCAGGGCAAGTGCTGGATGAAAATAGATATGTCAATGATTATCCGTAACCCTTGGGAATAAGAATATCAATCAAACTAATCTCATCTCTCTCTCCTCTCTCTCTCTCTCTCCTCTCTCTCTCTCTCTCTCTCTCTCTCTCTCTCCTCTCTCTCTCTCTCTCCTCTCTCTCTCTCTCTCTCTCTTCTCTCTTCTTCTCTTCAGTCACAGATAAATTATGCATACTGCACACACATTCTTTCGGTCTCCGATCGTTCTATCCACACACACACACACACACACACCACACACACACACACACACACACACACACACACACACACACACACACACACACACATCGGTAGAGAAAGGACTTGTGTGTTTGTGGTTTTCATGGTGACTGTCTGTCGATCTGTCTGCTTGCATGTCTTTCTTTCTGTTGTTGTTTTTTAATCTCTTTTTTTTTCTTTTTCTTTTTTTGGTTATTGTTGTAGTTGGAGATAGGGAGATGGGGTGGGAGTATTAATTTTCTGTCTCTAGGGGCTCTGTGTGGTGTGTGTGTGTGTGTGTGTGTGTGTGTGTGTGTGTGTGTGTGTGTGTGTGTGTGTGTGTGTGTGTGTGTTTGTGTGTGTGTGTGTGTGTGTGTACATGTGTGTGCACGTGTATATGTGCGCGTGCGCGGGCGCGGACTCGTGCATGCTTGCGTGTGTGCTTGTGTGTGTCATTTTATAACAACCTGTTTATGGCTCTACATTTTTTCTGAATCTACTTTGAGATTTTTTTTTTAGAGCTAGAGATGTTCGCCATGTTCATGCTCTACGCTTTTAGAGAGAGAACATTATGAATGACAGTAGACATATTTCTTTCTAGCTTTAGTTAAAGCGCGTTATGTTTTTCATTGTAAAACAAACACACATTAAAATCATCAAAACGTGACTTCAAAAGAAAAATGAAAAAAAAACGCTCAAAACTAGAAAAGAAATATACGTAGTCTAAATGTTGTCCAAGACAAAGAAGACCAGGTGATAGATTGCTATTTTCTGTAGCTTGATGTCAAAACGAACTAACTAATCCCTTACAAAATCACCTCTTATCCTTAGCTCGCAAGCTAATTTTAAAATTTGTCTCTGATTTAATTCCCTTATACAAGAATTTATTCTTTCTAAGGACTGTGATTTTTTGTTTTGGAATGACTATACTCGCCAGCCATAAACCACTCAGATGGTTACTTTCTCTCCAACAAGATGTGGTTTTCCTGTCTCCGAAAAGTTTTCCTTTTTAGATTAGTTTTGGCAAGGTGTCTTGACGGTGAGAAAGTTTAATTACAACATGCTGCTGTACCACATACATCTGCCAAGAAATTTGGTTGACCAACAGTACAAGCTGGACAAGTGTATCTTTCACAACAGAACAAAAGATAGGGGGTGCCATAACTCATATGCGTATAGCTTCCTAATGAGGGGTTAAAAAAACAACCAACAAAAAAAAAAACCAAAATAATCACAAAGACTTTAAATTCGATTTAAAATTTATATTAATTTCATCCAATAAGATTGAGTTCAAAATTTTGACAATAGATCAGGATCTTCATTGACCTTTCAATGACAGCATTTGAGGTATATTTGAGGGATGGCGTTTCATTTTAACCTTGCTTCATTTCTGTAGACGGAGATTTGAGGTCTCATCCTTTGAGATGAGATATATTTATTTTGCCTTACCTGACTCCAGTTTCGGTTCCTCCTAAATAAGCACTCTTCAGCTGTCCTGCCAGTGACAGCGGTTTCATCCTCCTTCAATTGTTACTTTACAGCAAGACGGAACAGTTAATACAGTCATGTCTGTGGCATTCTTTTACTGTTTAAAAAAATAATCAATATTCCCAACACCCCATTTCTCTTTCTCGATATTAATTTGACGGAAACAACCTTATTCAAGTCAATAAAAAAAAAACGGGATATCAATGATGAACAAAGCCTTGTTGGGGTTCCCTGCAGTTACTAGACGGAAATGACATGACGTCTTAGATAGCGATGGTGGAGAAGAATTAATGTGTGAGTGTAGGGGAAGTTAATGGCTCCTTGACCATGTCTGTGAGCTCTGGCACCAGCCATTATCAGACTTTATCTGCCCAGCAACCGCGGATTGGTTGGATGCTCAAAAGTCGCTTCTCTTCTTTCCTGTGTGGGTTATCCTGGACTGTGCACACACACGCACGCACGCGTGCACACACATACACACACAGACCCACAACAGACAGACAGAAAAGACACACACACACACACACACACAGAGACACACCCCACACGCGCGCGCGCGCGCGCGCAGACACACACACACACACACACACACACACACACACACACACACACACACACACAACACACACACACACACAACACACAACACAAACACACACACACACACACACACACACACACACACACACACACACACACACACACACACACACACACACACACTTTAGCAGACAACACAGGATGGTCAGTTCCCACGAAGATAACGCCGTGTGTTTGTTTTCTAGTGGCTGAGACGATGATCGACTGACACCGCCGATTGCAGTTACTGTCTTTCTTTTTGGGTTTACACTCGAGGTCAATGGTGTGTGTGTGTGTGTGTGTGTGTGTGTGTGTGTGTGTGTGTGTGTGTGTGTGTTGTGGTGTGTCTGTCTGTCTGTCTGTCTGTCTGTCTGTCTGTCTGTCTGTCTGTCTGTCTGTCTGTCTGTCTGTGCTGTGACTCTGTCTCTGGAACTTTCAAGAAGTAGTGAGAATGGTGGAATCCAAATCAGTCTACAGATCACAGATTGAACTCTGGATATTTATATCAAAAGTACTTAGAAAGGAATCATTAGAAAAAAAAAAAACCATCTCTCAAAACTGACATCACAAAGACAGACAGATTCAACTCTAACTCACCACAAAACTACCAACAAATCACAACGAGTCCTACAACGCTCTAAAACGACTTCAACTGGGACTATTTATATTCCACACACCCCAACTCTCTTTCTTTGTCTCATACTGAAAAAAAGATACTTTACGTACGTATCTCCAATGCTTTTTTTTCAGAGGTAACAGAGAAAAGAGATACAGGAAAACTAAAACAAACCCCCCAAAAAAAAAAAAAAGTCCAATACATATAATATACCTTTGCCATCCATCACAAGAGGGGAAAAGTACAAGTCAAAACAAACATGTCTTTTACTGTCAGCTGATAGCTCCAGCGGCTACGGCTCCTGGCTACATCAGGGAGCAGAGCAGTGTGAGAGACGTAAACAAAACACATCTAAATCCTCCTCTCCGGCAACCTAAACAACCTGGGTCTGAAGACTTGAGAAAAGATTAGACCAGAAAATTATGTAGAAGAAGAAGACAAAAAAAAAAGGCGAGAGAATATTAGGCACCGTTACAAAAAAAGAAACAAACAACGGGAAAGCATATAATATATAGGACCTTAGAAATGTATCCTCAGCCTTTAGAGAGGGAGGGAGGTGGTTGGAGAAGGTGGAGGGCAGTACTATATTTTTTCTGTCAGGGGATCAAAAGCAAGCAAGTAAAAAAATATAAAGGATGGATACGTGCACGTGCACTCACACGCATGCTCGAGCATGCTTACGCACACACCACCATACACACGCACTGAAAGCAGCGCAAGCAACAGCAAATTACGGGTATAAAAGACTCGCACACCAGTCCCGCCTTCAGGAACATCAATAAAAATACTAACGTAAAACATATGCGTACAACAACATAAGAATGACTATACTATAAGTTATGACACTTCAGAAGACGAAAACAAGCCACAATAAAATGATTGATATAAAAAGAGACGTTAATAGTAAAGCACAGAACTATGACAGACGAGGAGGGGAAAGAGGGAGAGAGGGGGGGGGGAGAGAGAGAGAGAGAGAGAGAGAGAAAAGTACGAGACGAGAGGTACAGAGGAGAGAGAGAGAGAGAGAGAAGAGACGAGAGAAGAGAGAGAGAAGAGGAGAGAGAGAGAGAGAGAAGGAGAGGCGATGACAAATGAACACTCATGCACACGGGGACTTGATGTAAAAAAAAAAAAAAATTAAAAGGTCATGCGTGCTTATTCCATTATCCTCGAAATAAAAAAATAAATTAATATAATTAAACACACACACACACACACACACACACTTACGTGGAATCCTAAGACAAACATATAAAAGAAGAGAGACGAAAGCCATCTCATGTTGTGTCGAGACCTCTACTAGCTAAAGAACATGCCTACTCTGCGGTCGTCGAGGAGCGAGGTGTTAAAGACCTCAGCTTTTTTTTTTCAGAGGCCAGCATATTGAGGGTGGCGCCCATCTCCTCTCAATAGCTGCTTTATTACCTTCCTTGTTCTTATAGAGGGCATGGACCCATTTACAGCTAGGAAAACTGGAATTGTCCTGAAGCCAAGGCACATGAACGGTCACCCATCCACTATGCAATCACGCCCAAGCAAGTTCTGAGACCACTGAGGTATCGCGTTTCGCAAGGGTAGACAATCCTACTGGGGGTTAGATTAGGAGGAAGGCTACGGGTGTTACTGCGGTCTTTCGCTGTTCATTATAAGGTTATGGGCAATGTTTGTAAAACATCTAAAATGTGTTTTCGCTTCTGTATTGGATAGTTTTTGTCTGTGTAGGAATGTTTGTATATTATCAACTGTTGTCCTCGTGTTTGCCTCTCTCCTCTCTCTCTCTCTTCTCTCTCTCTCCTCTCTCTCTCTCTCTCTGTCAAGTTAGTAATATCCCACCCTCCATCCTTATTCCCCCGTCCTCTCCACTCCACCCCACCCACCCCACCCCGAACATCTCTCTATTACACCCCCCCTCCCCCCCCCCACACACACACATTCAACCTATTATACTATCTCACTACCTACCTACTACCTCAGCCTCACCCCCCCCCCCCCCTCTTTCCCACCCCAACCCCCACCTCCACCCCGTCTCATACGCTTCATGGGAAAATGCGCGTGTTGGCGGCGCATGCCAACGCTATTATCATGCTTGCCTTGTCTGCTGCACTACTAAAAACATTATTACCCGCTATTTACAAACGCATTCCACTCCCGAAACACAGAAATGATGCGCTCAGGGACTTAAGCTGTCTCTTGTCTAAAGAAAAAAAAAGAAAGAAAAGAAAAAATAAGATGCAGGCTTTGGGGGGGGGGGGAGTGGAGTGATGATGGGTAGAGATGATGGTGAAGGTTGGAGAGAGAAGGTGGGGTAGGGAGAGTGAGGGGGGAGGGGAGAGATGAGAAGAGAGAGAGGAGAGAGAGAGAGAGAGAGAGAGAGAGAGAGAGAGAGAGAGAGAGGGGGAGAGGGGAGAGGAGGGGAGGGAGAGAGAGAGAGAGAGAGAGAGAGAGAGAGAGAGAGAGAGAGAGGAGAGAGAGAGAGAGAGAGAGAGAGAGAGAGAGAGAGAGAGAGAATGAGAGAGAGAGACTATATGTAATGGGGAAGGGTAGGTAGGTGGTGGGTTGGAGAGGGGGTGAGGGGTTAAGGTGTGAATAGGTAAGGTAAAGAAAGAAGAACAATAGAAGTATGTTACCTGCAGTGGCTGCTTGGGAGGTCAGATATAATACATTCTTTTCAGCTCATGTGCTTTCTCCCAACCCCCCTCCCTCAACCCCCACTCATTCTCCCCCCCCCTCCCCCCCCCCCCCCCCCCCCCCCCCCACTCCCCCCCCACCCACATCCCCCCCCCCCCACTCCTTCTTCGATCCTCTTTGGTTCTATTGTCATTTTTGTTTCTTTTTCAAGCCTGTATGTGTGCGTAATCATAGTTGTTTTTATATTATTAGTATACTCAAAGTTGAAGAAGAGTAAGAAGTCAATGTATAGCATTGTATTATTATATATCCTGCTGCTGTTGCTGCTATTGCTGCTGTTGTTGCTGCTGCTACTACAACTGCTGACGCTGCTACTACTACTACTACTACTACTACTACTACTACTACTACTACTACTACTACTACTACTACTACTACTAGTACTACTACTACTACTACTACTACTACTACTACTACTACTACTACTACTACTACTACTACTACTACTACTACTACTACTACTATACTACACTACTACTACTACTACTGACTGCTGCTGCTGGCTGCTGCTGCTGCTGCTGCTGCTACAACTATTATTACCGCCGCTGCTGCTGCTGCTGCTGCTGCTGCTGCTGCTACAACTACTACTCCTTATAATAATGAAAATTATATACATTTTTGGTCATATTCCAATCATTTTTACATGCGCTGCAACATCTGCATAGAAACAGGTGAGGGATTGGGGCTTTTTCCACGTGAAAGGGGGAAGGAAAAATCCAACAGAAACAACACAAAACAAAACAAAAAAACTAACTACAGCACACACAAAAAAAGCCCTCAAGTCTTCTCATCTCTTGTCATCTTCCTTGAAGGAAGACTATTTAGATATAATTACAGAAAGCTCATCTTCCACAAATCGTATTAACTCGGCTAGTCTCACCTGAACCGGAAAATGATGTCAAAATCAATGCAGACCTGATTAAAGAAGATAGAAAGAAGACGAGGTCAGGTGAGGTGAAGAGAGAGAGGGAGAGAGAGAGAGAGAGACAGACAGACACACAGACACGGACACAAACAAATCTCTCTCTCTCTCTCTCTCTCTCTCTCTCTCTTCTCTCTCTCTCTCTCTCTCTCTCTCTCCTCCTCTCTCTCTCTCTCCTCTCTCTCCGTCTGACTGTCTCTCTCGTCTCTCTCGTGTCTCTGTGTCTCTCTGTGTCTCTGTCTGTCTGTCTGTGCTCTGTCTGTCTTCGTCTGTCTTCGTCTGTCTGTCGTCTGCTGTCTGTGCTGCTCTCTCTTCTCTCTCTCTCTCTCTCTCTCTCTCTCTCTCTCTCCTCCCCCTCTTCTCTCTCTCTACTCCAGAACCCGGATAGAGAGAGAGACAGACAGAGAGTAGAGCTTTTAACAATCTTCTTTGTCAGTTCTCACTCCCGGGCGGGGCACAGTAGTAGTATAGAGGCAGGCAGGCAGGCAGGCAGGCAACCACTCTGGCGTGAAACACCCAGGAGAGAGAGAAAAGATGATGATGATGATGATGATATTCATAATCATACTTTTCCCTTCTGGCTGACTTCAAAGCCAGGCAGCCATTATAAGGCCTCGGGAGGAGGAGGCAGGAGGAAAGAGGAAGAAGAAAAAAATAGAGAAGAATGATCGAGGACAAATTGCTGGTAATTCTCTCCTTGTTTTCCTTTTTTTTTCTTTTTTTTTTTTTTACTCCTCTCTCTCTCTCTCTCTCTCTCTCTCTCTCTCTCTCTCTCTCTCTCTCTCTCTCTCTCTCTCTCTCTCTCTCTCTCTCTTGCTACCTGTTCGGTAGGAATAATAAATTTTAAAAATGACAAGGGAGGCAATTAGACTGTCAGTTCGTAGAGGGTCATCCCTCTTTTGGATGATATGAGTTAATAATACTACCGCCATTTTTTTTTTTTTGTTTTTTTTGTAATATTGTTTTTTTTTAATGATGTAAAGGTGGGGGGAAAATGGTTTTCAGGATGTTCTTTTTTTGTAGAGGTATTTTTTGGGTGTTATTTGTAGTGGTTTTTTTTAAAACTTTTTTTTGTTACTTTGTCAGCCTCTGTGTTCATATCTGTTTGTGCATCTTTGTATCTCCGTCTCTGTATCTCGTCTCTGTCTGTCTCTAATTTTTTGTCTGTCTGTCTGTCTGTCTGTCTCTCTCTCTCTCTCCCGCTCTCCCTCTCTCCCTCCCTCCCTCTCTCTTTCCCTCTCTCCCGCCCTCCATCACCCACCCCTCTCTCCCTCCCTTTCTCCCTCCCTCCCCCCTCTCCCCACCCCGCCCTCCCCATCTCTCTCTCACTAAGTAAAAGTGACATTTTTCTCTTTCTTTTTTCTTTCCACCCAACCAATCATTTTTTCTTCTTCCCAACATCTTCAAAGACCCCTGTACTGGTACCAACAACCCTGGCAAGCAGGCAGAAGGCAGGAGGCAGAAGCAGAAGGAGGTCGGGGATTAATATGGCAGTTGAGGATCGAAACGCCTGAGTGCGCTTCTTTGTAGCTGGTGATTGACATTTAGCGTCAGGTGATTATGCTCATCAGCCTGATGACTGTTATTTTCATTAGCTCTCTTTTCTTTAGTCAGTGACGTGGGGTTCCTTGTGTGTAAAAAAAAAAAAAAAAAAAAAAAAAAAGAGAGAGACATGTTCTTTGTATAATACATACTTTTTTTACATACAAGACTTTTTTTGTTTTTGTTGTTTGTTGATGATGTTTGGGGGTTTTTTGATAGCTTTTTTTGGTTCAGTTTTTTGTTTTGGTTTTGGTTTTTGTTTTTGTTGTTGTTGTTTTGTTTTGATGTTGGGTGTGTGTGTGTGTGTGCATGCGTGCGTGCGTGTGTTGTTCAGTTTAACGTCTATTCACATTAAGTGATTTTAGACACACACAAAAACAAAAAAAACACGTGAACAAGAAAAATTGAACAATAGCTGAAACCAATGCCAGATAATAAATTAAAAATATAAAACTAACTTTAAGAAACTATAAATACTGAATTATCGGACTTCTTATTAGCGCTAACACAATGTCCAACAATCGCGATGGTTCAGACAACAACTGGTCCAGTGATAGATTAGGCACAACAGGTAAAAGTGGTTTTAGATATCCACAAAGAAGAATATGACTATTCGTTATCTTATCTCCACAAATACAGTTCACATCCTTTGTGTATTTCGTCTTGAAGGCATTTAGTTTAAATCTGTACATGAGGGATAACACATTTCTGCGATTGTACCAACACAGACTTTGTCAGAAGTTAAGATATTTCGAAAATTTATCATATTACTTGTACTGCCATCATAAAGCCGATAGCCAGAATCGCTGATCTTCTTTCTGAAATGCTTCCAACAAGCATTTTGCAGCAAGCAAAATGTGTGTGTGTGTGTGTGTGTGTGTGTGTGTGTGTGTGTGTGTGTGTGTGTGTGTGTGTGTGTGTGTGTGTGTGTGTGTGTGTGTAAGACCTCCAATACATAACAACTTCCTGGCATGGCATACACCATAAACCCAACCTCAATATAATTATAACAAACAAGCTATAACTTGCACGCACACACACAACACACAACACAAAACACACACACAACACACACACAACACACACACACACACACACACACACACACACACACACACACACACACACACACACAGCCTTCTCGAAGTAACTAAACTTTCCCAAACCAAAACCACAAGGGGTTTAGTTTGGTAGTAGAAGCCTAGGAGTGGAGGGGACCGACCCTCTCCATAATGTATGGCCACATCATTTGTCATGGCCGTCGTCAGAAGGGGCAATTAATCCACGCCGCGTCTCTGCCACACCTCCCTGAGCCAATCAGGAGAGACGAATAATTGATAAGCTCCGCTGGGTTGGGGCCACTTCACGCTTGACGAGCTTGGCTGACAAAAAGGCAGACTTTTTTTTGGTTTGTTTTGTTTTAGCTTTTCTTTTTTCTCTTTTTTTTTCTTACTTCTTGTCTTTTTTTTTGGGGGGGGGATTTTTTCTTGTTTCTGTTTCTGTTTCTTTTCTGTTTTTTTTTACTTTCCTTTTCGTCTTTTTTTTTTTTTTTTTTTTTCTTTTCTTTCTTTCTTTCTTTTTTTTTTTTTATAGTTTTCACTTTAAAGGTCTGTAGTACACGCACACACGCACACACACACACGCACACACACACACACACAACACACACACACACACCACACACACACCACACACACACACACACACACACACACTCAAACTCACACACTATAACCTAACGCAACAACACTAACAGTACAACAATGAACGACTATAACAGGTAGGCAAGGCCTGCTACAGTCAACCTCCGGGGAAATTGTATTGAAGAAGAGTATCGTAATAACTGAAGACAAGGGAGGGAGGAGGCAGGACAGTTGGTTGGTAATGCATACAAACGAACAGCGAGCCCCCCACAACACATTATTAATAGACGGGACAATCTGCATCCCAGGGAACTGAACAGCCAACCAGCAGCCTACCCGCAAGGGAAATCACAGGGTTTTTTTTCTTTCTTTTTCATCTTCTTTCCTTTCCTTCTTTCTTTCCTTCCTCCTTCTCTTCTTTTCTTCATCATCATCGTCTCTTCATCTTTCTTTCCGTCTGACAGCTCGTCTGTCCATCCGTCCGTGTGCCATCCGTCACGGAGGATGGATGGGTTGGAACGAGAAAGCAGATTGGAAGAAAACCGTTGGGAAGAAGGTTGGGGAAGGATGGGGTGGGGTGGGGGTTGGGGGTGGGGGGGGGCTGGGTAGTGGGGGGTTCTTGTTTGTTTGGTGTGTGGTGCTTATGTGTGTGTGTTTGGTGTTGTTTGTTTGTTTTTTTTTTTGCTTGATTGATTGTCAGTTTCTGTCTTTTGTTAGTTGTTGTTTTTTTTAGGAGGGCTGTGGTGGTAATTTCTGTCCATGGTCCTGTATGTCTGCCTGTTGGTTTGTTTGCTAGTATGGATGGATGGATATATGTATGAATGGATGGATGGATGAATTTCTCTCTCTCTCTCTCTGTCTCTGTCTCTGTCTCTCTCTCTCTCTCGTATATGTATGTATGTATGTATGTATGTATGTATGTATGTATGTATGTATGTATGTATGTATGTATGTATGTATGTATGTATGTATGTATGTACGTATGTGTGTGTGTGTGTGTGTGTGTGTGTGTGTGTGTGTGTGTGTGTGTGTGTGTGTGTGTGTGTGTGTGTGTGTGTGACCTACGTGTAGGAGTGAGTTTTACGTGTATTATTATCATACTATTATCACTATTGTTGATATTATTCTTATTGTCATCATTATAATCATTGTATTATCTTTAGTTCCTTCTGAGTTCATTTTGTTGTTATGAGTTGTAACAATGTTGTTGCTAAGTATTTTTGGGTGGACTTTTCTTGGTTGCTAAGTTGTTTATTTCATTATGTTTCTTTGGTTGCTCTTTATCTATTAACGCTTCTCTTTTCTTTTATAATCAAAATCATTTTATTGTGGCTTCTGATTTTCGTCTTCTGAAAGTGTGCATTGTTATTATCTTATTATGTATAATGTCCTTATTCCTTTATGTTGTTTGGTACTGCATATAGTTTTACTGTTTAGTATCTTTTTATCTTGATGTTTTCCCTGAAAAGGGCGGGGACTGGATGTAAAAAAGCACATGAGTGCTTATCTATTATCCTCGAATAAAAGAATTTTGCCTTGCCTTGCCTTGCCTTGCCTTGCCTTGTCTCTCTCTCTCTCTCTCTCTCTCTCTCTCTCTCTCTCTCTCTCTCTCTCTCTCTCTCTCTCTCTTCTCTCTCTCTCTCTCTCTCTCTCTCTCTCTCTCTCATCTGTGCATTACGCGTTTGTCTCTTCATCACTCAGTCTGAAAATATTGACAAGGATTTGGTGTATCCACACGGTGTGAGTGAGTGTATGTGTGCGTGTGCGCGCACGCACGCACGCACGCTTGTGTGTGTGTGTGTGTGTGTGTGT
>CM060320.1:27139011-27141511 GCA_030674155.1 Stramonita haemastoma
TGGGAGAGGGGAGGGGGGGTTCTGTCTTTCTTTTCTCTTTGTGGGTGGGGTGGGGTGGGCTTGCTGGATGATTGGAACCCTGTGAGTTGAAACGACAGCAGAAGACAAGAGAACAGGACAAGGACAGACAGTTTGAGGTGAACCAGGGGACCAGGGGGGGGGGGGGGGGAGTGGGAGAGAGAGAGAGAGATAGAGAGAGAGAGAGACAGAGACAGACAGACAGACAATCATGCAGAGAGAGACAGACAGACAGACAATCATGCAGAGAGAGACAGATAGACAGACAGACAGACAATCATGCAGAGATAGACTGATAGACAGACAGACAGAGAGAGAGAGCTAGAGAGAAAGACAGACAGAAGACAGACTGGGCAGAGAGAGAGAGAGAGAGAGAGAGAGAGAGAGGAGATGAGAGAGAGAGAGAGAGAGAGTGAGATAGATGAGAGAGAGAGAGGAGAGAGAGAGGAGAAGAGAGGAGAGAGAGAATGAGGAGAAGAGTGAAGAATAGAAAGAATATGAGAGGTGAGCCTTCATGGGTAAAAGAAAGACATGTTTCTCCTGAAAAAGAATGACAGTATCCCATTTCTGAAAACCACACCCCGTGTTTAGCTCCCAGGCGAAGGAGAGAAAATGACAAACATTAACCAAAAAAATGGCTGCAAGATAATGTACAGGTCAAAATTGGTTTTTGCACCCTGACTTTTTCTCTTTACTTTTATTTTGCAATCAGTCTGTTTGGCACTGTCTGTCTGCCTGTCTCTGTCCTCTCTGCTTTGCCTCCCACATCAAGAAAGCCGAAAGTTTTTTATGTGGTAAAAAAAATTATGCCCTTTATGCAAATATCGCATACTTTTCCTTTGTTCGTTGCTTGCTTGTTCAACCTGTATTCATTCATTTGATTATTAATTCAATTCATTCATTCATTGCCATATGACGAAATGTAAAATTGTGTATGAAAAATGTTATGCATCCAGTATTATATTTCTTCTCTCGCTTCTTTAATTTCTTCCTTCATTTTCTTTTATCCGAGACACAACTGTCTTTCATAATATTGTAGGTTGAAGTGGTTTGCTGTTGTGTTGATAGTACTGCTGGTGATGATGAATCAGGCTGGTGTGGTTTGATTGTTAATTTGTTTCGTTTGTTTTTTGGTTTAGAGGCCTGGAGAAGCAATGTGGTTATGGTATCTTTGATAAGCAAACTTACTGAAAAGCTTGTTACTTTTATCGTGCGGTGTACTGCATGTCCATCCTATGACCATCTTCATCTAGGGACTGCTGCTGCTGGTGCTGCTGATTTTATGTCGATATATTATAGTGTACACTCATTCATAAAAATTAGTAAAATGATAAAATTGTTGTGATATGGTATTTGTGTTTGCAAAGCCTGTATCTTTTCCATTCTTTCATTCAACTGAAAATCTGTGTAATCTCGGGATGAGAAATTTCAAGTGGTATATCAAAATTGAAAACCACATTTTCATTCATTCATACTGTCATTCATTCAATTTGTATATTCATTCATTGCCCTTAGACCACATCCTAATTTGTACATGAGAAATTTATGAGGTACGCCCATTGGTATATTGAATCTTACACACAAACAGAAAATTGTTAATACAGTGAATCTGATACATGGATGTTGCTCAAGTACATGGGACCAAATGCACTATTCTGGCACAAAAAAAAATGTTAACACTCCAATAATACCCTCAACCATGAACGTTCGTTCTTCAACACCCTCTTTCCCATCTCTTTCATAGCTCCCAAGTGTAGGAACAATACTGCGGCTTTCTAATCGAAGCCAGCGTTTCCCGATCACAGTCTGGCCTCAAAGATACTACTACTACCACCACTACCACAGAAACTCGACACGTCGCGCAATTACAAGAATGGCCACAAAGGGAAGGACAACCCGAACCCGAGGGTGGTAATTGTCGGGGCAGTTTAGAGATTGGGGAAGAAGGAAATCCTAGCTGGGCTTGTCAATGCCAAACAAGGTTAGGGGTCGGACAGTGAGCGTGTCTGGGAGCGTTAGCAGCTAGCTATTGTGAGGAGGGAGGGGGGGGGGGGGGGGGGGGGGGGGGAGGGAGCTTGGAGGCTGTAGAGCTGGGCAGTGGTGTGATCAATGAGTGTGGAGTGCACACCGTCCCTTGAGGTACGCCGGTTGTTGTGATGGCGTTAACGACTCTTCGCTTTGAATCGCTTCCTTGTTTGCATGCTGAGTGACAAGGGATGTGTGTGTGTGTGTGTGTGTGTGTGGGGGGGGGGGGGGGGGGGGGGGAGGAGGTTGCACAAGGATGGACAGATCTGTTTGTTTTTAAAGGAATATCAGAGCACAGTTGTGAAAAAAGTTGGACTTCTCAGCAGTATTGTAATCATTTTGGAAAAAATTACACCAAAAAACCAAAAAGAAACCCCGGAGTTTGTTGTGTGGTTTGATCCTGAAAATGTAGAAGATGTATACATATACCAATACCGCCTAAAGGAGATGTCAGACC
>CM060320.1:27149011-27151511 GCA_030674155.1 Stramonita haemastoma
ATTTTTTACTCTCTCTCTCTCTCTCTCTCCTCTCTCTCTCTCTCTCTCTCTCTTCTCTCTCTCTCTCTCGCTTCATCCCTACCCACCCTCCTCTTACCCCTGCCTAGAGTTCCTTCCTAACTAGGCCTACTCACCTCCCACAAACACGAACCCAAGCTGTTATTTTGTTTTCTTTTTCTTTTTCCCCAACAGATGATAAGGGCTGCTGATAGGCTACCCCACTGCCTGACTGACGGTGTATCTAAAAATACGTCATATGACAGATGACGTCCTTAAAGATTTGTCAAGACTGGCTCCAACACTTCAGAGGCAGAGGGAAAAAACAAGATGACAAACAAAACTGTCTGGAGTGTGTGTGTGTGTGTGTGTGTGTGTAGTGTGGGGTGTATGTGTGTAGGGCGGTGTGGTGTGGTGGTGGTGGTGTGTGTGTGCGCGCGCAAATGTGTGTGTGTGTGTGCTTGCTCGTGAGGTTGGTCCGTTTAAACCATTTACAATTTGAATGTTATTGTTAGAATGGATATCCCTTACCTATTAATTTTGTTAGATAGCAAGAAAGTTCTTGTGCCTACGCTGAATGTATGTAATTCTACACTGCTATGGCCTGGGGCTTTACATTTGCAGTAGGTAAGACGTGTGTATGTTAGCGATGCTGTGAGCGTATAACTAAAGTAGAGATCGGTACTGTCACATTTGATTTTGAAACTCGAGTAACTTTGAAATCCAGTCTGGCACAGTAAAACTGCCGATTTAAAACTTTGCTTCGTGATATAATCTCCGTGAATAAGCTTGATGCTTCATTGTTTGTAAAACACATAGTGTTGCTGGTTTGCCTACAAGGGTAGGACTTATGAGCTATGACTTGATGGTCTTCTCATCTGGTACTATTATTGACGTCTGTTTTTGAAGTAATTACAATTTTATTGAATGAATGTAGTTTAAAGCAAAACTTTACTTTTCAGAAAGTGTTTATACCCACAGATTTCGTCTCATATTGTTATAATGTTTCGGAGACGGACGTTAAAAGCCCCCCACAAAGGAGGATTGTGCTTTTAAAAAGAGTAAAAATAATATCTGTATGATCTCTCTCTCTCTCTCTCTCTCTCTCTCTCTCTCTCTCTCTCTCTCTCTCTCTCTCTCTTCTTAATATTTTTCTTTCTGTTTTTATGTTCTTTCTTTTTTTCTCTCTCTTTTTTGTGTTTTCTTTCTTTCTTTCTCTTCTTTCTTCTCATTTTCTTTTTTCTTTTCTTTTTCTTTCTTTCTTTCTTTCTTTCTTTTCTTTTTCAGTCTTTTTTTTTCTTTTCTTTTTTTTTCTTTTTTTTCTTTTCTTTCTTTCCTTTCTTTCTTTCGTTCGTTCTTTCTTTCCTCCTTTATGTCTTTCTTTCTTTCTTTTCTTTTTTTCTTTCTTTCTTTCTTTCTTTCTTTCTTTCCTTCTCTCTGCTCTCTTTTCTGCCTCTCTCTCTCAGACTCAGTCCAGACGCAGACCCCTCACACCATCAAAACAAGGCAGCAAACAGCGGTGGAGCGTGTGCCGTGAGAGAAGGGTGATGTATTGAGAATTCACTGTCCAGACACCGACAGCATCGATCCGTTTGTCTTATGAGCGAGCCCCTCCCGAACTTTCCATGTGTGTGTGTGTGTGTGTGTGTGTGTGTGTGTGTGTGTGTGTGTGTGTGTGTGTGTGTGTGTGTGTGTGATTGTGTGTGTGTGTAATTGTGTGTGTATATGATTGTGTGTGTATATGATTGTGTGTGTATATACATACATACATACATACATACATACATACATACATACATACATACATACATACATACATACATACATACATACATACATACATACATACATATAATATGTGGGTGTGTGCGTGCGTGCGCGTGTGTATGCATTGTGTTGTGCTGTGTTGTGTTCGTGTGCACCACCGGCGCGTTCAAGATTTTTAGCCACTACAGAGGAAAATACAGGAGGTAGCTGGAAGGAGAATGGTCAATGGAGTATGTGTGCACACATAGTACCTCCACACGCGCGCACTCTTCAAATTCGTTGTAGCTTAAACAGCTGCAGTTTTCAGATATTTGATGTTGTTTTGTTCTCTTTTAGTGTGGGTTTTGGTTCATAAGGGGTTGATTTCTTTCCTAATAGAAAGTTTTTCTTTTGTTTTTCTTGTATCTTTGAATCACCTGTTTACTATCTTTGAGTTCGAATCCTTAATCACCCAGAACTGAAAAAGCATTAAACAATTGAGAAGAAAACCAGGGATGAAAGAATCATTGATTTGAATTTTAAAAGATTTCTATCTTATATTGATGAATATGTTCACGAAGTTGGAACGTGGATATTTTATTGGTAGGGGGAAAAAACGACCCCCAAAAACCCGGCCGCATACGAAAAAATCTCACCGTGCGTAAACCTCGAAGCTCTGGTAAAGAAACGAAAAGAAATCAGAAAAAATATTAATCAACATTAATACATCATCTGTCACCTTTATCTACTTTTTTTG
>CM060320.1:27159011-27164011 GCA_030674155.1 Stramonita haemastoma
CCTCGCTGCTTTTCCTTCCCTGACTTTAAAGAGGGCAGGTACTCGTTGACAGTTGGTTGAACTGGGGGACTTTACTGAAAAGCCAAGTCGCACAAACGGTCACCCATCCAATTGGTAACCACGCTCAATAATATTGGTTCACATTAGCTTGGGGAAGGCGAGTGCTCTGACCACTTTGCTCTCCAGTCCCGTTGGTTTAGACATGTTTATATAATGAGAAAAATAAGGAACACATTGTACCCGAATACATTTGGAGTTGCAACAAAATAGTTATAGTGTATAGTGTACTCCACCGTCAAATAAAAGTGAAATTTGTTATTTTGCATGTGAAAAAGTCATTGTCACCAAAAGAAAAGTTTTTGAGACGAGGGTTATTTAGCAAATTAAAGACATTATTCTTATGGTGCTTTGTATATCCTCAGTCTATAGCCCAGTATTTCACACCTGTTTTCATATTTGCCCATTACCCGATATTTGACACACACACAAAAATTATTGAAGAAAATACATATTTCTTGATACTTGAAATAATCTTTTTAGTGTACACACACACACACACACACACACACACACACACACACACACACACACACACACACACACACACACACACACACAGGAATTTCCAATTCGTCTGTTCCATGACCAGATGTTGTATACTTTAAGGAAACGATATAGAGATAAAGAACACATCTGTTTCTCATTCATATCGACCAGCCCTCTCTCAAACAAACTGCTATTATCAAGACGTTTTGTCAATACACAAGGAGTCTCTTGTTGAGAATGAAATATTGCTTTTTTTTCTTCTTTTCATCTTATTTGCTTTTTTAAATATGTTATATTATTTTTGTTATTTATCTATTATATCCTGTGTTTTTTACGATATTGCTTTGGCAGATTTAAGGTAAGGAAGCGCATAAAGAGATTCCAAGACAAAAACAACAAAAACAAAACCCAACTTGAAATCCTGCTATTTGTGCGTGTAAAGAAAGAGTACTTTACACACACACAACACACACCACACACACACACACACACACACACACACACACACACACACACACTCACATACACACACATACGCACGCACAACACATACGCACGCACACACACACACACACACACACACACGCACGCACGCACGCACGCACGCACGCACGCACGCACACACACACACACACACACACACACACACACACACACGCACATATTATTCCTCAAACAACGGCGGGACATCTAACTCTCTTTCCAACCTTCAGTGACGTTCCCCTTTTTTCTCGTCCCCTTCGTCGATGCGACCGTCAGTCATGGTGTTTAAAGAAAAAGAAATGGCGAAGTATGGTGTGAGAGTGGCTTCCTCCAAAACCGGAACAGTGAAGTGCGCATGGGCGGAAAGGCGGAATGGAGGGGAGAAAAAAGGATGTTGATGGCACTGATGTCCATCAAAGGTTGCTGCTGCTCACAATAATCAACGAACTGTGTGGAAACAGGAAATATGGTTCCATCCAGGCTTGGATTCTGTCCGGACCATTTTTTTTTCTATTTTGGTTGTCATTTTTATTTGGTAGACTCTCTTATTGGTGTCTTAATACTTCCGAGCCAGTGTAATGTTTTATTGACTTGTCTTATTGATGTTTTTATACTTCCGATCCAGTGTGATGTTTTATTAACCTTCTTATTGGTGTTTGAATACTTCCGATCCAGTGTGATGTTTTATTGACTCTCTTATTGATGTTTTGATACTTCCGATCTAATGTAATGGAGGGTGGAGATCGATTGAAGTGGTGGTTGGTCGGTCGCTGAGGCGAGCATGCAGACTGTACTGAAAGTAAAACTAGAGTTTGTTTTAGGTTATTTGTATGTCTGTAAGTCTTTCATTTTTGTTGATGTTGTCCTGTTCTTGGCTTTTTCGAATGGTTTTTATTTGTTTTTTGTAGTTTGTTGTTGTTGTTTTTTTGGGGGGTCCTTTGGTTTTGTATCTTTTTTTTCTGTCCATGTGTACCTTTGTCTCTGTTCTTCTCTGTCTCTGTCTGCCTGTGTTTCTCTGTCTCTGTCTGTCTGTCTGTCTGTCTGTTCTCTCTCTCTCATTCTCTCTCTCTCTCTCTCTCTCTCTCTCTCTCTCTCTCTCTCTCTCTCTCTCTCTCTCTCTCTCTCTCTCTCTCTCTTCTCTCTCTCTTCTTTTTTTTTCTCTTTCTCTCTTTCTCTCTTTCTCTATTTCTCTCTTCTCTTCTTGTCTTTTCTCTTCTCTTCTCTCCTCTGCTCTGCTCTGCTCTTTTCTTCCTCCTCACCTCTCTCATGTTCTCTTTTCTTTATGCTACGAAAGAAACCAATGCCATAATTATATTGTACAGTTGTTTTGTTATTTTTTTTAACCAGAAAAAAGACTTCACTTTTTAATGCCCATAACCAGACGTGAAGTGAGTGTGCAGACCGCGAGCATCGTCTGTTGTATCCTTAAATGATTTTTTGACTCTAACTGCGTTAAGGTCTTCACCTATGCCAACTTGCTCTAAACAAAGCTGTCAAATATTTTTTTCTACTGCTGAGCACATTGTTTTATACAACACACACACACACACACACACACACAAATACAAGCCAATATATTGGCAATAAAAAAGATAATACATAAATAAAAACTATGTCAAGAATGGGAATATAAAACGAGTACTCCTTAATTTTACCGGGGAAAAAAGTCTTGTCAGTCGATCAATTGGCACACCCATGGAGACAATAGGAATATATATATGGAACCGTTTGTCTTGCTATAATTTTATGCAATATGTGGATTGGCAGCCCACCTGGTAAAAGAAAGGAGAAGCTCAGTTTCCACACTCAGTTAGGACGTTTCCAGACCTAGGGAGAGATGTTCATGTCTCCGTTGAGGCTTTCCACTTCAGGACAACCACCATTTAAGGACACACCAGTGGGCCTGTCAGCCAGAGTGCACGGCTCATTATTGTGGAGGGTGCTTGGCCCTTCCCCATCCCTTCATCACCGCTATTGTCTGTTCTGCTTCTTGTGCCGTCTGTTCTTTTCTTCTTCTTCTTCTTCTTCTTCTTCTTCTTCTTCTTCTTCTTCTTCTTCTTCTTCTTCTTCTTCTTCCATTTTTTGCTTGGAAAGGAGAGCATCTTCTCTAGTCTTTTCAAAAGAAGGGGAGGTTTGAATTGAAAATAAAGAATTTGATTGGTGTCGTTGTGTTGTGTGTGTGTGTGTTGGGGGGGGGGGGGGGGTGCGTGCGTGTGTGCGCGCGCTTGTTGTGTGTGTGTTTGTTTGTGTGCGTGTGTGTCTGTGTGTTTGTGTGCGTGTGTGTGTGTGTGTGTGTGTGTGTGTGTGTGTGTGTGTGTGTGTGTGTGTGTGTGTATGTGTGTTTGTGTGTGTGTTTTCGTTCAGTGTGTGTGTGTGTGTGATTTGTGTGTGTGTGTTGTGTGTGTGTGTGTGTGTGTGTGTGTGTGTGTGTGTGTGTGTGTGTGTGTGTGTGTGTGTGTGTGGATACAGCTGTTTGAGGATACACCTGTCCAAATTATGTGTGCGCTATATTGTGCCTACATGTCTGTACTATTTCTGTGTCTGTGTACGCAGCTAGACCACACAAAATGTCATTTTATAGCTACATACAAAAATGTCATTTCATAGCTTCTTCATCGTCTTCTTTTTCTTCTCCTTGTTTGAATACACGATTCCAATAACTGGTAGTTGTAGACGCAAGCGACAGAGGATAGGAGAAGAAATATGACACGAATCTTGATTACAATTGAAGGTTTTTGGACCTTCAGTTTAAATTGTTATTGGAGCATCTGATCTGGCCGTTATCATGACTGCTGCTGGCTGTAATGGCCTTTCCTGGCAGATTTACGTTAATGAACCGTGCGGAGCCGGTATCCAATTTTTTTTATATTATACCTTCTGTTTGACCTGGCATAGCTGTTTTAGAGAAAAACGTCTGGAGATTTGATAGGGAAAACTGCAGATCTAAATGATATAAGCCTTGGTGCGTGTGTGTATGTGTGTGTTGTGTTTGTGTGTGTGTGTGTGTGTGTGCGTGTGCGTGTGTCTGTGTCTGTGTCTGTGTCTGTGTCTGTGTCTGCTTCTGTGTGTAAAAAAGCGATTATGCTTGCAAGAATAGATGACTAATCATGTTAGATATTTCGATAACATAAAACATTTTTTATCGTAACATGCAATTGTTGTGAGCATGGGGAGCTAAATTTAGAACAAAATCAAGCTGCAATAACACACATACAGACGCCCGCACGCGCGTTTACACATATACACACACACACAAGCGTGCGCGCGCGCGCGCGTGCGTATGTGTGTGCGTGCGTTCGCTATCATTCTCTTACTCGTCCACTCACGCAATATTTCACAAAGACAAACTTCTTAGCTTCAAATTGCACAAGTCTGTAGCCAGTAGACCTCAGCTGAACCTAAACCTGTTATTGATCTCAGACACAGCTTGTTCACATCCCTCTATATTTTTCTAAAGTAAAATAAATCATCCGTGTAAAGACTCACACGACCGTGAACTGAGCAATTGGAGGACAAATCAATAGAGGACAAAGTAGCTGCTTGTTGTGTGTCAGCTGTAATAGCACAGCACAAAACCGCCTTAAACACCAGTGGTAGGGCCATGATTATGCAGGCACATCTGTTTCCAAACCTGGGCAATCAGATACCTTGAAGATTAATACCTTTTGGCCCTACTATTTCTTTATATATATATATATATATATATATATATATATATATATATATATATATATATATATATATATATATATATATATATATATATTGTGTGTGTGTGTGTGTGTGTGGTGTGTGTGTGTGTGTGTGTGTGTGTGTGTGTGTGTGTGTGTGTGTGTGATGTGGAGACGGAATATCTCAGTGGTCAGAGCACTCGCTTTCTCCAAGCTACAGATTAAGCGGCATTGAGTATGGTCACCAGTTGGATGGGTGACCTTTTGCGCGCCTTGGCTTCAGTATAGTCCCGCAGTTCA
>CM060320.1:27169011-27174011 GCA_030674155.1 Stramonita haemastoma
TTGGCGTGACAACGTCTGGCTGTGTGAATGCTCACTTCACATTTAGGGCTGCCGGACATCGGAGAATCTCTCCATAATACTACCTCCAGCAGTCTTCTCTGTCTGTCTGTCTGGCTGGCTGGCTGTCTGGCTGGCATGCTGGCTGTCTGTCTGGCTGGCTGGCTGGCTGGCTGGCTGGCTGGCTGGCTGTCGTTTTCTCTGTCTGTTTGTGTCTCTGTCTTTCTGTCTCTGCCTGTCTGTCTCTATCTATGTCTCTGTCTCTCTGTTTCTCTGTCCGTCTCTGTCTCTCTGTCTTAGTCTTTCTGTTTCCGTCTGTCTGTTCCTGTTTCTCTGTCTGTCTGTCTGTCTGTCTGTCTGTCTGTCTCTTTCTGTCTCTGTGTCTCTCTGTGTCTGTGTCTGTGTCTGTCTGTCTGTCTGTCTGTCTGTCTGTCTGTCTGTCTGTCTGTCTCTCTCTCTCTCTTCTCTCTCTCTCTCTCTCTCTCTCTCTCTCTCTCTCTCTCTCTCCTCTGGCTCTCTTTAGTCCTTCGGGGGGGTCTCGGTTGGTGAAGGAAAGGGAAGGGCATGTAAACCGAAGCTCTGTGTTGTTTACGAAATTTTCGCTGACTGAAACCTGTGTACTTAAATTTTTTTTTTGGCAAGGTGGTGTATATAGGGTTGGTGTGCAGAAAGGTGTGAAGAAATAACTAAAAAGGTCAGTGGTTTGTGGCATAATGGACAATTTTATAAAATATATGAAATAAATAACAATTTTGAATCTGCCATGAATGTTCCGTGAGCTCACGTTCCACAACTTCTGTTTTGTATGAGGTCCACAATTGTCAGTGATTTTCACGTGCAAGTTATCATCAGTACGCCCTCGCTCGGCTTTTTTTTTTTTTTTTTTTTTTTTTTTTTTTTTTTTTTTTTTCACCCCGCAAGAGCACTCCCATCCAATGTAAACAAAACCTGCTTTACCACAGGCACTTGAAACATGTCTGAAAGTGCTTCATACCCACCTGAAGCCAATATATTCCAAATGATTGACTGGCGTTTGGCTCAAATGCAGCAAGGCTTTGCTCTCCATTCAACTGGTATAAAAACTGAAATGAACGAAAGATTCAGTTCCCTGGAGAGTAGTATTGGACGTTTTTGCTCAGAAGTAGTAAAAGTGAAGGAAATGGCTGTCTCCAACACAGAGGAGATCAAAGAACTTCGAGAGGACAATGGCAGTCTGTTTGAAAGAATTGAACAGTTAGAAAGAAAACTTGAAACACTGGAGCAAGGCATGAAGGCATGTAACATCAAGTTTATGAATGTACAAGAGAGTGAGTGGGAAGATGAATACACAACCACTCAAACAATAGTCGATCTTTTGAATGATCATTCAAATTCTGCAAGTTGGCAACCCCAGGATATTGTTTAGAGCCTTTCGCATTGGAAAGCTGCAACATTACAGCAGGAATCCTCGGCCCATCCTGGTCCAACTACTGCGATGGACTGACAAAATGGCTGTTCTTGGTGACAGAGATCTTAGGGACAGCTTACGACAAAGCGGAGTACGAGTGGCATCAGACCTTACCTCACGACAGAGAGAGATGGTAGAATTCTATAGAAACCAAGGCAAAATTGCATATATATACAATGGCAAATTACAAGTGAGAGAAAAACAGCAGGATGCTCAATCCATAAACAACAGACAATGGCGGTACACTTCCCCGAGACCTAGAAGAAGTGATGAAAACTGGCCTCATCTGCCTCCAGCAAATACAGACAGGAACAGCAAGACCACAGAAGGTTTTTGCACCAAAACTCTAGTCTCTGGAAATACCTATTGTCAGGGATACCAAAGCCGGCCAAGTGGACAAAACAGAAATTTGTCTACACGACAATATAGTAAACAAGCAGAGACAAGTTCATGGCATACTTTGAATGCACCACAGTATCCTTATTATCAAGCAGGACATGATTTTGAAGACGGGGAAGAACTCTCTGGCTATCACTCTGATGCCAGCCAATTACGAGGCAGAGAGAACAGAGGTTATGGAAACCAGAGAAAATTCCATCACAGAGAAGGAGACAGACACACCAGAGGCAGACATTCCTTTGTTCCAGTAGTGCCGGGTGCACGCTCCTACAGTGAAGTCACAAAACAGCCAGCACCAACAAGATACAGAGCGTCAGCAGACAAGAGGCAGACAAGAGGATCAGCAGACAAGAGGATCATCAGGATGAAGGGAAGCTCCAACAACACAAACTCTGGACAATATTCCATCTCTGAAGGGACCACAAAGATCTCCAGTCTTGCCAGTGATAGGCAGGTGACTGAGAGGCAGCAAGTGCCATCCCATGGGGAAAGTGATCTTTGTGATTCAGATCTAAGTGATCATGAGCTGAATCCCACCCAGACGAGGGAAACTGATCTACAGTTGGACTCTGCAAAACAAGCTGGAAATTATGAAAATGAACTAGACCAAGGTGTGGTGACAGATAGCAAAGACTATTCCACCAGCTTAATAAGAGAAAGTGACATGACAGATGACAACATGATGACTGTTACAGGTGATACAAATCAAATGAGATGGGAGAACAATGACATTCATGATGAAAATCAAGTGACTCTGGAGGAAATAAGTGAAACAGAGAAATCTGATGAAATGCAACAACATACAGAATTGTGTAAAACAATTTTGAGTAATGCAGAACAGAACAAGACTGGTGACTCAGTGACAGAAGACATGACAGGACAGAATGTGACATGCGTAAGACAATCAGACAAAACAGAACAACAGAAAGACTGGAGACAAGTCAGGACAAACAGTGACTGGACAAAAACGGAGCAGGTGCACAACAAGAGACCTGCGACCAAGAAGTACTGCCCCTTGTACAAGACGTGGTAGCCTGACTGGTGGTAGACAGCCCCAGAGATCGCACAGTCAGAGCAGTATAGTAGATTCTTTCAACAAAGCTATGACAGGGGAGCAAACCAAAGCCACTAATAAATGCATGTGTCCAAAATCTCATGGTGATGTGCAGACATGTACACACAGATAGGAACTCGGCCAGGCCACAACACCAAAACAAACACATGGAACATATAAGGAGAATAACGTAACATGCACTAATGGTCAGTCACTGACATCCATGTCATTAAATCATGCAAAACAGGGTGTACATAGGGTAAATAGGTCACAAATAAAATTTCTTAATTATAATGTTAATGGGTTGTTACAGAAATTAGAAAATGCCCATTTTGTTGAATACTTACTTTTGCATGATTTTCTTTGTTTGACGGAAACTTTTGTTAGAGACAACTTTGATTCACCTTTGTTTACTGACTACATCATATTCACATCAAAAGCAAAGAAACTCTCTAGACAGGGAAGATTTTCTGGAGGGGTCATTGTAATGGTTAGAAAATCATATGCTGATTTTGTACAGGTTATTCCACTGGCTATTGAAAATACTGTAGTTTTGAAAATAAACAAAGATTTATTATGTACAGACAAAGATATTATGTTTATTAGTTCTTATGTACCCCCCAGTGACTCTCCTTACTGGAAATCAGTGGAGGGTGCTTATGGCATTGAAAGGATAGAACAATGTTTAATGGATCTGAATGAAATGTATGATGATTTTTATATTTTGTTGAATGGTGATATGAATGCAAGAACTGCTTCTGAAAACATGTGTTTCTCTGGGGATGTTACTGATTTTGATGAAATAGCTGTAAAAAATGACCACTTTTCAAGAAAGTCTCAAGATAGTCAAATGAATAATTTTGGTGCACAATTGATTGACTTGTGCAATATATTTGAATGTACCATTTTAAATGGTCTAAATGAGCAAAGATTCGATGACAGCTGTACTTTTATTGCATCGTCTGGTGCAAGTACAGTAGATTACTTTATAGTTTCTTGTAATTTGTTGTTATCTGTAAATTGTACATCACTTGTTGTTGAAAGTTTAACAGAGTCTGATCACCTACCAGTTGTCTTACAAATAGAAAATAAACATAATGTAAATGATTCAGGGATACCAAATTTAAATATAGATATGACACAGGAGAAATTTATTTGGAAAGAAGAAAAAGAAAGTGAATTTTCTCAGATGTTGCAAAGCAGCATAATCCAAAATAGACTGATTGAAGCAAGTATAACTTTAGATACTAATGTAGATAGTGCTTTGGATGTTTTTGTGGAGTGCTTGAAAGTCTCTAGCCAATGCATGTTTAAGGTACTCTCAGCTAAGAAAAAGAGAAAATCAGTATGGTTTGATGAGGAATGTTATAACTTAAAGAAAGAAAGTCGGAAAAAACTTAACATTTTTAGAAAATCTCGTAAAGAAGAGGATAGAATAGTATATGTCGAAGCAAGGAAAAGGTATAGATATCAGTTGAAGATGAAAAAACGAATGTTTAGGAAATTGCAAACAGATAACTTAGTAAAGAAATGAATGAGTCACAACAATTTTGGAAACTTTTGAGAAACATGGGATGTGGGGGCAAACAAAAAGTTGATAATAAAATTAGCCTAGACGAGTGGTTTAACCACTTTAAATCTTTATATCAAAACAGTAATCTAACCCAAGAAGAGGACATCAGTTTTGAAAATGACCTCTCAGAAGACCTAGATCATGATTTAAACCAAAATATTTGTGAAGGTGAAGTTATCCGAGCCATTTCTAAACTTAAGACAGGAAAAGCATGTGGTATAGACAGTATCTCTGCTGAAATGCTGAAAGCTGGTGGAAATATTGTTTATAAATTTCTAACAAAATTATTCAATAATATCTTTGACCAAGGAATCTATCCTGTTCAGTGGTCTAAAGCTATAATAATTCCAATATACAAAAAGGGGGACCCAGATAATGTTGATAACTACAGAGGTGTATCTTTATTAAGTATAATTTCTAAGTGTTATACTTCTATACTAAATACTAGACTATATACCTGGTTAGAAAATAATAACTTGATTTCAGATAAGCAAGCTGGATTTCGGAAAAGGCATTCTACAGTTGATCAC
>CM060320.1:27196511-27214011 GCA_030674155.1 Stramonita haemastoma
TGTGTGTTTGTGTATGTGCATGCATGTGCGTGCACCCGCATGCATGCTGGGTGCACGTGTTAGACACACGTACACGCCATACATAACTATATTATATCTTGTTATGTTTTTTATATATCTCTTTTACCTGCAAAAAGGGTTTAAAGGGAAGAATGCTAATTCCGTGTCCAAACATCAGAATGAAAACTGAGAAGACAAGTCAGTTCCTAATCCTTGTGAATGGGCACTAATAGCACAGAGAAATGATGATGGGGACTGTACTAGCTGCTAATCCGCGCTAATGTAGAGGAAAGGAGGAAAATCGATAGTATAATCCCTGTCTTCCCCCTAGCATAGTCATTCACTTTTCGTTTTATTTATTTCTGCTTTTCATCATTCTTCTCTTTCTTTACTGCTTGTAAATTTTCTTTTCTTCTTATTCTGTGTTTTATGATGTCTATTATCTGCAGTAATTGCCATCGTGTTTTGCATGGTTTCTGGTTTATGGTGCAAAGTACAGTAGAGTGGGAAAGAGCTACAAGATTGACTGGTGTATATTTTTAGCAGAGGTACACATATACATAATGTCTACGTGCATGTGCGCGCGTGCACACGCTCACACATACATACACACACGTACACTCACACGCACGCACGCATACACACACGCACGCACGCACGCGCGCGCACACACACATATATGGTCATGCATGTAAATGCAAGTACAAAACACTCTTGCAGGCTTGTTCGTTGTTACAGAATCTCTCTCTCTCTCTCTCTCTCTCTCTCTCTCTCTCTCTCTTCTCTCTCTCTCTCTCTCTCTCTCTCTCTCTCTCTCTCTCTCTCTCTCTCTCTCTCCTCTCTCTCCTCCTCTCTCTCTCTCTTTCTCTCTCTCCCTCTCTCTCTCTCTCCTCTCTCTCCCTCTCTCTCTCCCTCTCTCTCTCCCTCTCTCTCTCCTCTCCCCTCTCCCTCTCTTCTCCCCTCCCTCCATCCCCATACACACACTCAGTCTATATCTATACATACATCGAGTTAGGCAAAGTTTTATGTACTGGGAAAGGCGATAAAAACCAAACGACAGATGTGAGGTAAACCAATGCCGAACCAATAAATGTGAACCTGCCTTGTAGTTTGCAATTCCCTTGATTATTGATCTCCTCTTTAAAGTTGTCTGCCAGCTGTTTTGAGAGAGAGAGAGAGAGAGAGAGAGAGAGAGAGAGAGAGAGAGAGAGAGAGAGAGAGAGAGAGAGAGAGAGACAGACAGACAGACAGACAGACGAGAAGACAGACAGACAGACAGACAGACAGACAGACAGACAGACAGACAGACAGACAGACAGACAGACAGACAACAGACAAACAGAGAAGAGACGGAGACAAACAGACAGACAGACAGACAGACAGACAAACAGAGAAGCAGACAGAGAGAGCGACAAACAGACAGACAGACAGACAGAGAGGAGTGTGTGTGTGTGTGTGTGTGTGTGTGTGTGTGTGTGTGTGTGTGTTGTGTGTGTGTGTGTGTGTGTGTGTGTGTGTGTGTGTGTGTATTTGTACTCTTGCTTGAATGACTGTTACAGCATTCCATAAGTACTTTCTTTTACTGCTTTGGTTTGAATGACACCAACAGTTTTCCATAATTACTTTCTATTTGTACTCTGGCTTGAACGACACTAACAGTTTTCCATAAGTACTTTCTATTCGTGCTGTTGCGTAAATGGCACTAACAGATTTCCATAAGTTCATTATTTTCGTGTTTGGGAATGAAGGCAATAACAGCTTGCCCTAAGTATTTTCTATTCCTGCACTGGCTTAATTGGCAACAACCGTTTTCCATAACTACTTTCTATGCGTGCACTGGCCATTTAGCAATAACGGTTTTCCATAAGTACTTTGTATTCCTGCTCTAAGTATTTTCTTTTCATGCACTGGCTTCAACGACACTAACAGTTTTCCATACGTTCTTTCTGTTTGTGCTTTGGCCTGAATGACACTAATAGATTTGCATAGTACTGTCTATTCGTTCACTAACTTGAATAGCAATAACAGCTTTCCATAAGTATTTTCTGTTCGTGCACTGGTCTGAAAGGCAATAACAGTTTTCCATAAGTGCTTTCTATTCCTGCACTGGCTTGAATTACACTTACAGTTTTTCCGTAAGTACTTTCTCATCGTGCTCTGGCCTGAATGGCAATAACAAGTTTCCATAAGTACTGTCTATTCATAAACAGGCCTGATTGATACTAACAGTTTACTATAAATACTTTCTAATAGTGCACTGGCCTGAATGACACTCACAGTTTTCCATAACTACTTTCTCTTCGTGCACTGGCCACAGTGGCAATAACAGTTTTCCACAAGTACAGTCTATTCGTGCACTAGCCTGAATGGCACCAACAGTTTTCCATAAGTACTTTCTATTCCTGCACTGGTCTGAATGATATGAATAGTTTTCCATAAGTACTTTCTGTTCCTGCACTGGCCTGAATGGCACCAAGAGATTTCTGTAACTACTTCCAGTGGAGCAGTGGCCTGATAAGTTTGCTTATTCATTGCATGCAGCACCTGTTGACAGATGTAAAGCTTTACACTTGTTGAACAAGTTTATGGAGTGTTTCCAAAAAACTGGGTTTATTTTTCTAAGGAGTGATGGCATATATATATATATATATATATATATAAATATATATATATATATATATATATATATATATATATATATATATCTACACGCACGCACGCACACGCAAGCACACGCACACACACACGCCACACACACACACACACACACAATTATGTGTGTGTGTGTATCTTTCTTTTTTTTTGGGGGGGGAGGGGGGGGGGGAGCTAATTACGACTTTTTTCTCAGGTGAAATTACCTCACTTTTTTTTTCTTTGGAATTACTGTTTTTGTTAAGAATTGTTAGAACTGCATTTTCGTTTTTGTTCAATGTAGTTTATTAGGTAAGTAATGTTAAGTTGTTGTTTTTTGTTGTTGTTTTTTTATCAGTCCACGTGTAGGCCCTATTGATCCTCTGAAATTCCATCTTCCATACATTACCAACTACGCCCTCTTCCCTGACATTCACACACCCTTCCCCCTCTGTTTTTCTTTGTCTTTGTCTCTCTCTCCCGCATTTCCGTCTAATATCACAATTTGTGAAAAGACGTTAAAAGAAATTGAACACACACACAAACATTATGTATATATTATATATATATATATATATATATATATATATATATATATATATATATATATATAATATATATATATATATATATATATTATATACCCACCTTATTTTTTCTATTACATAGACAGACAGATAGACAGTCCGACCGACAGATTAATAGATACAAAATTGCCTGTAATATTCTGTTCAGTTTGCATTATGGCACGCACGCGCGCGCTGGTGTGTGTGTGTGTGTGTGTGTGTGTGTGTGTGTGTGTGTGTGTGTGTGTGTGTGTGTGTGTGTGTGTGTGTGTGTGTATGTGTGTGTGTGCGCGTGCGTGTTCACAATAATTATGTAGATGTGCATTAAGGTGCATGGGCATGTGTGTGCATTTGAGAAATACATGCTCGTTTTACATTTGCCAATGATTAAAGTGACTTAATGCTTGAGACTTGAAATGGCCACAAATAAACGTTAATGAAACGGGAGATTTTTTGTCGTCCCTTCCTCACTCTTTCCACACCCTCACGCTCCCCTCACCCTTGACCTCATGGACCCAGGAGATTAAAGCCGAACGATTTTAACCACTTGCCGATAGCATTAGTCAGGGATCCCCTATTGTCCTCAGAGAGTTATGATGACGGTCCAGTGTGGCTGTGTTCATTTCATAACCTCATCATATACACCACAGGGGGCACTGCAGATGATGATGATGATGATGATGCGGAGGATGAGAAGGAGGAGAGAGTGAGAGAGAGAGGGGGGGGGAGAGTGAGAGAGAGAGGGAGGAGAGGGGGGTTAGATGGAGAGAGGGGGAGAGAGAATGGGGAAATAAATGACCCTGCTTGACGATCTTCGAGGGTGGTCTTTCAGAGTTCTTCTTTGCTTTTGGTCGTTAAGTGTTTTGAGTGCTTTGGCAAATTCATCATTCTTTTCCTATCTTTGAAATATTTTCCGCTCTCCGTTTTTTTTTTATCTCCTGCTTTCTTCTTCCTTTCCTTTTTTTAAAAAAAATTTTCTTTTGAGTTTGTTGTCGTTTGTATTCTTGATTCAAGTGTGTCATAACATACAAACTAATAATATTAACAACATAACAAAGTTAACTTTGTCAAACTCATTTTGTACAGACTTCCTGTATGGTACTGAACTGAAATAAACAGCCACATTTAGAACAAAGCTAAAACAAAACAACAGCAGTAACAGCAGCAACAAAAGCCAACAACAATAGTAACAACAACATTAACATCAAAAGCAAAAACATAACAAAGCCAAAATAAAACAAAACTTCTATGTAAAATCATGTCTTTTATATAGTGCTTGTCATTATCACATCATCGTCATCGTTGTCGTATTTTAGTCGTCATCACAGAGAACAAATACACAGAGCTGTGATTGTTAATTCATGGCGTAAATTCAGAACAAATCGTTTGGCAATGTACCTTACAAAAGTGTAAAAGAATACCTGGCAAATTTCACACGTCCATAATTTATGGCTTCAACACACAGTGACGTGAAACAGGCACTTGTAGCATTTGCAGGCATTTCTGTTGGACTTTCGCCAAAGATTGATTTTCTGTCTGTCTGTCTGTCTGTCTGTCTGTCTGTCTTCTGTCTGTCTGTCTGTCTGTCTGTCTGTCTGTCTGTCTGTCTCTCTCTCTCTCTCTCTCTCTCTCTCTCTCTCTCTCTCTCTCTCTCTCTCTCTGTCTCTCTTCTGTCTCTGTTTGTCTGTCTGTCTCTCTCTCTGTCTGGCTCTGTCTCTGTAACACACACATCTGCGTCTACATGCACCCCCCCCCCCCCAAAAAAAAAAAAAAAGCAAAAGAAAACGATAAACAAACAAACAAATAGATAAATCAACAAATAAACCAAAACAACAAAAATAAATAATATTGAAGAGACAGAGAGATAAGAGTGGAAAGTTTATGAGCAGTTGATGTCATCGTAAAAAGATGATTTCAGAGACAGAAAATAGGCATAAATCAGCGTAGCAAATGGACCGTGGAGCACAAACTAGTATAGATTCCTTTCATCAGCCTGCTTCAGCGTTTCTCCATATATCCTGCGAAAACGGTAAGATGCAATCATCAGATTGGGATGAGAGTGATTTTTTTTTAATCTGCCAGTGGAATGATTTGAACAAATGTATATCATCAGAGCTTTACGCATAGTTGGAACTAAACTTGTGAGAGTTCTCTAGCATAGCCTAGTGGTTAGAGCACGGATTTCGTGATCTGACGGCCCAGGTTTGAGCCACCGCTGAGGCACCCGTTCAAGGATATTTTTCCCTTGGAGTTAACATCAGTACTGACTCCGCTCCCTCGAAAGTCCGTTAGATGATAGCGGTGGTTAGAGTCATGAAATAGTGATCTGTTGACCCGGGTTCTAATCTCATTAGAGAGGACTTTTTTCTCTGGAGGTTTACATCAGTGCCGACGCCACTCTCCCCCCTCCCTAAAGTCCTTCGGATGAGACTGTAAACCGAGGCCCGTGTGCGAACGCACGCAGAACATCTTGCGCGCATGTTAAACCCGTTCTGCCTTTCGGAAGAGTAGGCCATTGTGTGCCTGTGGGAATCGATGACAGAATTTGCAAAACTGTACATACACGGGTACTGGATTTTTTTTTTTTTTTTATAGCACTAAAGTGCTTATTCCATTATCCTCGAAATAAGATAATTAATAAATAAATAAGTGAATAAATAAATGAAGCGATGTCCCGTAAATGAACGCTCGCAAAACGTTTTGTGCATATGTTTAAACCTTTTCTGCTTCTCCGAAGAGTAGGCCATTTTGTACTGGTAGGAAAAAGGATTACCAATTTTTACAAAGCTGCATTCACAGTGGTTTCATGTTTAGATATCATCTCCGAAGTTGGAATGTGGCTGCTTTAATGGTGGGCATAAACGGTCACACACGCAAAATCTTTACCTTTGGTGTACCTCGGAGCTCTCTAACTGAGGAATGAAATGAAAAGAAATAAGCGGCTATTGTCATCAGTAACACTCAGATACTGACCACACTGTTGTCTGTCTCTCTGACATAGATTGTCTGTCTGTCTGTCTGTCTGTCTGTCTATCTGTCTGTCTGTCTCTGTCTGTCTGTTCGCTGTCTGTCTGTCTGCCTGCCTGCTGCCTGCTGTCTGTCCTGTCTGTCTGTCTGTCTGTCTGTCTGTCTGTCTGTCTGTCTCTGTCTCTGTCTCTGTCTCTTTCTCTCTCTCTCTCTCTCTCTCTCTCTCTCTCTCTCTCTCTCTCTCTCTCTCTCTCTCTCACACACACACACACACACACACACACACACACACACACACGCGCGCGCGCGCGCACACACAACACAATCACAACAACACACACACACTACACACACACTACACACACACACACACAAACACACACAACTAACACAACAGCTGGCAACGAACTAGCAGTCAGTGAAGGTGAAGTCAATAAACCACACTGGGTTTTTTTTCGGAGCGTAACCCACACTAATTTTATAGTGTGGCTTTATTGAACCATCATCACACCTTTCTGTTTCCCCCTACACCCCCCCTTCCCCTCTGTTTTCCCCACCTTTACAAGTACTTAATCCATATATCCTGTTCTGTGGAGAGATTATGTGTCGGAAAATTTGGACAACAAACCTACGACACAACTAGTCATGGTAGGTTAACGTGGTCAAAATATGTGTTTGAGGTTATTTTGATAAAGTTTTGTTTTCTTTTCGATAAGGATGCTCATGCTATAGTATAGTATAGTATAGTATAGTATAGTATAGTATAGTATAGTATTAGTATAGTATAGTATAGTATAGTATAGTATAGTATAGTATAGTATAGTATAGTATAGTATAGTATAGTATAGTATAGTATAGTATAGTATAGTATAGTATAGTATAGTATAGTATAGTATAGTATAGTATAGTATATATATGGGAACGGGATAGATTAGTGGTCAGAGCATTCGCTTTCCCCGAACCAAGTTTACGCAGCATCTAGCATGGTTACCAACTGGATGGGTGACCGTTTGTGCACCTTGGATTCAGTACAGTCCCCAGTTCACCCAGCTGTAAATGTGTATCTAGCCTCTTTAGCGTCAGGAAAGGTAAAGCAGCGAGGGAGAGGAGATGGGCACCGCCCTCAATATGCTGGACCCTAGAGAAGCTGAGGTCTCTGACGCCTCGCTCCCATACGACCACTAAGTTATGGGACACCTTTACGTTTACCTTTTTATTCATAATAATGACTGACTGAACGATCTGGCCTCCAGTACAAATTACCCAGTGGGAATGTCAGAGGCCTGTCAGTATGAATAGCATCCTCACCTTCTGGACATTCTGAGCTAGGAATTCCCTCCTTTTTTTATATCCCTCTCTTTGTTTTAACCTTGTTCCTTTTTTCCCCTGTCTCCTCCTTGACTATTATCTGACTTCTTGGTCCATTCTTCTGCCTTTCCCCCCAGACAGACTAAAAAGATGACAATTCTCTCCCACATCGAAGCTGGATGCACTTGCAGCTAGGCGTGGTTTCCCAGGGCCGATCTTACGGAGCAGGAAAGCATGTTCACTCCATGTCAGAAGGGTGCACGAGTTGTCTTCGAGACAGTTCGACTAGAGAAGGTAAAATTACCCATTGTAAAGGCGGCCGATTTTCTCGTGACAGTTCTGTCGCTATTGTTTTTAATTACCACATTGTAAAGCCGCACCAACTACCATCCACACACTTCCCACCACCAACATACCAATCAACACCACCTTCACCACCACCACCACACCACCACCACACCACCAACACCTACCAACCACCACCACCACCACCACAACCACCACCACCACCACCACCACCACCCACCACCACCACCACCACCACCACCACACACCACCACCACACCACCACCACCAACCACCACCACCACCACACACCCACCACCACAACAACCACACCACCACCACCAACAACAACCACCAACAAACAACACCACCACAACAACCACCACCACCACCAACAACAACAATAACAACAACAACCACCACCACCAACAACCACCACCACCACCACACAACAACCACCACACAACACACCACCACCAACACCACACCACCACCACAACAACCACCACCAACAACCAACAACACAACAACCCCACAGCACCAACAACACAACCACCAACAACCACAACATACCACCAAACACAACATCCTTCTCATCCATAATGATTTTGTTGTTGTTGTTATTTATTTTGGTTGTTGGTTTGTTTTTTTGTGGATCAGACGAGAGCAACAGGATCGAGCGGACGGCGCACTCGGGTATCATCCTCCCCGGGCAGGACTGGCACACCATCACCCACACGGGCTCCACCGCCAGCATCACCTTCCGCATCCGGGTGGTGTGCCACTCCCACTACTACAACACCACCTGCACCAAGCTCTGTCGCCCCGGCAACGATGACGTCACCGGGCACTTCACCTGCGACGCCCACGGCGACAAAGTGTGCCTGGCCGGCTGGATGGGCAAAGAGTGCGAGACGGGTGAGGAGAGGTGGATGGGGTGGATGGGTGGAGAGAAAGGATTGGGTGGATGGGTGGGTGTGGTGGGTGAATGTGGTGGGTGGGTGGATGGGTGTGGTGGGTGGGTGGATGGATGTGGTGGGTGGGTAGGTGAGTGGATGGATTGAGGGAGAAAAAGGATGGGTGGGTGGGTGGATAGATGGATGGATGTGGTGGGTGGTGGTGGATGGATGGATGGATGGAGGGAGGGAGAGAAAGGGTGGGTGGGTGGATGGATAGATGGAGAGAAAGGATGGGTGGGTGGGTGGAGGGAGAGAAAGAGGTGGGTGGGTGGGTGAATGGTTGGATGGATGGATGGATGGATGGATGGATGGATGGATGGATGGATGGATGGATGATGGATGGGTGGGTGCATATAGGCAAAGAATGTGAGACAGGTGAAAAGGTTGGTGGAGCGTGGATGGATGGATGGATGTTCCTCTCTCTCTCTCTCTCTCTCTCTCTCTCTCTCTCTCTCTCTCTCTCTCTCTCTCTCTCTCTCTCTCTCTCTCTCTCTCTCTCTCTCTCTCTCTCTCTCTCTCTCTCTCTCTCTCTCTCTCTCTCTCTCTCTCTCTCTCTCTCTCTCTCTCTCTCTCTCTTCTTCTCTCCTCTCTCTCTTCTCTTCTCTCTCTGTCTTCTCTCTCTCTGTCTCTCTCTCTTCTCTTCTCTCTCCTGTCTCTCTTCTCTCTTCTCCTCTCTCTCTCTCTCTCTTCTCTTCTTCTGTCTCTCTGTCTCTCTGTTCTCTGTCTCTGTTCTCTGTCTGTCTCTGCTCTCTTCTGTCTCTCTCTGTCTCTGCTCTCTCTGCTCTGTCTCTGTCTCTCTCTCTCTCTCTCTCTCTCTCTCTCTCTCTCTCTCTCTCTCTCTCTCTCTCTCTCTCTCTAGTCTCTCTCTCTTGCCTCTCTCCAGCCTCGTACTCTCGTTTTCATGTATGTGAGTTCTACGTCTCTTTGCCTCTCCCGACACTGATCTCAGGAATGTTCAATCAGATGTTGTCTGTTTTTTCTTTGCCCTCAATCGTATCTGGGACTGTCCTCATTTTGTCTTTGTCGGCGTGACAGACGAATCTCATCTACGTTTATCAGTTCAGCAATTTTGTCATGCACGAAGTTCATCCAAATACTTTGTTGTCGTTTGTCTGACTTTTCTCTTAGAAGGCGGCTGTAGAACCACGTTTCGGATTTGTAGCAAAGTAGAACAAAAACGGAAAGAAGGAGAGGTAGAAGAATAAATATTATAAAGAAAGATAAATAGATACGAAAGAGAAAGAAATAAAAGAAAGAAAGACAGACAGACAGATAGACAGACAGACAGACAGACAGACAGACAGACAAGACAGACAGACAGCCCAGACAGGAGGCAGGCGGCGGGCGGGCGGGCGGGCAGGCAGGCGGCAGAGGCAGGCAGGCAGGCAGGAGGAAGGAAGGAAGGAAGGAAGGAAGGAAGGAAGGAAGGAAGGAAGGAAGGAAGGAAGGAAGGAAGAAGAAGAAGGAAGAAGGAAGGAAGAAGGAAGGAAGGAAGGAAGGAAGGAAGGAAGGAAGAAGGAAGGAAGGAAGGAAGGAAGGAAGGAAGAAGGAAGAAGGAAAAAAACAAAACAAACAAACAAACAAACAAACAAACAAACAAACAAACAAAGAAGAATATAAAAAAAAAAGAACAGAACAAAGGAGGAAAATTAACAGCAAACGAAGAAAAAGAATGACAAAAGAGTGAAAAAAAAAGAATAAAAGAATGGGAAAAGCGAAGAAGAAATTAAAAAAACAATAATCGGGGCGCCAAAAAATAAACAACAACAAAATAAAAAAAATAAAAAAACTGAAAACAGAAGAGGACGAAAAATACGGGGGAAAAGACTATTAAAAAACAACAACAAACAAACACGAGAGACAAAAACAAAATAAACGACGCAACACTCTTGCAAAAATTCTCTCTGTGACATAAATGTAATTTTCTTTTTATTTTAAAACAAACAAACAATCTTCAGCAGTGTATTCACAGAAAGAAAGAATTGAAATATAAAAAAGAAAGATAAAAAAGAAACAAACAGAGAAAGAAAAGAAAGTAATGCCAGACATTCTTTCACTAAATCCTTGTTCACTAGTGATAAACAGGAAAAACGTTATTGTTCTAAATTTTCTAAGCGCTGGTTCTTTGTATTCAGATGCAATAACCATTTCCTTCATAACTGAATTACTAAAACGGATTCTATGTGGCTTGAATGACACATGGAAAAGAATGCATTTCATTCTGGAACGGGGGAGGTTCTTTTTTTTTTTTTTTTACATTAAAGTTTGTCTATGATAATAACAACAACAGCACCACTACCACCATTACCAACAATGATAATGATAAAGATAATGATGACGATGATGATGATAATAATAATATGATGAATAATAATAATAAAATAATAATAAATGATCAATAGATCATGATCATGATATCATCATCATCATCATGGCCATTAAACTATCACTTATTGCCTCTGAAAATCGTTTTTGATTGCTATTTATTTAGTGTCTAATGTAATTCCAAAAGGTGCTTATTTGAAGTTAGGGTAGTATTTTGTTTGTTATGGTTTTTTCTGTGTTACTGGTCTTGGTGCATGGAATGTTTTGAGAGTTTGCACATAGATTCCCATACGCATAGATTCCATATACAGTTTTTTAAATATTGAAATGAACCTCTCTCTCAGTTATAAATATATGTTTCTTAAAAAAAAAAAAAAAAAAAAAAAAAAACAACCCAAGACATTGAGCGTGTGTTCGCAGAAAAAGAATGCAAACACCAGACATATTTTCTTTAGATTCCACAGCAATAATCATAAAACAGGATCTAGAACAAACGTTAACGGTCTAAATGCCAAGCGCTGTTTCTTCAAATTCAGATGCAATAACCATTATACTTCAAAACGGAATGACAAAAACGGAATATTGCAGCTTGCTCCAGTTACGTATGGAAAAAGAATGTAATTCAATCGGCATCCGGAAACGTCGTTTTTATTCAGTTTCTTTGTTATTGTTGTTGTTGTTGTTTTTTGTTGTTGCTGCTGCTTTCTGCGGCGGCGGTGCGGCGGCGGCGGTGGTGGTGGTGGTGGTGGTATTTATCTTCTTGTTCTTATTACTGTTCTTGTTGTTTTTAATAAAAAATATCTAAGATAAACATAAGGGGGGGGGGGGGGGGGGGTCTTGAAGTTTGTTACTTCATGAAGCCGTTTCTGAAGAATAATTTTTTGCTTTTATATGTTGAATGTTAATTTAATATAAATACTTTGCCAAGTCAAAAGCGTTTGTTTGTTTCTTTCTTTCGTTTTTTTCTTCGTTTTTTTGTTTCTCTGTGTAATTGCTATCGCTTGTTTCTTGATTTTTTTCGTGACATTTTTTTAATGCGGAAACGGACCAACACTTTAAAAGTTTCATTAACAAGAAAAGGACAGCAGTGTGTTACAGATAAAAAAGAGAAAGAAAAAGAAAAGAAAGAAGAAAGAAAAAGAAAGAAAGAAAGGAAAAAAGAAAGAAAGAAGAAAGAAAGAAAGAAAGGAAGAAAGAAAGGAAGGAAGGAAGGAAAGGAAGAAGGAAAGGAAGGAAGGAAAGAAGAAAGAAGAAAAGAAAGAAAAGAAAGAAAGAAAGAAGAAGAAAGAAAGAAAGGAAAGAAAGAAAGAAGAAAGAAAGAAAAGAAACGACAACCAACAAATACCAGACATTCTTTCTCTAAATCTCTACGGAGTTTTCACAAAGCAGGAACAAATGTAACATCATAAATGCCAAGAGGGAGGTTTTGTAAATTCAGATGCAAATTACCTTAAAGCCTTCTTCAAACTTGAATCACAAAAAAAACAGTTTGTATGATTGTGTACGTGGCTCGAATTACGCATGGCAAAAGAAGGCAAATCAATAGGCAAACTGGTGTTGTATGTTAAGATGTGTTGGGGGTGTTTTTAAATGTATAAAATGATAAAATAAAGAAAGATTTTCTGCCTTCAGAAGCTGTTTTCGATTTCTACTTGTTGGAATTCTTTAAACCGAGGCCCCGTGTGCGAACGCACGCAGAACATCTTGCGCACACGTTAAATCCTGTTCCGCTTTTCGTAAGAGTAGGCCATCGTGTGCCGGTGGGAACAGATGACAATATTTACAAAACTGCATACACACGGGGACCGGATGAAAAAAAGCACATGATTGCTTATTCTGTTATCCTCGATATAAAAGAATGAATAAATAAATAAAAAATAAATAAATTCCATAGTCCAAAGCAGAGTTTTCTGAGGTAAAGCAGTTGTTTGTCATCTCTGTCTCTCTCTGTCTCTCCATATATATATATATATATATATATATATATATATATATATATATATATATATATATATATATATATATATATATATATATATTTTATACCATCGTAGTAGTGGCGGTGTAGTAATAGTACTAGCAGCAGCAGGTCTTAGTAGTCTTAGAAACAAAAGCAGCAATAGCCGTGGTAGCAGAAAAGTTACTTCGCAAAAGCAGTAGAAGTAAGAAGAGTCGTAAAAGTAGCAGTAGTAGTAGCCGATTGCGTACAGCATATAGTTATGTCAGAAATGAATGTTGTCGTCGGACGTTCATACAGCAACTATTGCTGTCTGTCAAAGGAGCAAAAATGCGTTGCGCTGCCATTAAGCGCCTGACAAATCAGGCTTAGCCTTCGGTGTGGCCTAATTATCATAATTATGATATGCATATAATCATGTGTCCTTACAGTGTAAACTGACTTGTCTGTTTGTTTTCAGCAATCTGCAAGCAGGGATGCCATGCTGTTCATGGTTCTTGTCAAAGACCCGGAGAGTGCAGGTATGTGGTTCATCTTATTTTTTTTTTATTTTTTTATCTCCCTGCGTTGTCTTTTCTCTCTTTTTAAATTTTTTTATTATTTTCCTTTTCTTTTGTTTTTTTTTTCTTCTTTTTTATGTATGTTTCTTTTTCGTTTCTTTTTCTTGTCTTTTTGGATTTTTTCTGTTTCTTTTTTTTCCCCAATTTTCCCCTTATTTTTGCTTTGATTTTTTTTCTAGGTTTTTGTTATTTTTTTCTTTTTGTTTCATTATGTTCTGAGATTTTCTGGGATTTTTTCTTCAAGTTTTGTGCTTTTCTTTATATCATATTTATATATTTATTTTATGGACCTAAGACTATTTTTTTTTGTTCATTTATATATTCATTGATTTTTATCTTTAACGTTTACTCCTCTGCTTACGAACGATTTTTGGGGGAGTGGATGGGGCTGTATTGAAATAATCAGCTCACCATTACAGTTTTTTGGAAACTAAACATAGGGAGAAATTGAAAAAGCACAAGAAAAAAATGAAGAAAACATTTTGAACATCAAAAGAAGTAAGAAAAAGCAAAATAAAACAAACCAAAAAACCTTAATTGAATTTTTTTAATCATTAAAGTATTAATTTTCAAAGAAAATAAACACAGCAACCACCACCACCACCACCACCACCACCACCACCACCTCCAACAACAACAACAACACACAAAAAACTGCCGTGCCAAAACAACATCAGGAGACAATTTATTGGTACAAACATCTTGCATACACGTTAAATCCTGTTCCGATTTTCGAAAGAGTAGGCCATTGTGTGTTGCGTTGTGGGAACAGATGACAAAATTGATAAAATGCATACACACAGGGTACTGGATGTAAAAAAAACCCACACAAGTGCTTATTCCATTACCCTCGATATAAAAGAAGAAATAAATTTTAAAAGAAGAAATAAATAAATAATTCATACTTCCTGTTCAAGGAAAGTAGGTACCAGCAGAAACACAAACACAGGGACAGCGACTGCAAGAAAAACACAGGCAATTTGAAAGGAGAAAGGAAGAAAAAGAAACAGGAGAAAGATAAAACCCCACGCATTTAACTACAAGTATAAATCTTAATAAGCCTTTGATGTAGACGTTAACTGTCGTTTTCTGTTTATTTGTTGTTGTTGTTTTTTAATTCTTTCTTTTCCTTGGATTATTTGCATCCGTATTTTCTTTAAGTTTGCTTATTTCCTCTGACTGCCAATTAGGTTGACTCATGTTATGGTGTTTTAAATGTCAGAGTTTTCTTTTGGCAATAACTGTACTGTTGAATCCTTCCTTATTGTGCTATTTTGCGTATTCTCTTTCATTTTGTCCGTGAAATATTTTAATCCTATGGCAGTTTTAGGAATGCAAGAATCGTTGTTGTTGTTGTTGATGCTATTATTATTATTATTATCATTATTATTATTATTATTATTATTATTATTATTATTATTATATCATCATCATCATCATCATCATCATCATCATCATCATCATCATCATCATCATCATTATTGTTGTTGTTGTTGTTGTTGTTTTCTTCTTCTTCTTCTTCTTCTTCTTCTTCTTCTTCTTCTTCTTCTTCTTCTTCTTCTTCTTGTGATTATCTTCATTATTGTTGTTATTATTGTTGTCGTTATTATTCTTCTTGTTGTTCTCGTTGTTCTTGTTGTTCTTGTTGATAATAATATCAACACTTTTTTATTTTTGTTTTTAATATTATCATCACCATCACCACCATCATTATCATCATCATTATTAGTTTTGGATATTGTGTTCTTACTTTGTTGAACTCTAACAAATTGATAATGGAAAGGAGAGAGCCATTTTGGGGGTAAGGTGAAAAGGTAAAGGTGTCACATAACCTAGGTGGTCGTAGGGGAGCGAGGCATCAGAGACCTCAGCTTCTCTAGGGGCCAGCATATTGAGGGCGGCGCCCATCTCCTCTCCCTCGCTGCTTTACCTTCCCTGACCCTAAAGAGGGCAGGTACCCATTTACAGCTGGGGGAACTGGGGAACTGTACTGAAGCCAAGACGTGCAAACGGTCACCCATCCAACTGATAACCACGCTTGACGCTGCGTAACTTGACTAGGGGAAAGCGAATGCTCTGACCACTGACCTATTCGGGTCCCCTTTCACAGTAAAAATCCTAAACTGATAATACCAAACACTAGGGGTATTGTGTTCTTACTTTGTTGAACTACTCTTTCTTTCTATCTATATATCTATGTATCAATGTATCTATCTATCCCTTAGTCTGGCAACCGTGGGGGCACCCCTGAAGACTTGACAACCAGTTCCCTCCATTCCTCTCTCTGCTCTGCCTTTCTCAAAATTTGGTTGAGTTCTAGGCCTGTCCATTCGCTGATGTTGTCCTCCCATCTCTTCCTTGGTCTGCCTCTTTTTCTTCCTCCTTGGACAGTCAGTGCCTTGCAGTACTGTTTTTGCAAGTCCTTTTGATCTTGTGACATTCCCGTACCATTTATTTGTTGAACTCTTACAAACTGATAATGGAAAACGAGAGAACCATTTTTGAGGGGGTATCATCTGTTTTTCTCTCTCTTTGTGGCCAGGTGTGTGTACGGGTGGCAGGGCGAGCTGTGTGACCAGTGTATCCCTACCCGGGGTGTAAGCACGGCTCCTGCAATGGTCTCCTTGGCAGTGTGTCTGTGATCTGAACTGGGGGGATATTCTCTGCGATAAAGGTAGATATGTGTGTGTGTTTTGTGTGTGTGGTGTGTGTGTGTGTGTGTGTGTGGTTGTGTGTGTGTGTGGTGTGTGTGTTTTGTGTGATGTGGTGTGTGTGTGTGTGTGGTGTGTGTGTACCTGTGTGTCTGTGGTGTACGTGTGTGTGTGTCTGTGTCTGTGTGTGAGTGTGTGTAAGTGCGTGCGTGTGCCTGTGAAGTTTATGTAAAGTATTAGTGCATGCATGAATGTGGGTGCTTGTGTTGACGTTTCAGTTCAAATCATTGTGTAACATGTTCGGCTCTAAGAAAATCCATTTTACTGATATTTTCTGGTACTTCTTGTCTGCAGATCTGAACTATTGCGGTCGTCATTACCCGTGTAAAACGATGGGATATGTCGGAACACTGCTCCTAACCAGTATGAGTGTGACTGTCCGAAAGGCTTCACCGGGAGAAACTGTGAAATAGGTGCGTATGTATTTGAGCAAGATCTGGTACATGTCCTTGGTTCTTTTACTCTTTTTTTTTTTTTTTTTTTTACTTAATACCACACCGTCAATACACTTCTGCATCTTTACTTCATACCACACCATCAATACACTTCTGCATCTTTACTTCATACCACACTGCAATACATTTCTACATCTTTACTTCATACTACATGGCAATACAATTCTACATCTTTACTTCATACCACACTGCAATACACTTTACATCTTTACTTCATACCACACCTGCAATACACTTCTACATCTTGACTTCATACCACACCATCAATACACTTCTACATCTTGACTTCATACCACACCATCAATACACTTCTACATCTTGACTTCATACCACACCATCAATACACTTCTACATCTTTACTTCAATAATCCAGTCTAAAAACCAAAGCACATTCCAGTTTTAGTCTTGGATCAGGAAGCTAGGTAGACCTATATTCTTCATCATTATTTTGGATTTTTTTGTTTTTTCCCTGTGGACAGCGGAGCACGCATGCACCAACAACCCGTGTGCCCACGGGGGCACCTGTGTGGACATCATCAACGGCTTTGCTTGTAATTGCCCCACTGGCTGGACTGGTCACACCTGCCTCATCAGTAAGTGATGCTTTTCTTTGTGTTTTAATTTTTGTTTTTTCTGTTTGGGTCGTTTCAGGTGTTAAGGTTGTGTGTTGTGTGTGTGTGTTTTGTGGGGTGGGTGAGTGGGTAGGTAGGTGGGAGGATGTTCTCGTGTGTGTGTGTGTGTGTGTGTGTGTGTGTGTGTGTGTGTGTGTGTGTGTG
>CM060320.1:27219011-27226511 GCA_030674155.1 Stramonita haemastoma
AAGCTGTACGGCCCAGGAGAGGAGCTGGAAAGGACATGCCATTATTTTTCCCAGACACATCTGACAGTGTAAAGTGAACGAGAGAAGAAGGAGAATTTATTTTCGTGTTTCTTTTTAATTTTGTCAGGTGGACGTGGACCCATGTAGCCCTAACCCCTGTAAGAACGGGGCCAGCTGTTTCAACGTGCAAGGGGACTTCTTCTGCCACTGCCCTGATGGCTGGACAGGCAAAGAGTGCTCCGATACCAGGGACCACTGCACTGCCCACACCTGTGAAGGTAAAAACTAGCTCTGTCTGTGTGTGTGTGGTGTGGGGGGGGGGGGTGTGAGGGGGTTGTGTGTGTGTGTGTGGGGGGTGTTCTGACCTGGTCATCTGTTGACCACTTTTGCTGATAAATGTGGGGGGGGAAATCATTTCACCTTGTAATGGAGATTTTTTAAAAGTTTGTTGTGTTGGTTTGTTACTGTTTTTTTGGTTGGGGGGGGGGGGGGTGTTTGGCGGGGGTGTTTGTTTTCTCGGGGGGGGGGAGGTGTTCGTTGGTTTTATAGATGCTTGGACAGAGACAAACCTTACATGACATTTCAAAACATAACAAACATGTAGATGTAAGTCTTGGTCTTTTGCTTACATCAAAAATTTATCAAGCTTTCTTTGTTTTGTTTTGGTTTGGTGTTTTTTTTTGTTTATTGCCAGAGTCGTTTTACTTGTGATTGACTATTGTTGATTCTGAATGCTGATTGATCCCTATCTGTGTTTGTCAGTCATCGACAGCTGCACCATCTCCATCCCTCCGACAATCGCTCCAACGACTCCGTTGACAGGTTTCGCCTCATCTCCTCCGGCGTCTGCGGCAAAAACGGCCTGTGCATCAGCCAGCCCAACGGCGGATTTTCATGTGCCTGTGCCCCTGGATACACTGGCATCTATTGTCATGAAAGTGAGTGGGTTCATTTTTACTTCTTTTTTTTTACTTTTTTAATCTTGATTTTCATGTGCCTGTGCCCCTGGATACACTGGCATCTATTGTCATGAAAGTGAGTGGGTTCATTTTTTACTTCTTTTTGTTACTTTTTTAATCTTGATTTTCATGTGCCTGTGCCCCTGGATACACTGGCATCTATTGTCATGAAAGTGAGTGGTTTCTTTTGTGGTTCTAACCAACAGGGAGTTGTCCTCCCATCTCTTCCTTGGTCTGCCTCTTTTTTTTCTTCCTCCTTGGACAGTGCCTTGCAGTATTGTCCTTGCAAGTCTTTTTTGATCTTGCGACATGCCCATATTAAATGAATAGGGCTGATATATGTTGGGGCTTTTTTGTTTGTTACCTTGGTTTGGTGGTTGCTTGCTTGCTTGCTTGCTTGCTTGCTTGCTTGCTTTCTTGATTGGTAGGTTGGTGGACTGGTTGGGTGAGTGCGTGTGTGGGTGGGTGGTTGGTTGATTGGTTGGTTGGTTAATTGGTGGGTTAATTGGGTGGGTGGGTGGGTGGGTGGATGGTTAGTTGGGTGGGCAGGTGGGTGGGTGGGTGCTTGCTTGGTTTCATGGTAAGGAGCATACGCAAAATCTCACCATTGGTGAACCTCGCACCTGTAGCCAAGGAACAAACACACATAAAAAAAGTCTGCTAGACTTTTCAGTATTGATTATTTTGATTCATGTCAACAATGCTGTTCAATATTGTTTATTGCGATTCATATCTGCAATGCTATTCAAGATCGCTTTTTTATCGTTTTGGTCGTTTCTTTTTAATCTGGTGTCCGCATTGTCTTTCAATATTGTTGACTAATCATTGATTCCTATCCCTAATGCTGCATGCTCAGTATCCTTTATTATGACGATCTCATAAGTATCTGTATGTGATGCAGTTCGTTCAGTATTGATTTTAATTATTTTCTGCATCTGTCTGTGTGTGTGTGTGGTGTTGCAGACATTGATGACTGTGCCAGCAATCCCTGTCAGAACTACGGCACCTGTATTGACGGCGTTCAACAGTTACCAGTGCATCTGCCCTGAGGGGTGGGAAGGGGCCCTCTGTAACATCGGTAAGTTGTTGTTGTCGTGATTTTTTATTTTTATTTTTTTTATTCATTCATTTATTTGTGTAATCTATTTCTCTTTTTTTTATTCACTTATTTATTTACTTATTTTTTACTTGTTGTTTTAGGTCAGAGCACTCCCTTTCCCCAAGCCTAAGGTTAAGCAGCTATCGAGCGTGGTAATTGGGGTGACCGTTTGGTTTGGGTGGCTTGCTTACAGTCCCTCCCCCCCCCCCCAGTTCACTCAGATGTAAATGGGTACCTTGCCCTCTTTAGGGTCAGAGGAAGGTAAAGCAGCGAGGGAAAGGAGATGGGTCGCTGCCCTAATATGCTGGCCCCTAGAGAAGCTTGAGGCTCTGATGCCTTGCTCCCTACAACCACGTAGGTTATGGGACACCTTTACCTTTTTTTTTTTTTTATCATCCACGTCGTCGTCATAATAACTGACATGATCATTGTCATCCTCATTGTCATCGTCAAATCTGGCACCATGGTCATCAATCATCATTATAGCTTGCATTATCATTGTCACGATTATCCTCCTCTTCATCATCCATCCTTACATATACACCCATCAATCACTACCATCATATCAGCATCATTTTTTGTTTTCTTTTTCTTTTTCTCTTCTTTTATTTCAAGAACAATAGAACAACCATTCATATGCTTTTGCTTTTACATTCACTCCCCTTGTGTATGCAGTTTTTAGTAAATGTTGTCGTCCCTTCATTGTTGTATATCTTTAATTAACAAGATAATTCTCCTTGTTTGGGCAGACCGGAACGACTGCGAGCCCAACCCCTGCCGTAACTATGGCCAGTGCATTGACCTGACGGGGGAGTTCCAGTGTCAGTGTGTGGCCGGCTGGAAGGGCAAGACCTGTATACTGAGTGAGTGCATGCTGGCTGGACACTCTCTGTATGTGTGTATGTTTTGGGGGGGAGGTTGTGTTTGTGGGGTGTGTGGGGGGGTGAGTGGGTGAGTGTGTATATGCTGTATGTTTGTGTACGTTTATCTGTCTGTCTGTCTGTCTGTCAGTCAGTCTTAAAGTGTATTTTTTGTCTACCTGTTGGTCTGTTTGTTTGTGTCTGTGTGTGTGCGAGTGCGTGTGTGTGTGTGTGTGTGTGTGTGTGTGTGTGTGTGTGTGTGTGTGTGTGTATGTGTGTGCGTATGCGTGCGTGTGTGTGTGTGTGGTTGTGTGTGTGTGTGTGTGTCGCGCCGGCGCGTGTGTGTGTGTGTGTGTGTGTGTGTGTGTGTGTGTGTGTGTGTGTGTAGTTCTCTTGCAGTGTGTGTATGTATATATCTAAGCCTCCACACATATGAACATGATCCACCCGAGCATAATTATATTCACTTTTACATCCATACTTGCATTCCTCCGTATGCACACTTATAATATAAATGATAACACTTGCATAGACCTAAACGCTTAATACATAGGTATAATCCTATCTTTCTGCATGGTTTATCCCTCAGGGAGCGGCCACTGTGACAAAGAGACCTGCCTCAATGGAGGAACCTGTGTGGATCTGGGCAGCACCTATTCCTGCAGGTGTCCCTTCGGCTGGGAAGGCAACTCCTGTCAGACACGTGAGTTGGCTCTTACCTGATCTGGTCTGGCCTTGCTTAGCCTGGATTTGGCTTGGCTTGGCTTGGCTGGCCCGAGCTGGGCTTGTGCTTTGGTTCGGTCTGGTACACACACCACACACACACACGCACACACACACACACACATACACAACCAACAAACACAACACAAAACACACACACACGCTTACATTCACACACACTTCACACACACATATACACACAACAACACAACACAACATAACACACGCACACACACAAACATCACTCACATACACAACACAACACCACACCACACAACACACACCACACACCACACACACAACACACACACACACACACACACACACACACACACACACACACACACACACACACACACACACACACACACACACAACACAAACACAACTTAACACAACACAACACACATTCAAGCTGTCTCACTCCCCTTGTTTTTTCTTAAACGACACAATCCTAATAATAAAAAAATAATAATGGATTGATTATGCTAATGTTCTAAGTTGTATGCAAAAAATTAATTTATAAAATACGCTTTGCCATGCCTGGTTGCAGCATCTGTGCACGCATGCGACTCGCAGCCGTGCGGCAATCAGGGCACATGCGTCAACAGCGGGGACAGCTTCACCTGCCTCTGTCGTGATGGCTTTGAAGGGGCCACGTGCGAAATCAATATCAACGACTGTAACCCGCACCCTTGGTAAAGGGACAGGTGTTTTGTTTTGGGGGGGTTTGGGGGGGTTGTGGTTTAATTGTTATAGTAGAGTAGTGTAGTTAGTTTGTTTTGTTGTGGTGTGTGTGTGTGTGTGTGGTGGGGTGTGTGTGGTGTGTGTGTGTTGTGTGTGTGTGTGTGTGTGTGTGTGTGTGTGTTGCGGGGGGGGGGGGGGGTAGAGGGAGAGGGGTGCAAGTGGGGGGGATCTGTGTGCTGTGTTGTGTTGTGTGTGTGTTGTGTGTGTGTGGTGTGGTGTGTGTGTGTGTTTGAGATTGTGTGTGTGTTTGAGATTGTGTGTGTGTTTAGGAAGAAAGAGTGGGTGTGTGTGTGTGTGTGTGTGTGTGTGTGTGGTGTGTGTGTGTGTGTGGTGTGTGTGTGATCAGTTAGTTAAACTAGATTCTATCCATTTGTTAGTTTTGCCTTTCAATAATCAAGCAACACACACACAGCATAGTCACTTACTTGTTTTATCAATACTCAGCTGCACACACACACACACACACACACCACACACACACACACACACACACACACACACACACACACACACACACACACAGAACATCTTGTGCACCCATTAAATCCTGCTCCGCTTTTCGTAAGAGTAGGCCATCGTGTGCTGGTGGGAACAGATGACAAGATTTTCAAAACTGCATACACACGGGGACTGGATGTAAAAAAGCACATGAGTGCTTATTCCATTATCTTCGATATAAAAGAATTAATTAATAAACACACACACTGTACTAAAACAGTCATCTGCATCAGCTAAAATCAAAAACACAAAACAAAACAAACAACCAAAAACAGCAGGTTACAAACGTTCAAAATATAAAGGACTGCCTGAAAAGTATGGGGTTTAACAGTGTTAGTTTTAAATAAGGATGTTTCTTGTTTAAACCAGTTTTAAGCAATATGGAAATTTAAATCTGAAATGAGGGGAGTTGGGAAAGGTAGCATGAGGGATGGTGGAGAAAGAAACCCACACTATTACCACCAACAACACCTAAAAAAAAAAACCTCATGCCCTAAAATCGGGGACGGGATAACCGGTGGTCAGTGATGCGCTGGTGATTTGCTGACCCAGGTTTGTATCGCGTTCAAGAGGAGCATCAGTGCCGATTCCACTCTTCCCAAAAGTCCTTCGGATGAGACGATAAACCGAGATCCAGTGTGCCAATGCACGCAGAACATCTTGCACACATATTGTAACCCTTCCGCTTTTCAGAAGAGTAGGCCATTGTGTGCCATTGGGAACGGATTACAAAATTGACAAAACTGCATACACACGGGGACTGGATTGAAAAAAGCACATGAGTTCAATTACCCTCGAAATAAAAGAAGAAATAAATAAATAGAAATAATGTTTTGCTTCTAAAAATGTAAGCATGGTAGTTATTATGTTTAGGATGTATTTTGATGAAAAAGGCATTTGTAAAAGGGAGACCACCAAAACAAACTGAAAGAAAGTGTAACGAAAATATCGATCTGTTTGATTGCAGTTATAACGGAGGCATGTGTATCGATGGTATCAACTGGTATGTGTGTAAATGTGCCCCTGGCTTTTCCGGACCAGACTGCCGTGTCAGTAAGTATTATTTATCATTATGATTATTATCATGTTCTACAGATATTAATCTATTTTGTCCATGTGCGTGTATGTGTGAATGTGTGTGCGTGTGTGTATGTGTTTGAGTGTTTGTGTGTGTGCTTGCGTGTAAATGTGTGTGTGTTTGTGGGGTGTGTGTGTGTGTGTTGTGGTGTTTGCGTGCGTGCGTGCGTGTGTGTGTGTGTGTGTGTTCGTGCGCGCGCGTGCGTGGGTGGGTGGGTGTGTAGTGAAGATGAGCTGTACATCAATAGGCCTACAACTTGACAAAAATCTGCATAATTATGCCCTTTGGTACCTCACTTACAAAATCCAGAATCTGACATCAACATATGACGAAACACACTGTCTACCTATGCAGATCAATGGTCTAGATATATAACGCACCTGCCTAGAAAGTCCCAGCCCCCATTTGAGCTGGAAATTTCCCCCCATCATGGAGGTCTGGGTGCTAGTCTTTTGAATAAGACCATAGACCAGAGTCCTGTGCACAACACGTGTTCAGCAAACTTTAAAGAACCCCTGCAAAAAAAGAGAGTTGTTCTGACAAAAGTCTGTAGGGAAAAAGCAGCTCTCATAGGGAAATAAAAACACATTAGAATGGAAAAAGACCCCCCCAAAAAAAATGGGTGGCACTGCTTTTGCTGTGGCGACGTGTTTTTCTCCCCAGGGTGATTTAGGTACCCTGAATTTCATGCAGATAAATCTGCTGTGACCTGAAGTAGTATAAAGTGCAAAGGGGTACCCCAGTGCATGACATCCACATGCTGAAGAATCGTCCATGAATGTCAAGACAAAATTATGTTTATTGATGGTAAATGAGTAAGCTTACACAACTTTTTTTGCATCCTGTCCCCCATTACACGCTAAAATGTACACAAAAAGCAACCCCCCCCAAAAAAAAAAAGATAAATAAAAAGAATATAAATCATAAAACACATGAAGCAACTAAAATTAGCAAATCATATCAAAGCAAAAGGAGGAAGCAACTTACACATGTCAACAAAAAATCCTTAGAAACCGAAGTCTCCTGTGCGAAAGCACGAAGAACATCTTGCGTATACATTAAAACATGTTCCGCTTTTCGAAAGAGTAGGCCATTTGTGTGCTGGTGGGAACAGAACAAAATTTACAAAACTGCATACACGCAGGGACTAGATGTAAAAAAAAAAGCGCATATGACTGCTTATTTGATTATCCTCGAAATTAAACAATAATAATAATAATTATTATACTACTACTAATGATAATAATGATGGTAATCATAATGATGATGATGGATATATATATGAATGATGATGATGATGATATGATGATGAATAATAATAATAATAATAATAATAATAATAATAATAATAATGATATGATGATGATGATGATGATGATGATGATCATTAAAAAATACTAATAATATGGTTCCTTTCAGACATCAACGAATGTGCCTCCAGCCCCTGCACTACGGCAGTACCTGTGTGGACGAGATCGCCAGGTTTCGGTGCATCTGTCCTCCAGGCCGCACCGGTAACCGCTGTGAGTCAGGTAA
>CM060320.1:27229011-27329011 GCA_030674155.1 Stramonita haemastoma
AGATTAAACGCATTTCATAAAGGGTTGCATTGTTTATAATGATTTAAGGAATTAATATTTGGACACTAAATATCAAACACTTTGTAAACTTTTTGAACAAATGGTTCTGTTCCTACCATTGGCAATATGAGGTTTGTTTTCAGTGCCTTGAAAATACAGAATGATTTTGCTGAAAATATGGGAAATTGACAAGAAGAACAGTATTGAATTCAATTGTTTAAAGTAAGCCATTTGTGTTAACTTGGAAGACCCATTATGCACATTAATTTTGTCATGTTTTGGAAGAGCCACATATTATGCCATTAAGTTTTGCTTTGTCTTTGCTTTGTTCTTTGCTTTGTTTTGCTGTGCTTTGTTTGACCCCTTTCTAGGGGTTAGAGGCATAAAGAAAAATCTATTGTTTATTGCTCTCTCTCTCTCTCTCTCTCTCTCTCTCTCTCTCTCTCTCTCTCTCTCTCTCTCTCTCTCTCTCTCTCTCTCTCTCTCTCTCTCTCTCTCTCTCTCTCTCTCTCTCTCTCTCTCTTCTCAGTGACCGCAAACAAGTATGTAAAAAGCTAAATGTAATCCTTTGAATAAAAGAATAAATCAAATTCAATCATTTCTGCTCTCTCTCTTGTCTTCTCTGTCTCTCTCTCTCATTGCTTCTCTGTCTCTACCTCTCTCTCTCTTGTGGGCCTGTCTACAGTTCACTAGACACTAGCCTTCCTCCTTTTTCATATCTCCCTGGTAGCACAGTTGCACCCTTCCCTGGTTTATATGTTTGTTATTTTCTTCACCAGTGTTTGTGCAATTGTTGGGTTGGGTTTTTTTTTTTCCAACCTTGGTGATAATATATAACACATGCTTAATGCTGATGTCAGTGGTCACTTGACTATTATTTTGTGGTGAATTTTTGTTTGTTTTTGTTATTGTTGTGTTGGTTCCTCAGCTATAAAAAAGTATGGAACTATAAGTGTTAGTAGTACTTGACAATTTCTTTTTTCCAGACCAGTTAATAATTGATTTCTTTTGTTTTTCTTTTTTAAAAGTCAATCAGTTTGTTTTTATCTTCATCAATCATTGATAAGAAGAAAAGAATCATCATTATTGAAAAACTCGTTTTAAATTCAAATCAGTAGTGTGGGCTTCTTAGTACATTTTAAGTGTGTATGTTGATTAGATTCTAAGGTTGCAGTCACAGTGATTTTCTGCTTGTATTTTTTTCTATTTATTTATTTATTTCATTATTTATTTATTCATTTTTTATCGAGGATAATGGAATAAACACCCGTGTGCTTTTTTTACATCCAGTCTCCGGGGTGTATGCAGTTTTGTAAATCTTGTCATCTGTTCCCACCGGCACACTCTACGAAAAGCGGAACAGGATTTAAGGTGTGTGCAAATGTTCTGGTGCGGTTTCACACGGGGCCTCTGGTTTATAGTCTCATCCGAAGGATGTATTGGTGAGACTAGCCGGTAGAATAAGCCTTAGCTAGTGCTGGGTCAATGCAATCAGCATGACATGGGATTGGTGGTCTAGAGGTAACGCCCTGCCTAGAAAGTGAAAAGTCTGGGTCGGAAATGTGCAGTGATTCGAATCCGTTTGGGTCCAAACTTTTCCCTCATCCATTGACCATGAGTGTCTGGGTGCTAGTCTTTCGGATGAGATGATAAACCTAAGTCCTGTGTGTTGCACAAAATTATTCGTGCACGTAAAAGAACTCACGGCAACAAGAGAGTTGTCCCTGGCAGAATTCTGTAGAAAAAGTCACTCTGATAGGGAAACAAATACAGTTGCAAACTGGGGGAAAATAATAGGTGACGCTGCTGTTGTGGCGACGTGCTCCCCGGGGAGAGCAGCACAAACTTCACGCAGAGAAATCTGCCGTGACTTGATTAAAGTGGTATGAAATCTGACAGGTGTCTGCTAGCGCTAAAGGGTGTCTAGTTTCAGGGATGGATGGATTATAGTTTTGATATGTACATCAAGTAAGGTCTTTCCATTCCATTTTAAACCTTTTGAATTGCCCTATATTCCATTTGCCTGTGAATGTTACATTGTAAATTATATTTAACCACAATGACATACCATACACAACGGGTTTTGTTCTCTCACAGTGATAGGCCAGCTTCCCTCTCCCAAATCATGTGAGCATAACCGCCGCATGTACGCTGACAGTACCATCTGGGAACATGAGTGCAATTCCTGCAAATGTGACAACGGCAAGGTCAGATGCACCAAGGTGGGTACATATGCACTCTGTGGCTGTTCAAAAATAAATTTGGTCAGTTCTTTAAAAATCTTAAACTAGAAGTGTTTAGGCTTTATTAAGTGTGTGTGCATGCCTGCACTTTGTGCAGGCCATACACCTACATGATACAGGAGACAGCACAGACACAGAAAGACCAGCTAGCAGTCAGCAAGTGCTTAGTACACTCTTCCAATGCGTTTGGCTTTGTTGTCTTTGTGATGAAATTAACGTCCCAGCGGAGACTTCCAATTTAGGGAATGCATTTGGCTCATGATGCCCGTTTTATCAAGCACCAGCAACAACAACCCAAAACATACATAAATAGCCATACCCAAACAATTCAACCAACCCTCAATCTCCCCCACCATCCATCACACACCCTTTTTTCAATGTATAATCTTTTCATTCACATAACAACAGAGCACTCGCTTTCCCCCGCCAAGGTTAAGCAGCATTGAGCGTGGTAACTTGATGGATGGGTGACCGTTTGCGTTCCTTGGCTTCAGTAATCCCCCAGTTCACCCAGCTGTATAATGGGTACCTGCGTTCTTAGGGTCAGGGAAGGTAAAGCAGCGAGAGAGAAGAGATGGGCACCCCCTCAGTATGCTGTACCCCTGAGAAGCTGAGGTCTCTGATACCTCGCTCCCCTACGATCACATAGGGTATGGGAACACCTTACCTTACCGTTTTATGCCTTCAGCGCTGGGCTTTATCACAGTTCTTGATTAAACCATTGATGTTGGGGGCAACAACAAGTGAGAGACTGTATGCTCAGTGGATTTCCCACTCTTGGAAATTCACTTTACAGCTTAGTCTTTAGTGATCGACTAGATGACTCTCTGACTAGGAGGCTTGACTTGCACAATCCTTATGTGCTGCAGCCCAGGGGGCTAGTTGGCCTTTGGAGAACATCTCCAATGCTGATGTCATTACGCCCTTTGGCCGAGAGAGTGGGGGTGTACTTGGGCAAGGCATCTCCACTATAATCAAATTTCTGCCCAGTGTTTCCGAAACAGAGCTGCTCTCTGCAGTTTTGGAGGTCATCGTCGAACATGACAATAATAGTATTTATAAGTTTAATAGACGTATGAAGTTGCTTAAGAATTGTGACATTTTTGGGGTGGCCCGAGGTGCTGAAGTGGGAGAATATTGCCGAAGCGTGGGACCTCTGACTTTCTGGCTTCTGACCACAGTCCTGATATCAGAGAAATCTGGAAAGGACTATAGATTTGACATAGAAGAAGATAAAGAAGAAGTCTAACACGACGGACAAACAACAAACCAACAAACACACCTTTACCTTTCTAACCACAGATCTGGTGTGGGCCGGACAACTGCCTCACTCACCCCAACCTGACCGTGCCGGCCACGGAGTGCAAGGCGGACCATACCTGCGTGGTCAAACCCAGCAGACGTGTCTGACGCCTCCCTGCCTGCCCTGGGGTCAGTGTCTGCCCACGGCCAGCGTGGTCCGTGACGCCCTGCTGCCCCCTGGGGCTGACCGCTCCTGCATGCCCAACGCTGCCCGCCTGACCACCACCTGTGCCCGCATCAACCTGCTCTTTGACTTGGCCAAGATGCCGCTGGTGAGCGATGGAGGGGTGGTGTTTTTCTTGTGATTTTTTTTTTGGGGTGGGGGTGGGGTGGGGTGGGGGGTGTCGGAGGAAAGAAAAAAGTTGTGGGGAGAGGGGGGGAGGGTGTGCGTGCGTGCGTGCGTGCGTGCGTGCGTGCGTGCGTGCGTGCGTGCGTGCGTGCGTGGTGTGTGTGTGTGTGTGTGTGCGTGCGTGCGTGGGTGTGTGTGTTGGTCTTCAATTTTACCTCTGTTCACATAAAAGTGATATTAGGCTGGGGGGGGGGGGGGGGGGGGGCGAGGGTGATGGGGAAAGGAAAAGGTTGTGTGTGTGTGTGTGCGTGCATGCGTGCGTGTTTGATTTTACGAGATGGGGATGGGCGTGGAGATTGGTTGGTAGGTTGTTACTTTGGTTTGTTGGGGGGGGGGGGGGGTTATTGCTGAGTCGGTGGCTTGGTTGTTTAATTGGTTGGTTTGTTTCTGGTTGCTTACTTGGTTCCTTGTTGATTGGAACATATTACAGTAAGTATTGGATTTTTCTACACTGCACTGTACTGTCCCATGCTTCAGGGGATGTCTGTGGAAGGTATCTGCAAGTCTCTGAGGTTGCTGCCAGCCCTGAAGCTGATTGTTCAGCGACACACCCTCTACATCCTCTGTGCTGTCAAGGACCAGGAACACAACTCCATAGAAATCACCATCGTAAGTGCGGTGCCTAACCATCACATGATCTTTATTTTTTATTTTTTATTATTTTATTATTTTATATCGAGGATAATGAAATAAGCACTCATGTGCTTTTTTACATCCAGTCCCCATATGTATGGAGTTTTGTCAATCTTGTCACCTGTTCCCACCAGCACACCCACTCATTTCTTATGAGACACAGACCTTTATCTTTTTTTTTTCTTGATGAATATGAATTCATTTACCCGATGATCTTGGTTGATGAATTTTTCAGATGTTTAGAGATATTACTGATTTCTAGACCTGTTAAGGCATATGAAAATATCACTTTCAAAGGTGAAGATGTTATTTACACAAGACACACAGGGGTGCATCGTTTTGGTATTTATAATCTTTTTTTCTGTATTCAAAAAACGCTGTATCATGCACCAGAATAGATTATAGAGGAACAAAGATTCAGAATAACCTATAGCCTGTATCTATCTAAATATGGTCTGTGGCAGTGACGAAGGGCTATGTTTCGTGTTTTCTGTGTGGCAGTCAGGGAAGTCTATAATAATAATGATATATGATGATAATGATATGTGATTGATACGATATAATATGATGATGTGATGTGATGTATGTGATTATGATATATGATATATGATATGATATGATATGATATGATGTGATGTGATGTGATGTGATGTGATGTGATGTGATGTGATAATGATATGATATGAATGATTATATGATATGATATGATATGATATGATATGATATGATATATATATATGATATGATATGGTATGGATTGTAGGTAGGGTATGGTAGGGTGGGTAGGGTAGGGTAGGTAGTGTAGGGTAGGATAGGTGTAGGATAGGATAGGATAGGATAGGATAGGATAGATAGGATATAATAATACTAATACTGATAATAACAACAACAACAACAACAACATCTCATCTATATGTGACAGTCCACCAAAACGGAGGGGTCAGAAGGACGTGTGGACCCCCTGCTGCAGAAGGCAGTGGACGTGGTGACCAGCATGATCAGCCACAAGAGAACCAACAGCTCCGCCCTGTCCTCTGTGGTGGAGATCCGCGTGGAGACTTCTTTGGCCAGCGCCACTGCCCCGGGTGAGTACAGGCTATGGCTATGGATTCCAGTGAGTAGAGGCTACTGGCTATGGATTCCTGTGAGTATAGGCTACTGGCTAGATTCCAGTGAGTAGAGGCTACTGGCTGTGGATTCCTGTGAGTAGAGGCTACTGGCTATGGATTCCTGTGAGTAGAGGCTACTGGCTATGGATTCCTGTGAGTAGAGGCTACTGGCTATGGATTCCTGTGAGTAGAGGCTACTGGCTATGGATTCCTGTGAGTAAGGCTACTGGCTAGGATTCCAGTGAGTAGAGGCTACTGGCTATGGATTCCAGTCGAGTATAGGCTACTGGCTAGATTCCAGTGAGTATAGGCTACTGGCTGTGGATTCCAGTGAGTATAGGCTACTGGCTAGATTCCAGTGAGTATAGGCTACTGGCTGTGGATTCCAGTGAGTATAGGCTACTGGCTAGATTCCAGTGAGTATAGGCTACTGGCTCATGTGCAGGATTCCAGTGAGTAAGGCTACTGCTATGGGGATTCCAGTGAGTATAGCTACTGGCTACATTCAGTGACTATAGGCTATGGTAGTTCCAGTGAGTATAGGCTACTGGCTAGATTCCAGTGAGTTAGGCTACTGGCTAGATTCCAGTGAGTATAGGCTACTAGCTGTGACAGGGATTCCAATGAGTATAGGCTACTGGCTCTTGTGACAAGGATTCCAGTGAGTATAGGCTACAGGCTATGACAAGGATTCCAGTGAGTATAGGCTACTGGCTATGGATTCCAGTGAGTATAGGCTACTGGCTATGGATTCCAGTGAGTATAGGCTACTGGCTATGACAAGGATTCCAGTGAGTGTAGGCTACTGGCTATGGATTCCAGTAGTATAGGCTACTGGCTATGGATTCCAGTGAGTATAGGCTACTGGCTATGGATTCCAGTGAGTATAGGCTACTGGCTATGGATTCCAGTGAGTATAGGCTACTGGCTGTGACAAGGATTCCAGTGAGTATAGGCTACTGGCTATGACAAGGATTTCCGGGAACAGTGTGATGGTTGGTGGTATGTAATCTCTGTCACCAGTTCGTGATACTGGTAACTTCATGATGGGTTCCCATTATTTTGAATCATAGTGTTCAGTCAGCGATTGCCTTTCCAATGGACCATTCCAGCGATGTGGAGAGGGGGAGGGGGTGCTGCATGGGTAACAGCTTGCCTCCATACTTACTTACCCATGCTTTGTGCTCTACAGCCTAGGTGTAACTCTGTAGTCTTCCGAGATGATGGATTGAGTACCTCTAGAGATTTTTTGCTGTGCATTTCCCCTCAAGATCATTTTGATGTAGTTTGTGATAGTGTCTTTATCTTATTCCATTTTGGTTTGTAGTGTTGTTGAGTCCACTGCTGTTTTTTTCTTTGATTGCTGTTAACTTTCTCAGATGAAACACTTAGTTCTTCCTGTCTTTCTCCTCCATCTGTTTGTGCAAACACACATGCATGCACACACCCATGCACACAACACACACACACACATACACACACACACTCAGAGCACACATGCACACACTACACACACACACACACACACACACACAACACACACACACACACACACACACACACACACACACACACACACACACCACACACAACACACACATTTTATTTCCGCCCAACTTCTCTCTCTCTTTCTGTCTCTCAACAACAATATACATTTAGTGTTCAGTAATCTTCAAACCTTGTTACAACATTCCCTTTACAGGTCAGGGCTACGTGATCCCGTGTGTGTTCCATGATGGGCGCCCTGGGCATCCTCAGCATCGCTCTCCTGGTCGTCTGGCACAACCGCCAGAAGTCCATCCACCGCAAACACCTGCAGCAGCTCTGCTTCAGCGACCAGAAGACCAACAACGAAAACGAGGAAAACCTCCGCCGCTACAAAAATCCCTCTTCGAAACCGACAAAGGGGGTGGGGGAGGACCCTCCAAGAATGTGCCCGGTACCCAGGAACTGCAGGACTATGAGGGAGACAAGTATGAGAAGAGTCCTCGTCGCCAGCCCTCACCAGTCGTACGGATTCCCCGTCTGGCGGGGATTTTAACGACTATCGGGAGTGCACCCCACCTTTCAAAACGGCGCATAAGAAGAATATCAATTTTCAGTTAGACCACCACACGCATCGGTCACGCGTGTACGCGTCTGAGAGAGAAGTTGTGGTGTAGCGGAGAGACGCTGTGTGCGTGTGCTTTGGAGGGCCATCAAAGTGTGTGCATCATGTTTGTGACTTTCGGGTTAATTCTTCTTCTTTTTTTGTGGGATGTGGGGATGAGATGTTTTCCTTTGGAAAGTCCACTGCCCACTTTTTAGAGGAAATGTTTTAGGTTTGAACTGGTTCACACCCCAATATCTCTTTCTTTTTTTGCATAATAGGCTACTCTTGGTTTTTAGACTGTGGCGGAATTTGGGATTTGGAGAAGTGTGACTGGGATTTCTCTGTACATAACAGTCATTCAAGTTGTTATTTTTCATATAAATGTAGTACAACATTGTACAAAAAAAAGCGATAGAATTCATAATGTGAGACTGTCATCTTTTTTGGAAATTATTTTTCATCAAGTTGCACAAAATGTGGACAATGTGGAAAGAAAACTCACCGAAATGTGCAATATGACGGAAAAAAAACAAACTCATGTGCAAACATTGAAGCTGAGTGAATCACAACAAACTAATCGATCAATCAATCAATCAATCAATCACAATGAAGAGAAAGTCATGGGAGACAGGGAGAAGCACTAGAACAGTGAGGAAAAAGACAGTCGTCACCAGGGGACAGGAAAAGGCTTCCTTTATTTCGGATGCAAAAACAGTTCACATGAACAACTGTCTCACTAAGTGTGAACCTCAGACTCAAGGCCAAGAAACAAAGTAGATGATGACAAGAGTGTGTTTTGGACCTGATGACTGATTGCACTGATATGATCAGTTATATGATTATTATAGTATGTGTACAGTCTGTCTTGCACAAAGTAATGTGACTCTATGCACAACAACAAAACACCTTCAAACTACACCTTTTCCACAAAAAAAACCATTGGTTGGGATTTCAGTGAAATTTCTGTGCTGTGGACTGTCTTTGTGATTGTGCTGGTAGAATCTGGCAGTGGAAAATGAAAAATGTAACCAAAAAAAACCATGTGCACACTTGAACTCAAAAGTCTTCATCTGAAGATTCTATAAATGTGGAACAAAATGTGACGAGAAATCCTGTGTATGCTCCAGACTACTGATCCATATTGCATTCGTTTCACTGCACAATAATGTGTACTTATTAATAAAGAATAAGAAAAAGTGCTCAAATTTATTTTGGAGGTCGAGAGTCAGTCTGGTGCATAAATCGGTATCTGAGACATGCTTGTTTCTTCAGAAAAGGCACCTGAGTAAGTGTTAATACACAGACTAGCACGTGAGTAAATAGTGGGTCAATGATTAGGTATCAAAGAAACAAGAGGTATCATTAAGATGGACAGTTTGAAAGATATGCTCAGAGAATGGATTTGGGAAGATATAAAATATGCCTTAAATGTTGAATAAAACTTGGGTACCAGAGTTTTACATCAACCTTTCTTGCACAAAACTTTGCTAAACAGATATGTATACAAATTTTGGAGTGATGGATACTCAAAAAGCATAGGAGAGAAAAGGATGTTAAAGGCATGGAAAGTGATATGAGACAAAGTGATACAATAAATTACCACTGTAACCCCAAAAACTACACTGTGTACCAAAGTGAAGACAAGTACAGATTGCTTCAGAGGTCTGTGTATGATGAAAGTGTTGACCATGAGAAACTGAAATGGTCCTTGCTGTTGGCTGGGCATAAACAGCTGATTGGCTGATTGAGGGTCTGATCCACCTCCCAGGAAGAAAGAGGAGCATTGTACAAGCTGTTGTGATTCTCTGTGTGGTTTTCTCTCCTTTATTATGGGGTCCATTTTTCCTTCAAATTGGGCCTCAAATCAGCAATGGCAAGATGTGGACATGAGATAGGTGCACACAGGACAGATAGTCAGTCACCATGTGTGAAGTGAATACTATAAACATGTTTGTACAAAACAAAAACAATTGTATGTGGAAGACGGACAGACAGAAAACAGAAACTACCTTGACAAAGAGATGATTGAAAAAGTTGGCCAGGCAGGACAGAAGTCCAGCTTTTTTCTGTGAGAAGAACAAACTGTACAGGTGTCTCTCTCCCTCTCTCACATCATTTGAACACTCCTGCTGGCAGCAATTTTTATATATGTTTTTTTTTTTGCGTGGACATTGTGTGTTTTTTTGTCTTCAACTTTTTTCTCTCATCATTTGTGATCGACATCTCCATGACAAGGCGTGTGTAAGATCATCAGCACCCAAGTGTCCCTTTGTTCTATCTACATCTTGGTCATCTTCGTTTCCATCATAGCAATGACAGTAGAGAATTGTATGCCTTTAGTCAGCTCAAAGTAGAACATAGATTTTGATTATTTTTCTTTTCACCAACAGAATAAATCCATAAGAACTAATTGGAACTGGGTGAGTCTTTTTCTGAAAACAAGCTATAAAAAAAAAGCCGTAAATACAGCAAAGAAACTTGTCATGAATTGCAAGAATCTTAAGAAACAAAAACAGAAAACAAAACCAGAAGTGAGTGAAATGTGGTTCTACTGCTTAACAAGGACAGCAAGCTGACTCATTCAGATGTCTCAGAACATGTTAGGAATTAGAGCTGATATTGCTCATGTTAAATTCCTACCAAGTAAAAAAAAAAAATTAACAAAAGTATTGTGGGTTTGTTTTTTTTAAGACAATCTATGTGATGTAACTGTCATCAAAACATATGTTTAGCTGATGAAGAGACATGTTTGGTATTTGTTTCATAGATATTATCTGTTTGGTTTTTTTCTCATATTTAATAAATAATGATTTTTTTAAAAACTAAATATTGTTCAACATGTTGTTTGGAACAAATGTTTCCGTTGTTGCTGTTAAATGGGATCATGTGCATCAGCACATTCGTAAACTAACATTAGTTTTTTAAAAAATAACATTTTGAAAATTTTGTGAAATGTCTCAAGCTTGTGCTCATGTCATAGTATATTGTAAGGTTTGGACATTTGTGAAAATAAGTGTAGAAAAAGAATTTGGTTTGACAATGGATTTTTCTTTTAATCCTGATTCTGAATGAACGTTTTTTTTTTTCAAATTTCTTTTTAGACAGTTAGTTTTGAATATGACGACTGGCCAGTATTCTACACATCACTGTTCTGAGTGGAAGGAACTCTGACGAACGTTGGTGTGTGTGTGCGTGTGCACAAGTTTCATGCACTGTTGGAACTGACATACTTTTTGAACTGTGTGTGTGACTGCGACACTGCAGCATAGGCATAGCTGCTGTAGATGAAGAGTGCTTCAGACGAACGATATGGCAGCAACCTCCCCGCTCTCAGCTTCTGCAGTTTGTGTCTGTCTGCGTTGGAGGACAGTGTCGGCTTAACTGCTTTTGTCGCCTTCAAGTCTGAGTGGGGGTGCGGTATGATGTAAATTCATCCATCTTGTGATGCTAATGTTGTGTTTCGTCTCCTTTGCTGACAATCTTGCTCACTTTTCGTCGTTTTCCAGTGCCCTAAATGTATCATGTACAAAGAAGTCTGCTTCGATGCCTAATTCGTTCAGGTGGATTTTGTTTCTACTGGTACATCTGACATTCTTTTTTTTTAGTTAAGGTAGAATCCTGACTTTACTTTTTTGCATTTTGTGTATCTGACTGCTGCCTTGCACATAAGTGGAAAAAAATCTCAAAGTTTCCTTTTCAAGACATGACCTTTACCTTGAGCAGTGATGATTATTTTGAGCGAGAAGGCATGGAATTTAGCAAATAATTTTCTGCTGTTTATTTCATTCATTGTTTATTCATTTATATATATATTTATTTACAAAGACAAGAAACTGAAGGCTGAAAAGAAAAATTCTGCTTACACACACATTGCTTTTTTATGTTCTGTTGATGATAAGGTAACGAACATTGTTGAAAGTGTGGTTCTGTTGAATAAGTTAGATCTCTGATCCTCTTGACATTTTATTTTCCTGCAGATGGTACGAGATTTTTGCAGTCCCTTGTATTCATTCTCAAAAAAACTGTTCCTTTACATCATCAATTTGCTGAGCATGTAGAGGAATTTCTTCAGTTTCATTTGAAAAGGAGGAGGAGGGGGAGACATTCATCTATTCAAAGGTATTTAAATACTTTTTGAATTAGCCAAATGCAATCTGTCTTTCTTTTGTGGTGTCTTTTTTTTTTTTTTTTTTTTTTGGGGGGGGGGTATTATTAATTTGGTTTTTATGGGTTTTTGGGGAGAGGTGGGTGGTTTTGGTTTTGGTTCTTTTTGGGGGTAGTGATTTTTTTAAAGGGGGGGGGGGGGGTTCTGCTGTGACTGGTTTAGTCTCTAAAGACTTTTTAAGACTTGAAATGAAATGAGAATGTACTGTATTTATATTAGATTTGTACATAATTTGATCCATTTCTCATTATATTGTGCCATTTCATATAACCCCCCCCCTCTCTCTCTCTCTCTCTTTTGCTTTATGTCATTCCCATCCTTACCTTTTCTTTTATAACTTTGAAATGAAAAGCAGGAATTCAAGTTGATCTTTACTTCCCTGTTTCAGCTGAAAGGTTCAACTCTTTGATCCCTTTGCATTTCCACTTTTCTGTTAATGTGTGCTATTCAATGTATTTACTATATATATATACACACATACCAGTGTGATGATTTGTATTTTCTAGTTGACTAGAGTATTTTAAGGATAAAGTATTTTGTTGTTTTGTTTTTTTGTGTGTGTGCGTTATATGCACAGCAAAGTTTTCATTCTTCTTTTGCCAATGATTTTTTTTTTTGTATAATGCTATTCTGATAACTTTTCAGAAGAAGTAAAACAACTTATTCTACTCTATAAAATTTATGAAACTTTAGGCAAAAAATGTTATTCTCAAGGGTTTTTGTTTGGTTTTTTTTTTTTTTAATAATTTATTTTTCTTCCCGTTTCAGAGTACTTCATGAAAAAAATCAGGTCACACACTCAAGGAGGCAGCATTCTCTCTTTATTCAAAAACAAAAAGTACAAATGACTTACACCAAAATTTATGAATGTTTCCCCTCACCCCCTCTCTTCATCCCTTTTCTTCCTCATTGATTAACGAATACTATCTAATAATAATTATGATTTTACCTTTTTTAAATGGGCAGAAAAAAAAAATTATGTTTCCACTTGCGTGCAATATCCCTACCATTTCATTCATCTGCATAATCTCTGCGATTCTCTTTTCTATCGATTCATCACTCTTTGTACATAAGCGGTTTATTATTTATTGTCTCGAAGTTTGGTCTGTGCAATCTTCTCATGCGTGATTAGCCAAGAGGTGTATATATTTTGATACTTGACTGTATAATTTATCACGAAATTAGCACGATGTTGTGAAAGGTTCGGTGAATATTTTGGTGTTCTTTGTCATGGTGCTCTCTTTATAGTGCATGCATGCATAAATCGTTGGTGTGTCTTGCTGATTAAAACTGACACCATTTTTATTTCTTGATTTCTTTCAAGTGAAACGAAACCCTTGTCAATCAAAGCCTTGATATATGTCTTCTTTTTTTTTTTTAAATCATGAAAAAAAAAATCTGCTGTGAAATGTTCGAATCATGTTTATCACAAATTGTGAATTATTGCAAATTACTTTTGCTGATGAATCTTTAAGCATAATACCATAGACATGAAAACGTAAGCATACAGATTCTTTATAAGACTGCTCTATGTGTCTTATCATTTTCTTTCTTTGTTTTTTTTATAATCATCATAATTATAATAGTTCTATGAGCTGTTGCGCTAATTAAGTCTACGCATCTGTTTCACATTGAAATTTTAAAAAAGAAACGATAAATTTCTTGTTTGTTTTTTTTAAAATGTGGATTTACAAAACATACAGTGCTTTGAGGCAGATATCTTTTAACCTTGTTCATGTTTATATGTTATGAAAAAAAATTATTGCACATGTTTAAGATCCCATTATCCATATCAAAAATGTGTCATTTACAGAAAATGATAATGTGAAAATTTACTGTACCCTGTATCATATCAAAGCCATTATCAGAATAATGTTGACCTCAAGAAAAAAAAAAAAGAGCACAATATGTGAAAGTCATAAATGCAATATAAAACAATAGTATTTCCATAACACAAGTCTGATCAGACATGCAGGTTACGCAGCTGTCAAAAGATGTCTACTTCCCTATGGATTTGAAGTAAAGACAGACATAAGCTGCAATAAATACTGCGTAATTTTTCAAAAGCTGTCTCTTGCAAAAGTCACATTTTTTCTTGAACCCCCTCCCCCAAAAAAACAACAACAACAACAACACACACACACACCACCCCAATCAAACAACAATGAACAACAAAAACAAAACAGAAACGCAAATCTGGTATGCATCAATTTCTCCTTTCAGGGAACATATTATTTCTCATTACATTACTTTATTTTGTTTTGGTTTGTTTGGGTTTTATAAATGTTGAACCTCATTTTCTCTCTTTCTGGGTTTTTCTGTTTCAATCTTTTCCACTTTTCTTTCTCAGAGTTAAGATCATCATCCAGACACCAAGGAAGAGAAAAGAACGTACATCAGCATGATTTTTGTATTCCAGAATTCAAGAGAAACAAATTCAAGTACTCATTGTGTGTCTCTTTTTTTTTTTCAACGTGTTCACGATTATGATATTCAGGTGTTTGTGTTTTGTTCTGTACCCTTTTTTTGTTGTTGTTGTTGCCATTTTCTACCTGTATATCCTTTTTTTTTTTAATAAGCGTTATTGTGTATCAAGCTCTTTCATGTGACAAATTTAATTAACACTGCTGTTCTGTTGGTCTGTGCATAACTGGAGTAACAGGAGACATACTGTTCATGATTGAATCAGTAGGTTACATTCACACAGAAAAAACAAACAAAAAAATACAACAGAAAATGTTGGTATGATCATTGGGGAGTGAGATGTCAGAGACCTCAGCTTCTCCAGGGCCCAGCATATTGAGGGTGGCGCCCATCTCCTCTCCCTCGCTGTTTTACTTCCCTGACCCTAAACAGGGGAAGGTACCCATTTACAGCTGGGTGAACTGGGGGACTGTACAGAAGCCATGGCACACAAACAGTCACCTATCCACTTGGTAACCACACTCAATGCTGCTGAATCTAGCTTGGGGAAAAAGAGTGCTCTGACCACTTGAGCTATCCCGTCCCCACTCATTCACACAGAAAGATATTTTAAAATATATGTCTTCAGCAAAAAGATGTGCTTCAACAAGTTTTATTCATCGGTTGATAATTTATCATCCTTCAGAAGTATGCACAATCAAAGACCTGGGATCAAGAGATATTTTCTCACAATATGCAATGTAATATGTATTCTGGTACTCTCAAACATTTTTTGGAATAATGTACAAAACAACAACAAAATAAATAAAATTGAAAGCTGAATTGTACAGACATGTTTTTGCATCACAAAAGAATCCAACGCAAAAAAAATTACTTTTAAAATTACATCCATTTCAATATGCAAACCAAGCCCCAATGCAAATACCATGAGGAGTCAGAACAATGAAAGGAAAAAATTATCATGAACATTTTTTTTTTTACAATTCTATAAAAAGAATATTTATGAATAATCCATGAATATGGATATGACAGAAGAACTAGCATTTGTTTTGTAAATGGCATTTACATAATTGCAATGATATCAGTTGAAACTGGACTCACCTGAACACTGTAATGTAATCTAAAATCCCTGAGCCACTAAAATTTAGTTTTTTTCATAACAAAACAAGAAATCTGACAAAAAAGGAACAAAAACCCAACAAAACCACCCAAAGAAACAAAACAATCTTTATATAACAATGGCACCGCATCAGCAAATACAAACCTGTGTAATTATAAATGATATCTGAACAATGCACACATTCACATGTTATACACTTGTACTCCCAAGTCAATGCAAACATGCCTTAACTAATAAGTACTTGCATACTTGCATGTCTGTACACACACACACACACACACACACACACACACACACACACACACACACACACACACACACTCTCTCTCTCTCTCTCTCTCACACACAAACACACACACACATACAAAAACACTCACACACACACACACACACACACACACACACACACACACACACACACACACACACACAACACACACACATGTACTCTCAATACATAATACTGTGCCTACACCAAGTCGGATGTATTTCTACATTTCTTTGGAAGACAATGCACAAAATATGTTTCATGAACATGTCTGTGGTATGTGGTTCATTCTATGTACCATCATGTATGCATGAATCTTTTTCAATCTATTTATTTCATCTTTCAAAATGCAACTGTCTGTGAACCCTTGGTTGTCTTGTTTTGGGGCATTTAATTTATGAACACCTGAGGCATCGTTCGGTCCTGTTTGTGTAATTTATTTATTCACTGATCAATACTGTGCGTTACAAGTGACTCTGGTGTTTATTATTTATTATTTATTTGTTTGTTGTCCTCTTTGATAGTAATGTTGCCTCCATCAGTACTGATTTTTTGGGGCGTTGTGTGTGTCAATTCTTTTTTTTTTTTTTAACTTTTTTTTTCTCTCATACATTGTGCCGGCCAGATGTTTAGGCTACTATTAGTGAATGAGGCTTTTGATTCGATTATGAGGAATAAAAAAGAACACTGCTGCCTGTGAGATTTGAGTTTGTGTGCAGAACAAAAAACTGAGAAAAAATCTGTCTGCATGCATGTATCATTATGTCTCTCTCTCTCTCTCTCTCTCTCTCTCTCTCTCTCTCTCTCTCTCTCTCTCTCTCTCTTCTCTCTCTTTACCTACTCATCTCTCTCCCCTACTCATCTCTCTCTCCTCCTTACCCTCCCTCTCTCTCTTTCTCTCCTCTACCTCCCTCCCTCCCTCTAAACTGAACAATCAAAACCCTATCATGAACACACACACACGCACGCACGCACACGCACGCACACACCACGCACACACACACACACACACACACACACGATCGCCCGCACACACACACACACACACAAACACACACACACACACAACACACACACAACACACACACACACACACAACACCACAACACATACAACACAACACAACACAACACACACACACACACACACACACACACACACAACACACAACACACTACACATCTGGGAACAGATGACAATATTTACACAACTGCATACACACGGGGACTGGATGAAAAAAAGCACATGAGTGCTTAACCCATTATCCTCGACATAAAAGAATAAAATAAAATAAATAAAATAAAACACACATCATCACAAATACAAATCGACCAAGCGAGTGGCGTTAGGCAGCAGGGTGGATGAGAAGAGGTGTAGCCAGGGAAGCTGGCCCTGAGGAACGGCCAGCACTGCAGCCTGCATCAGATACCAACCAACACCACCACCACAGCCCGCACAACACCCGCCCCCTTGCTCACCACTGAAACACAACACAACACGCAGCATGATATACACATGGGGACTGGATGTAAAAAAAAAAAGCACAAGATGCTTATTCCATTATCCTCGATATAAAAGAATAAAATAATAAATAAATAATAAATAAATAAAAACATAAGGGAAAATACCTGATTTACTTAGGTTCTTTTTTTCGAAGTTTACTTGAACAAAGATTAACAATTTATTAATTTTTAAAGGGTGTAAGCAGTCAAAAGCTGTCATTTTCCACCACTTTCAGTATCGCTAATCCAGTTTATAACTCAGTCAAAGGCCCAAGCTAAAATTAGCATAAAATTGCCAAGTCCAAGTGCCGTCAATTCCTGCAATAATTAGCATTGGCTGCCCTAGCTGGGCTGGGCCGCGCTTGCGATCTGCTGACCTGGGTTCAAATCTTGTTCAAGAGGATTTTTTTCCTCTGAAGTTAACATCAGTGCTGACTCTACTCTCCCCAAAGGTCCTTTGGATGAGGACTATAATTAAACTGAGGTCTTGTGTGAGCGAAAGTATGCAGAACATCTTGCATGCATATTAAAACCTGTTCCAATTTTCAGAAGAGTAGACCATTGTGTGCCGGTGGGAACGGACGACAAAATTGACAAAACTGCATACACATAGAGACTGGATGTAAGAAAGCACATGACTGCTTCTTTCATTATTCTCGAGATAAAAAGACAAAAAAATTCAAGTTTTAAATCTTCCTTTCTTCCTTTTCCCAATTTCTTCCCCCTCTTTCCCTCCCCACTGTTCATATATTCCTGTACAACATTCCTAACCCTGATTTAAAAAACCAACCAACCAACAAACAAACAACCAGAAAAACCACCCAGTCTTTCCTCCCTCACCTCTCAGGGCCTGCATGTTGGAGGAGGCCACAAACAGATGGGTGAGGGTCACACCCAGGGCACTGTAGGACTCCCCCCAGATCAGGGCCGGCACCACTAGCAGTCGCCCATACTGGACACACTGATCGCCTTCAGTACTGCTCCACTCCTGACATAGAGGTTTTTAATAATGAAGAAGAGTGAAACCAAAGCAAACCAGTCAATCAACACACACATAACACATAAAATGTATTCTCTCTCTCACATGCACGCACGCACGCATGCATGTGCTCATGCACGCATGCATGTATGTACGCACACACACCACACACACACCACACACACACACACACACACACACACACACCACACCACACCAATCACAACACCACACACCACACCCACCCACCGCACCACACCCGCACACACACACAAACACACACACACACACACACACACACACACACACACACACACACACACACACACACACACACACACACACACACACACACACCACACCACACACACACACACACACACACACACACACACACACACACAAACAAAAAACATCAAAAGGTAAGAAAACAGTAAAGAACTCACTCAAATTGCTGCAAGTTTCTGTTTCTCAAAAAGTGTGTTCCAGCCAAGAGTCCAACGATGTGCCGAAAAACACAAAAGATTCTGAAAAAAAAATTGCAAATTTTGTTTGACTTTTGTTAAGAAAACAATCTTTCTGATAGAAAAAACCTCTACCAAAACCAAAGCAAAAAACAAGAAAAAAAACACCATAGTTTACTGACCATTTAGCTAACATTAGTAACAACAACATCTTCCCCCAAAATCTGTATTTTGATTCATAGACAGTATTGTATTAGAAAACTGCAATCATGGCCTGCACAGCTCTTTCTGCAGTTTGTGTGTGTGTGTGTGTGTGTGTGTGTGTGTGTGTGGTGTGTGTGTGTGTGTGTGTGTGTGTGTGTGTGTAGTGTGTGTGTTAGTGTGTATAGTTGTTGTTGTGTGTGTGTGTGTGTGTGTGTGTGTGTGTGTGTGTGTGTGTGTGTGTATGTTATGTGTATGTGTGTGATATGTGTGTGTGTACGCGTGCCTACGTGCGTTGTGCGTGCGTGCGTGCGTGCATGCATGTTCCTTTGCTCCAAGCTTTACAAGGTGTAAGTCTGCATATTAATTAACATATTCCACTGTTTACCCACCATTAAGGTAGCCATACTCTCACTTCAGGGACATATTATACATATCCCCTGTTCACACACACACCACGCCACACCACACCACACCACACCACACACACCAAACACACCCAACACCCAACCACACAACGAACCAACCATCACCAACCACCACCACTACTACCACACCACACCACACACGCCAGCACACGCACACCGCACACACACACTTGCACACACACACACACACCACATAAATTACAATCAATTAATCTTATGCAATTTCAAATATATAGTTTTGACCATTTTACCAAAACTAGAGTAATGTAACCATTCAAATCAATTTTACACAAAATGAATTTGCAACCGAAGATTAAAACAAAAAGCAGCATAATTTTTATACATATTAAAAGTACTATGAATACAATCCCATTTTCGCTTGTCACTTTCAGCCAAACTTTCAACAGGATATATATAGATATATAAATATATATAGAGAGAGATACATAGATACATAGATAGATAGACAGGTACCTGCAGCAGAGAAGAGATAGTCCTGGTAGAAATGCACTCTAGGGCAGAGTAGAACACATAGTCAGGCTGCAGCCTGGACGAGGGGTCCCCTCCTGCCTTCCTCTGCATCAGCTTGGTCAGTGCATCACACAAGCCACAGCACCAGCAGAAACCGCCAGTATCCCTGCAGGAACATGAACATGAACGGATAGCCTAGTGGTCAGAACACTGCGCTCACAATTTGACATCACCGGTTCGATTCCCGTTCGAGGGATTTTTCCCTGGAGTTAACATCAGTGCTGACTCCACTCTCTAAGCTGAAGCCCTATGTGCAAAGCATGAAGAACATCTTGTGTACATGCTAAATCCTGTTCTGCTTTTCGTAAGAGTAGGTCATTGTGTGTTGGTAGGAACAGATGACAAGATTTACAAAACTGCATACACACAAGGACTGGATGTTAAAAAAGCACATGCGTGCTTATTCCATTATCCTTGATATAAAAATTAATAATAATAACGATGTTTTAAAACTCAATAAGAGCTTTGCCAATTGCTTACTGGAGAGAAATGTTTACACAGTTAAACCTGTCACTATTAAAGTTGAAACTGACAATTACCTAGTACTATACATTTGAAATTAATGTGAGAGGAAGATCATCGCAAAATTGAGGAATTCCATTCTATTCCTATAAAAAGAATTCCTTGTAATTAAAATAATACAGATATGAAAACATTGCTCAAGACTCAATACAGTACCATCCTCACTTACATCAAAATTTTGATCTAATATCAGAGACCCTTAAATCCTATAAAAACTTTCTTAACAGACTTTCTCAAATCAAGACTGGTTACAAATAATGAATAAATGCTTAAATATACTAAGCCACCAGCTTCTTCAAAGATAATACTATGGCCCAAATCTTCTAACAGGAGCCTCAACATAGTTACCAAAACAAATTAAATACATCTAAATAAGTCAATAGCTGCTGTACAACTTCAAAATTACAAAAAACAAGATGTGAGGAACATAAAAAATAAAATTGATAAAATAATATATATAATATATATAAATATTATATATATATATATATATATATCTTCTACCAATCACTGAACTAGATCAAACAATTCAGGCAAGCAAATATATTGTATCCACTCTCTAGTGAAACTTCTGGCTATTGTAGTATCAGTTACTATTCACACCTTGATAGCAAGGGATGCATCTCTTAGTTTTTTAAATATTTCCAGTGTGACTGTCATACAATATTCATCTCCAAACAACAGAGTTCAAATCAGCAGGAACAAAGCATGTGACACATAGACTTTTAAAAATATTTTGCATCTAGAATACAATGCTCTAATACAATAGTGTTACTTGGAACACACTTGTATAATGTATACATACCCATAGGTTTAACCAAGCACAGCATACATACTCATACTGGAGATTTGAATTGACGAGAATATGTCTGTAGACAGGCTTCTGTAGCAAAAGGGCATCCAAGAAGATGATGACTGAATCATATTCTATGTACTTGTCTGCCACTTCATTGCACTTTGTCTGAAAACAGAATATCATGTTTTGAGTTCACTTTGTAACATAACCTCATTTATAATGTCATATCAATCTGATATAGTAGAATTTGTCTTGTCATGACATGAATGACAGTGCATCTGATAATTATACATTAAGTTGGAAGGTCATCATTTAATAAGTTAAATTATAAATTCAACCTGGTGATATTCTCAATTAATAATAATGTGATGTCAGTGATTTTTTTTCTACCCATTTTTCTTTTTCTTTTTACATGCATGTGTGTGTGTGTGTGTGTGTGTGTGTGTGTGTGTGTGTGTGTGTGCGTGCGTGCGTGCGTGCGTGCGTGCGTGTGTGTGTGTGTGTGTGACTGTGTGTGTGTGTGTGTGTGTGTGTGTGTGTGGTGTGTGTGTGTGTGTGTGTGTGTGTGTGTGTGGTGTGTGTGTGTCACTGTGTGTGTGTGTACACGTGTGTGTGTACACGTGTGTGTGTAAACTACATGTGGGTGTTGTACAAACAAACGACAGAGAAAAAGACAAGAGTGACAGATAAGAGATGGAGCAGAGTATGAACATATATTTGATATGCCTCTTATAGTGTCTGTAACTGTATAGATGTCACTGTGGTTACATGATTTTGAATAACTTCAATAAGTCTACACCCTATAATATGTAAATTTTTATGCTGGCCTTATGTCTGCAGCTGAAAAACAAGTTTGAACACATTCTTTTGGTGTGTGTGTGTGTGTGTGTGTGTGTGTGTGTGTGTGTGTGTGTGTGTGTGTGTGCGTGTGTGTGCGTGTGTGTGCGTGTGTGTGTGTGTGTGTGGTGTGTGAGCATGCGTGCATGCGTGTGTGTGTGTGTGTGTGTGTGTGTGTGTGTGTGTGTGTGTGTGTGTGTGTGTGTGTGTGTGTGTGTGTGTGTCGCGCGCGGCGCGCGCAGTACATGCATACGCCATGTAGTGTGTGCATACATACTGTATTCAATCATATTCATCATATTCATAATATTGTATTCACATAGTTTTAAGTAATGTTTTCCTCTGTTACGGTGGTACAGCTTTCTCGTTTACTTGAGCACTATAACACATACATAGGCCCAAAATATGTCGAATCAAAATTAGGCCTGTTCAGTAGTCACACTTAATGACTTATCAACTTTTTGCTTGCCAAACTTTGTAACAATAGTTTACGAGAACACCCCCCCCCCCCCACAACACACACACAACACAAAGGCATTAATTACAATCGCACAGTATTAATTTGTATGTGAGACTGCGAACGAAATATGACACATTGACATCAAAGAACATAATATGGATCTAGAGAAATCGATCATTACTTACACAATGAGATATCTTGATGATTCCCTTTTTAAAGTCTCTGTATAATTCACGGACTGGATGACCACAATGGACACAGCGGTAACACTGGTTTTCATCTTTTGCTTTGGTCATCTTCGTTCTCAGATTTTTTCAGACTTCTCTATTCACAATGCTTTTTTCTATATAAACAACACACAGTGTACGGGAGCTAATTCTCATAAAGAAATTTTATCACAAACACTTCTGATCTCCCCTGAACATCCCCCCTCAACGCTTTTAATCGTGCACAAATAACAAACAGGCCAAAAGCTGCATCAGTTATTGATGTCAAGCAAAGTTCCAAGGCCTACACTAAAATGCTGTTTTGTGTTGTAAAATGTTGTGTTGAGATTGCCTCCAGCCTTGACAAGCTCTTTAACATAACAACCTGCACTCTCCTTTAAATTAAAGGGGAACAAATCCTCTGAAGTATGAGTATAGCTCCCTATATGGCGAGGTAGGCCCTACTTGAAAATAGTCATACACGCAAACTTCTCATAGGCCTACAGAATGCAATTCAATCTTACAGTGATTCCCACCAGAATGTTATGCTAGGGAACGCACAACAGCAACAACAACAACAGCAACAAACAGGAGTGGGTAGGAGGGTTGTCTCCAAAATTATCATTCAGCTAGGATATATTATGTTGCCTTCTGTAGTCACTCGCAGTGGGCTAGTATGGGGGGGGGGGGTTAACGCTTTTTCACAAGTATGATATCACACACGTGTGCGCGCGCGTGCACACACACAGACACACACACAGACACAGTGCACAGACACACATACTTAATTCATCACTGCAGCCCATTCTTGCGTGGATGTTAGAGTACTCACGTAAGCATTGCTTGTTGTAATCATTTCAAGTATTGGTGCTGAACTAATAAAGTGGTTTAAAGTAATATAATAATTTAACAAATAACTCTTATAAATCGTTAATTTTACGGTGGTTTGTAAGAAGTTTCTATGATTTTCGGTATTCAGTAGTCTAGTACAGGGAGATAACTTCGAACATAAACAACAAATACGTAGCCTCCCTACACTACACGTGCTGACTTTATGAATGTCCTGTGACTTATTCTGTGTTTAGATCGATCAACCATAACTGATCACTATGCAAGTTTCTAACACGAAGGAAGAGAAGAAGGGGCAAAAAACATCCCAGGAAATCAGGGAACTGATTTGCAAAGAGGAATATTTGCTCAACAAACGTCTTCCTCCTCGACTTCCTCGCCGGCGAAACGATGTGTACGTTTCTCGCAAAACTAACTTTGAAGCACAGCTCAAGAGAAGTGAGAAACTCATAAATACTGAAAATGAAGTGTTTATTCATGGCCTAGGATCTGCAGTCAACAGGGCCATCAACCTAGCGCTGCAGCTTAAAGAACGAGGGTTGGGGACTATTGAAGTTGACACGAAAACATCTACTGTTGAGTTGGTCGACGATCTAGAGCCAGATACTGATGATTTGGAGTGGGACACAAGGACTCGACAAAACTCTGCTGTTCACATTCGAGTGTACAGACTTGAACTTGACATAGGGCAGGATGCAGATGCCAAGTGACCCCTGTACATGCAAGCCTTCCTCCATAAGGCCAGGGTGAAAAGTGTTTATTTGTGTATGATAATTGATATTGATGCCAATGATGGGTTGTGATGTGAATTCCATGGGATTTCCTGCTGCTGTGTAGTGGTGCTACTGACCCCAATACTAAAGAAACTTTCCCATTATGGTGATTTTACACATGACAGACTGGCTGTGTAGTTACATGGGTGTTTGGTTTATAATGTGATCAGAATTTTGTGCAAGTGGTATGTCCTCCAGAAACGTCATGTGTGATTCTATCATTATCACGACATCAGTATATAATATATGCTCTGGATATATAATTATCCACTTAAACAGGCTGGTTTTTACTGAGCAGTACTGTCAGTATCATTTTCAGTGACACTGTCAGTGTCAGTGGTTTCACTTTCAGAGTTTGTGTGTGTGTGTGTGTGTCAGTGTGTGTGTGTGTGTGTGCACATGTGTGTGTGTGTGTGTGTGTGTGTGTACACGTGTGTGTGTGTGTGTGGGGTTGTGTGTACACGTGTGTGTCACTGTGTGTGTCAGACTGACTCTGTGTCACTGTGTGTGTGTGTGTGTGTGTGTGTGTGTGTGTGTGTGTGTGTGTTTCAGTCTTTTTCATCTATCACTATCAGTCATAAACTCTAAACTGTGTCAGTGTAGTATTATTATTTATTTTATTATCATGAATAATTATATTAGTCATGTGTCAAATGTTGAAATGATTGACAGAGCTCTTATTCTGAGTAAATGTAGTTCTGTCTAGATACTTGTCACGTTACTCATTGTAAAATATTTATATAAGATGATGTTAACGTTAACAACATGTGTTGTGACTTTTAGTTTCAAACAAAACACTTTTTAGACAGTTGGCCTACTTTTACCACCAAAAAAAAAAAAAAAAATTATGTTATCATGTGTGTATTCACCTACAGATAAAATTCAGAATATGAGTCATTGATCCATGTCTACTATGTAGAACAAATTCAATAAATGAATAATTCAACCATTGTCCTGCATGTGCAATCTTGATTTTTTAACTGACAAGACTTCAAGAAAATACAATAACTTGAATAAGTTCATGAATTCTGTAAATTTTACTTACAAGAATACTGATCACAAGAAAACATTCATTTATTCAATGTGTCAATTACTGTACTGTACATCTCATGAACAATTAAAGCAATGTCATTGTCAATCAATTTGGTTTTTAGTGTTCATGAATTTTGTGTGTGTGCCAAATGTGTAAATTATCTCAATATATTATATATAATCTGTTTTGGTTTGATAGCAACATGTACTGTGTCTGTCTCTCGCCCTCTCTAGTCTACTCTAGATCTCTGTTTGTCTAGTATTTATCTCACTTCTCAGTGTGTGTCTTGAGATCTGTCTTCCTGTCTCTGTGTCTGTCTCAGTGTCTGCCTCTCAGTCTCTCTCTCTCTCTCTGTCACTGTCACAGTGTCAGCCTGTGTGTGTGTGTGTGTGTGTGTGTGTGTGTGTGTGTGTGTGTGTGTGTGTTTATTCATTTATTTCAATGATAATAGAATAAGCATTCATATGCTTTTTCTCATCCAATCCCCGTGTATGCAGTTTTGTCAGTTTTGTCATCCATTCCCATTGGCCCACAATGGCCTACTCTTCCAAAAAGTGGAACAGGTTTAAATGTGTGCAAAACTCCTGCATGGGTTGGCACATGGGACCTCAGTTTATAGTCTCATCTGAAGGACTTTTGGGGGGAGTCGAGTTGGCATTGATGTGAACTCCAGAGGAAAATCCTCTTTTAAAACAAGATTTGAACCTGGGTCAGCAGATCATGATACTGTAATTTCTTTAACCTTATTGGGGTGTTTTCATTCACATTGCATTGAAAAGAAACAACTCTTATGAAAATAAAATCCATCTATTGTAGATCACCCCAATATTTATTTATTTATTTATTTATTTATTCTTTTATATCGAGGATAACAGAATAAGCAATCATATGCTTTTTTTCATCCGGTCCCGTGTGTATGCAGTTTTGTAAATCATGTCATCTGTTCCCACCGGCACATGATGGCCTACTCTTACGAAAAGCGGAACAGGATTTAACGTGGGCACATGATGGCCTACTCTTACGAAAAGCGGAACAGGATTTAACGTGTGCGCAAGATGTTCTGCATGCGTTTGCACACGGGGCCTCGGTTTAAAGTCTCATCCGAAGGACTTTTGGGGAGAGTGGAGTCAGCACTGATGTTAACTCCAGGAAGAAAATTTCCTCGACCGGACTCGAACCCGGGTCTTCAAATTGCCAGCGCAATGTTCTGACCACTAGGCTATCCGCCCCCAATAGTGACCAAGAGCAAAGAATGACTCATATTACAAGAAGTCTTCCAGTATCAAGTTAGGTTTAAATAAAATCTATTTGATCCAGTCAAGGATTATCCTAAGCGGGCCCCACATATCTCATCTCTTTGTTCAATCTGTAAATCAACTAAATGAATTACTGATACTGTGATAGAGAGTAATATTGACAGTTCTTCAATACTGGTAGTAGTACAGTACATGTAGCTCCTAAGATATTTAGATAGCTAAATTTGATTATCCCTTTCACAAAAAAGATGACTAGATTCTATATCAGTATATATCATACTGCTGACTTCTGATGGAAAGCAACATCTAGTTTAAACAAAAATTATCTAAATCATCTTAAACAAGTTAAAGTGTTTACACTTACAGGTGGTTGTGTTCATGTGAATGTGTAATATTGAAAGTATTTTATTCATGGATGATCACAGGAATGTAAATGATTTGAATGTAAGCGCTTTCATTTGTTGCTTTACAAGAAGCATTATATAATTTTACAATAATATCATTAATAATAATATTTTTATTACTTAAATACAAGATCAGGTTTCATTATCCCTTCTCCAGAGATAACAAAAACCATTTAGTGCAGGGAAGGGTTTTTCAATATTATTATTAGTGCTGAACTGTATACCATACTTACGGCACTGATTACTAAAAATCACAGTAATTTTACGTTTTCACATCGTTTTTTTCGTGTCAACTCTAAATCTGTGAAGGTTATATATTAGCCAAAGGCCTATCTTACAAGACTGGCAAAAGTAAGTGCAGATTTATTATTTGAAATAAAATATTTGATACATTTTTAAATTATTTTTATCATGAGAAACTGTATCAGAATAGGATTTGGATTCATTCTCACTGTGGGATCTTCAGACTTCTGGAATGAAATAGCAGATAGTCTTGCAAAACAAGGTCAAATAACAGCTCCCATATCTAAAAAAAAAAAAAAAAAAAAAAAGATTGTCGTGATTTAAGTATTTCGTTATAGGAAAAATGGTGTACATAATCTCTTTAAAATGGGAATCTTGAAATAATAGGCCGTCAAACTCCAATACACATTTCAATAAGTTGGGCTTAAATTCTTTGTGGACTAAATAATTATTCTCAAAATGTGACTTGCTCCTATACACATATATCTTAATTTAAACGATGTGCTAGTGCTATGTTCACAATTAGAGACAGCAGAATTATTCATCGATTATTTATTTTGTGAGTTTATTGAATTAACTCCTTTGAAGCAGCAGTCCTTTATGAATTTTATTAAGAGCAAAGAAGGCAACAGTATTCTTTGCCAGGGGAGGCAATTCAAAGCTTTGGTACGACATGCCCTTATGAAATAACTACCCCGTTTTTTGTCAGGAGAGGGAATTTAAAGTGTCAGGATTTTGCAGGCCGGAAGTGTGCTGTGTTCTGTGTGTTGATTAAAAACTATAATTAGCTGCATGTGTAAGAATATGTTAAAGGCAAGTGCTTCAATTTGTTTCAACAAAATTTGTGCTAAATAAATTGCATATAATAATATAATTGATATTACTATGACTAATACAAGACACTTTCTTTAGAAAATATAAATTTTACATAGCTTGTGAATTATGTATGTTAATTTATGACGGCATTTGAATTATGAATGGGTCACAGAATTGTTTGCATATATCTTAATAGAATGGTTGAGTACATTTCAATGTAAGGATGAGAGAGAGAGAGAGAGAGAGAGAGAGAGAGAGAGAGAGAGAGAGAGAGAGAGAGAGAGAGAGAGAGAGAGAGAACCTGCAGATGCATCAGAGATCTTGTGCACATAACTCCACTTGCAAACAGTTATTCATGAATGGAACTCTGAACAAAGACCTTGGTCAAGTTTTTATTTCTGGTTTTGTGCTTTTGCATTCACATCACCTTTCGTCCAGTTTTTGACAATCATTCACATTAATTACTTTTCATCCAGTTTTTGACAGTCTTTGTTTCAAGACATGCTGAAGTTTACCTTTTCACTTCAATTTATTTCAGCTGCGAGCCGGCTACCCAACCCTAACTCCTGCTTTTTGGCTGAAGGGGGAGGTAGGCTTTTCCCAATGCTCTGACCAGCAGTGACACAATGGTCGACCAGCCAACTGTTCCCTTTTGAATTCTTGCACCATATGAAATACCAGAATGTGTTCATTCCAGTATGTCTACAGAATACAGTGGTGACAAAAAGCTTAATTCTAGCCATATTTTTACAGCCAGAAGGAACAGACACCCTGAATAATAAGTACAAAACATCAGCTTGTACATCTTGCGATTTGTGCAAAGCTGTCATTTTTCTCAGGGAAGAAAGTCAGTTGGGCAGTAGTGCCAGTGGTGTGTGCTCACCATTTGATTGTCAAGCGTTTAAAGGTAAACATTTTATCAGTTTTGTACAGGGTTATTATGACATACAGAAAAAAATTGAAGCAATACTGGTAAAAAAAACTACTACTTTTTGTTGATTCTCTGAAAAGGAACATGCAACATTTTCTCCCACCATTCAGATGGGTAAGCTTGGATTTGTCATCACATATATAAAGGTAGTCAAACTAGGTTGTAAACATTTATCCACACCTTCATACATTTTCAGATGGGATTCTAGAACAAACTTAACTGGATAAGGCACCACAAAAAAAAAGCTTTTTGATAAAGTGTATGGAAATTACAGAATAGGTAGCAACTGAGAGCAGCTGAAAGTGGGGGAAACCGACAGCTGTGTACAGGAATATGGGGTAACACAGCAATTGACAATACCTTGATGTGACCACCCATATCAAAAAGAAAAAAAGCATCAGCAATAAACTGCTTCACACTGTGCTCATTACTTCAATTTTTATTTAATTTTAATTTTAAACACCTAGAATAAAAGGAATGTACATAAGGTTTTGGCGATCTAGTTCATGAAAACTCTACTCAGTGTTTCAATTGAAAATGTCCAAGATGTGAGCAGAAAAAAAGAAAAAGACTCGTGCTTTCAATACAAGATTAGCTGTCATATAGCATTACTTGCTGAAATGCTTAAATTTGGGGGGGGGGGGGAGGGTTTTTCCAACACAAAGTAGTTTAAAACCACATGTACACAACAATCACAGTCAAGTGTTTCATATAAATGCTTGTAAACTGCTTACATGCTAAACAATTTTCTAGCTTTACACAACCCAGGTTTCAGAGATCACAAAAGTGAAAGCAAGGGGGAAAAAAAAAAGGCTGAACAAAAAAAGACAACCTGTATCACACTGTATTATTACAGTTAAATCTGCTAGAATACATTATTACACGTTTGCTACACTGGAGTTTTAGAATACACACATCTGAAGTAAAGTTCCAGACTTTCAGACAAAAGCACAAAGAGACATAATAGATACAGTACAAAGGTTGGACAAGGGCAATCGCCCCCCCCCCCCCCCCCCCCCCCCCCCCGACATATCATGCAGCAATGAGCACTGAACGAGGCAACATCATTCACTTTAGCCTTGGCAATCCCTTTTCTTTTGGAGGGGGGGGGTGCTTTAACCTCTTTACCCCACTTATTTCTTCTCTCTTTCCTTCCTTTTTCCTTTTTTTAATCCCATTTCCATTATTCCAGTTTTTAATTGCATCGTAGTGCCTTCCACCTCTTTTCTCGCATTTTCTTTTCAGATTTTACACACAAAAAAAGGGGGGGGGGCTGTACATTTGTGCTGACAATGGGAATCAAAAACTTCTGAGTAAGGTGCAGATGAAGTAGTCTTTCAATGGGATGGGAGTGCTAAGACCTGGGTAATGGGCATGTCCCTGACCTATAGCAAAGCTGAACGGCAAAAAGGAAATAAGGTAACAGGACGCATCAATACAAGATGCCTGCAATATTATACACAATATGAATAAAAGTAACAAATTTTCTTAAAACACAGTTTAAAACAGAGGAAAATGCCTTCTCTCATTACACCAAAAAGAATATGGTAAATGTGTTCCCTCAACCTACGCAGTCATTGGGGAGCAAGGTGTCAGAGACCTCAGCTTCTCCAGGGGCCAGCATATTAAGGGCGGCACTCATCTCTTCTTTGCTGTTTTACCTTCTGTGTCACTAAAGGGGACAGGTACCCATTATGATTTTACAGCTGTATTGAACCCCTGGAGTACGAACAGTCACCCATCCAATGAGGTCACCACACTCCATGCTGCTTAGCCTTAGCTTCCAGAAAGCGAGTGGTCTGACCACTGAGTTATCCTGACTTTTCAATGGAAGGTTTGTAAACAAGATGTACAAGATACTGCATTTTTCTTTTTAATGTGATACTTCACTAATTTCTTTACCTGCATCCTTTTAAAAATTACAGTGTGTTGGTTTGATTTTAAAAAAATCAATGTTGGTTACAGCTGAAGTCCAGCAATTAAAAAAAAAAATTAAATAACACACACACTGATAAATCAAATTGTTATTTCAGTCACCCGCTATTTTCCATTTAACCCATCACACACACACACACACACACACACCACACACACACACACACACACACACACACACACACACAACACACACACACACGCAACACGATAACTAAAGCTATTTCAGTAACTGCTATTTCCTGTAAAACCACAAACCACGCAAACACACACACCACCACACACACAACACACAACACACACAACACGATACCACACACACGATACACACACTACGCAAACACACACATTACACACACATGTACGCACGCACGACAACACACACAACACAACACACACACACACACTCCCTCTGGCCTTAAGATATATTCTACCACTCCTTTTTTACTACCGCCGCTTTTCTGTCATCTTCACCACCATCTCCTAGTGCCTTCCCTCTATGATTGTTCATCTCACCATCATAAAACCAGCACCTCTTACTTTTGTTTTTAGATTAACATTTCAATTTTCCTAAAAATCCACCACCCCTTCAAATGATTGATCATGCATTCTAAAACCAGTACCCTTAAAAAAAAAAAAATAAATAATTCTAAAAATTTATTTCTCCGCACTCCCCCATTCCATCCCACTCCCCCAAAACCTATCAAAAAGTCAGGCTGCTTTCCCCCTATCCCCATCCTCAGTCATTACACCTCTTTCCCCATCCCTATGTGCCTGACCATCCTACCCCCCTCCCCCATCCTTTCCTAGCAACTGTTTCCTAAAATTCTAGCTCCCTCCTCCCACCAACCCCTGGCTATAGATTATAATAGTATAAATCTAGGCCCTGTGTGTCGACGCATGCAGAGCATCTTGCACACATGTTAAAATCATTCCGCCTTTCAGAAGAGTAAGCCATTGTGCGGGATGGAACATGTCAGAATTTCAAAAATTGCATGTATACGGGGACTGTATGCCAAAATACCGAATGAGCGCTTATTCCATTATCCTTGAACTTTTTTTTTTTAATGTTTAGCCATTGTGTCACCCTATACACCAAGTTATCTACCTGGCTTTTGTGTCCACTTGCGGGGCCAGGTAAGTGTTGAGGCAAACTGTTAGGGTTAGTGTTAAAAGTTAGTAGCGGGCAGGGGTGTCTGTCAGCTGGTCGGTCTGAATGTTAGAATGCATGTGGACACAATAGCAGATAGACAAAATGGTATGTATGTAGCTATAGACACAATGGTACATGTCTCGCAATAGTATGGAGATTTAAATAAAAATCACCAGTCCTATCAATAGCTAAGGCTGTGCATTGGACTTCCGTGTCCGCAAATTTCCAGTTTTGCTATCATCAAAGTTTTTTTTCATTTCATTCCTTGGTTAAAACTCCAAGGTTTACCAATGCTGACATCTTGTGTATATGACTCGTCAAAAAGATTTCATCCTGAGACATTTTCGAAAAAAGTTGCTTCTGTTAAAGAAGATCCTAGAATAAACCAGTAAGAAAAAGTCATCAGCCATTTTTTTTTTATCCCTACACTCTAGAGAGCATCCACATTCCCCCTCCACCCAATACCCCTTTCCCTTTTTGCCTCCCTTCTAACCCATGTCTCCTCCCCACAACTACTATAGACACAATGGTACATGTCTCACATAGTAGGAGATTTAAATAAATTCACTAGTTCTATCATAGCTAGCTGTGCATTGACTTCCGTGTCCGCAAACTTCCATTTTGCTATCATCAAAGGTTTTCTTTTTCGTTTCATTCCTTGTTAAAACCCAAGGTTTACCAATGCTGAGATCTTGCTATATGACGTCAAAGTTTCATCGCAGACATTTTTGAAAAGTTGCTTCTGTTAAAAATAGAGCCTAGAATCACCATGTAAGAAAAGTTATCCACCATTTTTCTGTTGTGTTTAATTCCTACACTCTAAAGAGCATCACATTCCCTCCACCCCCAATACCCCTTTCTTCTTGCCTCCCTTCTAACCATGTCTCCTCCCCACCACTACTTCCTTCTACACACACACAAACACTTACACACATACACAAACACAAACACACACACACACACCACACACACACACACACACACACACACACAATTCACTCACCAAAAAAAAAAAAGTAACACTAATGCCTTGTGAAATGAAACCCCTCATTAAGGACTGCCTTAAAGCCCCCATTAAAGCCCTGCTTAAATTTATCTCATGACCAGAATATTTTTGGGAAATAATTGTTTAGGAGTTGTTAGCACATAATTCTACTCCAGGTAAAATCATGGGCTATTCAATTGCTTATTTTCTCATATTTATTTGTATGGTTTTTGACACTCTGCTGCCTAACGACTGCATAGGTTATGAAACACAATCTACTTTCCAATACATGAATATTTTTCTATCAAAATTTTTTTTTAATTGCAAGTTACACAAGCATGAAGGCCTAGATTTTCAAAGGGTATTTTCTTCCTCACTTGATTTGATTCACAGAAAAAAAAACTACTCCAGTCCCACAAGTTTGGGAACTGATGACAAAACTGCATACACATGTGGACTGGGTGTAATTTTAAAAAAAAAAAAAGCAGCAGCAGCAGCACATGAAAGCTTACTCCATTATCCTTAAAATAAAAGAAAAGAACAAAAAAAAAGGGGGGGGGGGGGGGGACATATTCGACAATATTGCTTTCACATCTAAATTCATTAAAATTTTCAAAGCATCACACATAATTACCACTGCATCTTAAGAGAAATCTACTCCCCACCTATGTTTTTACTGTCGTTTTTAAACTGATTTCATTATCAAATTTGCTGTGCTTCTTCAGTGATATGTACACTTTATCTCTTTTTTTAAAAAAAAATGTAAAGCACTTTTCCATTTAGATACTGATTTTCTTTTTTTGCCACCTCGCTCTCTCTTTCCTCAAATGATTGCTTCTTGAAAAATGAAGCCTTGAAACAAAACAAAAGTGCTCCCATCATTAAGGGACTGACACACCAATACAAGCATTTGTCAGAAACCGCTAACAGATCCATGCATGAATGCAAGTGATATCTTAACGCAATATGTTGCTGATATGTTCCTGCAGAAATGCCACAGTGGTGGCATGAGTCATTTTGCTTACTGCATAGATCTTTCTCAGTCCTGTTATTTTATTCAAGTCTACCCTAGTTAGTGAGTACCATTGGACAGGAAACTCCTCGTTGACCGTTACCTGTAGTCTGGAACTGTTGACCGACATGTTGGCTGCTGGATACTTTGGTTTGGCACCAGAACCCCTGAAAACAGCATCAACAAGCAACTTCAGCAATCCCCACAGTTTACATGATCAAACAAATCAATTCAGTCTTACTTTAAGGAATATCAACATTTGTTATCTGGTAATAAAAAAAAATATAAAAAAAAAAAAAAAAAAAAAAAAAAAAATATATATATATATATATATATATATATATATATATATATATATATATATAACCTACACTTAAAAGCGTTAACTATTCCCAAAGAAGCGAACCTGATCTCATAAATTCACGTGTATGTAACAACTTTCCCCAGTCATTTTTTGCTACATTTTCGTCAGATCTCACTATGGGTCAATATATGAAGTAAAAATAAGTTGGAGTTTGCTGGATTGAAACTAGTGACTAAAATCAAATCACGAGCAGTTAGCCTAGTGGTTAGAACATTAAGCTCAGGATCTGACAGCTCAGGTTTGAGCCATGGTTTGAGTGGATTTTCACCCTGGGGTTATCAGTACCGACTCTACTCCCCCTGAAAGTCCTCCCGATGAAACTATAAACCAAAGCTTACTTTTAAACGCATGCATGAAATCTTGCACACACATGAAAACCCATTTCACCTTTTGGAAGTGTAGCCATTTCAGGGCGGTAGCAATGGGCGGCAATTTTTAAAAATAAAAATGCATGCATGCTCATGATGTGTTTATACATGATCCCCAAAGTCAGAACGCAGCTAACTCAATGGTGGGCGAAAATGGTAGCACACGCAAAATCTCACCATTACTGAAAATTGTGAATGTGTGTGTGTGTGTGTGTGTGTGTGTGTGTGTGTGTGTGTGTGTGTGTGTGTGTGTATGTGTGTGTGTGTGTGTGTGTGTGTTGTGTGTGTTGCGTGTGTGTTGCGTGTGTGTGTGTGTGTGTGTGTGTGTGGTGTGTGTGTGTGTGTGTGTGTGTGTGTGTGTGTGTGTGTGTGTGTGTGTGCATGTGCACTGGGACGTGGACATGTGTATAAAGAAAAACCCTTTACCTAGGCCTTGACCAAGGGTAGGCAACTCCTTGATTCCACCTGACGGGAACAGGTCATCAAGGAAGGATAGGCGTGGTAGCAGCTTTTCTGTTGACATAGAAACACTGAAACATTTTCTTAGAATCTTAATTACAGAACCTTGGAGCTCTAGCAGAGCAACGTAAAGTGTGCGCACACGCACGCACACACACACACACACAAATCCCCAAAATGCAAACAACAACAAAAAACGAACAAACAGGCATTACTGTTCTCACCTGACATACCCAACAAAAAGTCAAATTAATCACCCACCACAAAATACTTTATTTTTTATTTATTTTATTCTTTTATATCGAGGATAATGGGATAAGTACTCGTGTGCTTTTTTTCATCCAATCCCCGAGTGTATGCATTTGTGTAAATATTGTCACCTGTTCCTACCGGCACACAATGGCCTACTCTTACGAAAAGCGGAACAGATTTAACATGTGCGCAAGATGTTCTGCATGCGTTTGCACACGGGGCCTCGGTTTACAGTCTCATCCAAAAGACTTATGGGGAGAGTGGAGTCAGCACTGATGTTAACTCCAGGGGAAAAATCCCCTCGAACGGGAAACAAACTCAGGTCGTCAAATTGCGAGTGCAATGTTCTGACCACTACGCTATCCCGTCTACTGAGAAATCTAGATAGCAATTAAGTGAATAAATGAACAAAAGACCAAAACAGGCATCTAAGGTAAAAAGACAAAAAAGGGAAACGATCTGAAGAAAACCCCTTCCCTTACCTCTACTTCAGCTACAGACAGGCCACTCCTTGATTCCACCTGATAGGAGCAGGTCATCAAGAGAGGAAGGAAGGGCATGGTAGCAGCTTTTCTGTCGACATAATATCACAAAAACATCATTTTCTAAGAAACTTTACATCAAAGAAACTAAATATCAAAGAACCATAATATACTGACGGAGTACCTGTTAATCGGAATCTTCCACCACGCAATACTCAAAGTGGGAGGCATTTTAGAATATTACAAACTACAATTACTCGAAGTGGGAGGCATTTTGGAAAATTACAAACTACAATTTAGTACCAGTAGGAATGGAAGACAGGCTGTTTTTTAATGCGCTCAGGCATGTTTAGACACCATCCCCAAAGTGGGAATGCGGCTACATCAATCACGGGTAAAAATGGTTGTGTATGCAAAATTCTCACCATGAACTCTAGCCTCTCTAGCTCTCAAGAGCTCTAGCCAAAGAGTGACAAAAAAAGTATTGTCTGAAAATGAAACTGAGGAAATGACAAGCTAGATAGGATCAGAAAAATGGTAACCCCAAATAACCAACACCAGACTAAGATTATTTATTTTACATTACCTGAAGTCAGAATGTGGCTACCTTATGGTGGGCAAACAGTCATATTCGCAAATTCTCACCATTGATGAACCTCAGAACTCTCCCCAAGGAACAAAATCAGATTAAAGTATTATAAAAGGAAAAAAAACAAACATGTAAAATAGGAAAATACAACTTCAGGGTTTCTTAGCTAAAAAGTGTCATTATTGATGTCTACCAGCTGCTTAATGTAAATGCTGAACTGAATCATTGCTATTGAGCACACTGTAAGCTTTTGGCTTATTGGTGCTTTCTTGTGTATGATATGCGAGTATGTATGACTTTAGAATGACATTTTGTTAAAGCTCGACTTGAAAGATTCTTACCTGCAATCGAGAATTGCTGTTTTTATCAGCCGGATAGGTTGATCGGTAGTTTGACAAAGTATTTTGCTCTTGATTTTGCAAGGTTGTTTGGTCTTTGTTTTGGCAAAGGCTGCTTGGTCTTTGTTTTGGCAAGGTTGCTTGGTCTTTGTTTTGGCAAGGTTGCTTGGTTCTTGCTGCTTGGTTCTTGCTGCTTGGTCCTTGTTGGTTCTTGCTGCTTGGTTCTTGCTGCTTGGTTCTTGCTGCTTGGTTCTTGCTGCTTGATCCTTGGTTCTTGCTGCTTGGTTCTTGCTGCTTGGTCCTTGGTTCTTGGTCATTGGTTCTTGCTGATTGGTTTTTGCTGCTTGTTTCTTGGATCTTGTTGCTTAACTCTTGCTGCTTTGGCCTTGGTTCTTGTTGTTTGGTTCTTGAATCTTGTTGCTTGGTACTTACTGCTTGGTTCTTGTTGCTTGGTTCTCGCTGCTTGGTTCTTGTTGCTAAGTCCTTGCTGCTTGGTCCTTGGTTCTTGCTGCTTGGTCCTCAGTTCTTTCTCCTTGGTTCTCACTGCTTGGTTTTTGCTGCTTGGTTCTTCAATCTTGTTGCTTGGTTCTTGCTGCTTGGTTCTTGCTGCTTGGTTCTTGTTGCTAGGTTCTTGCTGCTTGGTTCTTGCTGCTTGCTGCTTGGTCCTTGCTGTTTGGTTCTTGCTGTTTGGTCCTCAGTTTTTGCTGGTTGGCTCTTGCTGTTTGGTTCTTTCTGCTTGGATCTCCTTGCTTGGTTCATGCCGCTTGGTTCTTGTTGCTTGGTTTCTTGGTTCTTGCTGCTTGGTCCTTGTTGGTTCTTGCTGCTTGGTTCTTGCTGCTTGGTTCTTACTGCTCGATTCTTGTTGCCGAGTACTTATTGCTTAGCTCTTGTTTTGATGAGGTTGCTGGTTACTTCTTGATGCTTGGTACTTGATACTACATATTGCTTGGTTGTTGATGCTACATATTGCTTGGTTGCTGATACTATGTACTTGTTGCTTGGTTGTTGATGCTGCACAGTGCTTGGTTCTTGATACTATGTACTTGTCGCTTGGTTGTTGATGCTGCATATTGCTTGGTTCTTGAGACTACAAACTTGTTGATTGGTTCTTGATACTACAAGCTTGTTGCTTGGTTATTGATGCTACAAGCTTGTTGCTTGGTTATTGATGCTACAAACTTGCTTGGTTATTGATGCTTGGTACTTGTTTTGGGAAGATTCTTTGTAATTGTTGATTCCAGTTTTGGAAGGTCGCTTGGTATTTCTCACAGTTTTTGTTGCATGGTTTTTGTTGCTTGATACTTGTTGCTTGGTTCTTGATCGCTGGTTGTCGTTTCGGCAGGTCGTTTGGTACTTCTTTTGTGATTTTTGTTACGTGGTTCTTGTTTGTACTTGTTTTCTTGTTCATTGGTACTTGACTGATTCTTGTTCACTGGTACTTGTTGACTGATTCTTGTTCACTGGTACTTGTTGACTGATTCTTGTTCACTGGTACTTGTTGACTGATTCTTGTTCACTGGTATTGTTGACTGATTCTTGTTCACTGGTACTTGTTGACTGATTCTTGTTGACCGATTCTTGTTGACTGGTACTTGTTGACTGATTCTTGTTCACTGGTACTTGTTGATGATTCTTGTTCACTGGTACTTGTTGACTAATTCTTGTTCACTGGTACTTGTTGACTGATTCTTGTTCACTGGTACTTGTTGACTGATTGTTCACTGGTACTTGTTGACCGATTCTTGTTCATTGGTACTTGTTGACTGATTCTTGTTCATTGGTACTTGTTGACTGATTGTTCACTGGTACTTGTTGACCGATTCTTGTTCATTGGTACTTGTTGACCGATTCTTGTTCATTGGTACTTGTTGACCGATTCTTGTTCATTGGTACTTGTTGACCGATTCTTGTTCATTGGTACTTGTTGACCGATTCTTGTTCATTGGTACTTGTTGACTGATTCTTGTTCATTGTACTTGTTGACTTGTTCATTGGTACTTGTTGACTGATTCTTGTTCATCGGTACTTGTCAACCGAATCTTGTTCATCAGTACTTGTTGACTGATTCTTGTTCATTGGTACTTGTTGACGTCCTGTTCATCGGTACTTGCTGATCGATTCTTGTTCATTGGCACTTGTTGACTTCTTGTTTATCGGTACTTCTTGACTTCTTGTTCATCGGTACTTCTGGACTTCTTGTTCATTGGTACTTCTGACTTCTTGTTCATCGGTACTTCTTGACTTCTTGTCATCGGTACTTCTTGACTTCTTGTTCATTGGTAGTTGTTGATTTCTTGTTCACTGGTACTTGACTGATTCTTGTTCATCGGTACTTGTTGACTGATCATTGTTCATTGGTACTTGTTGACTTCTTGTTCATCGGTACTTGTTGACTGATCATTGGTCATTGGTACTTGTTGACTTATTGTTCATTGGTACTTGTTCATTGGTACTCGTTTTGCCTCTGTACCAGTTGCCCTGAAAACAGAAGATATCAATCAGCAACACTGACAACACTGGCAATTTAAAATTAAACCAAACATCGAAATGGGTCTGAAATTATTTCAAAATACATCAAGATGGCTAGTATCGCTTAAAATTATATTTAAATATTGTTCACGATCTGCAAAGACAGAAAAGTTGCATTTAACTTTTCACTTTTTGCAAAAGACTTTCCAAAAAAGAAAAAAACATAGCTAAAGTTAATGCATGTGGCAAATCCACTTGACAATGTATGTTTAAAAGAATTAGCACAGAGGTAGAGTCAGTGCATGTGGCAAATCCATTTGACAATGTATGTTTAAGCTGTTTCTTCATCTATCATGGTTTTTTTTCTTTTCTTTTCTTCTGCACTTTTATCAACACTTACAGGCGGCTAAGTTTAGCTTCCTACTCTTGTGGATTAAAAAATACTTATCTTCCAGCAAGGTCAGCTCTTTTCTACAGTTTTCATTCTTTGTGTAGACAAGGAAGCAAAAGACGAATTATGAGTCTTTCTTCTCCACTGTCATCAAACCTTCAGACAGCGACTATTGTCCGTCGTAAGAGGAAAAATGCGTAGCATGGCTTTTAAGCGCCTAAAAAATCAGACCCAGTGCATCTGATTTTGGTGTAGGAGAGAATTATTCTTTTAAGTGTTTGTGGGAAAAAAGGCATGCGAATTGACCAAGAAAGCAAAAAATAGACAAGGAGGTAATAGGAAGAACAAGGCAGAAACAAAAAGAGGGATAGAAAAGAGGGAATTCCTCACACAGAACTTCCTGAAGGTGGAGATGCTATTCATACTTTTGCCCCCCCCCCCCCCCCCCCCATTTCATGGGGGAAATTCTGAGTCTGAAAAGATCCTAAATTTTTGGTCAATATTTGGTTCAGGAGCACTGAAAAGTTTTCCAGCACAACCATCTTCAAAAAAAAATAAAATGAACTTACGTACCCAAGGTCTTGACGCATGTGGCAGCCACAATATTGGATATACAAAACCAGAGAACTTTTAGATGGACCACATGACGACTTTAATTACTCAAGTCAGGGCTTCTGAGGAATCGGGGCCAGAGGGAGAGACCCAGAAGGTCCAGAATGTGCTTAATGTGTTTGGGGGTCCACTGTTTCCCTTCCCTCAGGAGCACTGGGTGCAGGGATTCTCAGGCTGTGCCTGTTCAGGACATCAATACCCATGTCTGAGGCCAAGGCTGGCCGCCCCCTTTGCGATCAGTGGGGAAAGTAACGGCTGTCGACGGAGTTTTCAAAATCGGTGGTCAATACACTCACGCAGAACTTCAGGAACACATGTGGATTCGAGCTCTGGGAATGTGGAAAGTAACTTGGGCTGTGTGCACACACATGTTCTTTTATCGACATGTCTGAAAAGTGTGCAAGGCCACAGTCATGAAGCCGGAGGCTCATCATGCCTACCTATTCATTCTGCTCTATGTCGGAAAGCAGATATATATCCACGAAAGCCACAATTCCCACTGCTCTCATTACATCTGGTTCCCTGAAGCGATTCAGAGGTGGGAGGTCTTATAGACACCACTCTGATATGGAAGCCCCCAAACATTATTTTCGCAAAATCTCGATACAGAAGTTCCAGATCGTTTCTCATCAGACAAGCAGCTCCAAGGCGGAGGGATCTGATAACATGCGTCCATGTCCTGATCCCAGAGAAATGATGCCCAGCTCTGCACTAGTGTTGCCCTTCAGGGTTTTGTGGCAGCACTGCCCGCATCTCTCTCTAGTCCTGCAGCAGAAAGGCCTGGCCCTGTACTGACCCGTCTATACCTCAATACGGTTGCTCCATATCAATTTCTCATGAGCTTTGCTGCTCTAACCCAACAGGATCTAAAAACAGACATCCCGGTCTTTGATCCCAGAGCAAAGATGCCAGGCCCTGCACTGGCTTTGCCCTTCAGGGTTTTTTTTTAAAGCACTTCTGTAATCTCCCGTTCTGACCCCTTAATCCCCATCAGCCTAACTTAAGTCAAGTCGAGTCATAGTGGTCTCGGACACAAGTCCAGTGGTCATGTAATCCAATATCGTGGCGCTGGCGTCTCCAGTCTCTCTGGTGAGAAGGTTCATGATTACCAGCAACCACCTGTAGACAAATACCAGACACAGGTTTTTAACACATACACCAGATAAATTTATTCATAACTTGATTTTGTTCTTTTGTTTTGCTTTGTTTTGGTTCCTCAGCTAGAGCTCTAAGGTTCACCAATGGGAGATTTTGTGTATGTGAATGCTTTTTTCACTTTTTAAAATTTATCTTTAATTAAATAAAAAATTTATACCACTTTGTGTCACAGATTTCTTCGCATGAAATTTGGCTGCTCCTCCCCAGGGAGTGGCGTCACCACAAGTGCAGCGCCTACCCATTATTTTATTTTTATTTTTTTATATACAACCCCCGAGCCACCCTGGGGACTTCAACTCCCTGATTGTCCTCAGGGATGGTGACTAAACACGACACACCTGTGTGCATGCTGAGTTTTTTTAAAAATTTTGTCATCCGCTCCTACTGGCACACAATGGCCTGTTTCTTCCGAAAGACAGAACAGGGTTTTATGTGTGCGCAAGATGTTCTACATGCATTCGCACATGGGGCCTTGGTTTACAGTCTCATCCGAATGACTGACATTCAGTTCGATTTTTTTCCGTCAAACTGGGAAGAAAGGGCGAGGCTGGGAATCGAACCCAGAACCCCACAGTTTCACTTGTTGGCAGGTGAACGTCTTAACCATCCTGCCACCTTCCTTCACTTTCAAATTAAGGTAGTTGCATTCCCACTTCGGGGATAATGTCTAAACATGACATAAGTGTGCATGCTTTTATAAGATTTTGTCATCTGTCATAAGTAAGCAAAGGCCTACTTTTGCAAAATGCTGAGCAGGTTTTAATGTGTGTGCAATATGTTCTGCATGCATTCTCATCCGGAACCTTGTTTATAATAGGCCTATCAAATCAAAACGACTTTCGGGGAACAGAGTGGGCACTGATATCAACCCCAGAGCGACGGCCACCTCAAACTGGTGCCTCAGCGGAGGCTTGAACCCAGGCCTCCAGACTTGTGAGCTCAATGGTCTAACCACTATGGCTATTTTCCTCAGCTACAGCTTTGAGGTTCACCAATAGTGAGATTTTTTTGTGTTTACGGCAGTTTTCACCCACTAAGTGTTAGTCGCATTCTGACTTTGAGGAACATGTCTCAACACTACACTGGTGTGCATGCGGGTATTTTTGTTGTTGAAGTTTTGCCATTCATTCCTTTTTCTTTCTTTAAATTCTCTTCACTCACAGTGATATTAGACCAAAAGAGGCGTAACAGGTTTTCACACGAGTGCAAGATGTTCTGTGTGCATTTGTACCCAGGACTTCAGTTTCATCTGAAGGATTTTATGGGGAGTTAGGTTAGTACTGATTTTAACCCCAGGGGCAAAATCCCCTCTAACAGATGCCTTAGTGGTGGCTGCAACTTAGACCGTCAGATCATGAGTGAAACTAACCACCTGGCAATCCCATCCCCCATATACATGTGTAAATGATTTCATGTTTGTGTCTGTCTACCACATAAAGTGTACAGTATTTTCAAACATTTATTTACTTTAACTTAGCTTTTCCACATGTTTCACCAGGCAAGGAATGAAAATAGTTGCCACTCAATTTAGATATATGTAAAAGGAAACTATTTGGTTGAGAGAGCCATGATGCATTTAATCTACAGAAAAAACTCACCAATTTTTTTACATGTGAAACTGTAGAACTGTGATGAAGGAGTGGGCTGTGTCTTCTCGTCTTCTGTCATGTCCGCCAGAGTGGTCGCTTTGTGCCATGTTGGCCTGGGAAACCTAGAACAAAATACACAGGTTCTTAAATTTGTGTTTTGTCATGGTTAAAGCAGATGATATATTCTGGCTAACTAGAAGAAAAGAAGAAAGAAAAAAGAAGAAGAAGAAAGGACGACGACGATGATAAAAATAAAAAAAGGAGAAGACAAAAAGGAGGAGGAGAGAAGAATGATAATGTTCACTTATCTTTCACTACATTATTGGACTGTTTTTGCTATAGCACTTTAAGTCAAAAGATCTCTGCATGAAATTCGAGCACACAAGAGCAGCGCCACCCATTTTTAATTTTCTTGCCTGTATGCGATTGTTTTCCTGTAAGACTGGCTTTCTTCTACAGACTTTTCACCAGGGATCAACTCTTGTCGCCGTGGGTTCTTTTATGTGTGCTGAATGCATGTTGCACACAGGACCTCTGTTTAAACATCTCGTCTGGAGAACTATCTCACTGACTACCACTCAAGGTGCTGTGGATGGAAAAAAAGTTTGACACAACTGGGAATGGATTCGGACTTCTCGCTTTCTGGGCAGGTGTGTTACATCTAGACCACTGATCTACTCTGTAGCAATACAAATCTATACCATCTTTTCTTTATGCTGACCTTAAACAAACATAAGGTTATTTTCATTCATCAGCAAGAGCTCTGAAGATCACTCGATGCAAAATTTTGGTATATGCAACCATTTTCACCCACCATTACAGTTTTGATGATGATTCTATAGGATCGCAAGACAGGAAAGTAAGCCTACCGTATGTCATGAGATGGTTTTCTTTAATAAACGCTTTTTTGTTGGTGTTCTTCAGTTACAGCTCCGAGGTTCACAGATGGTTAGATTTTGTGTATGCAGCCGGTTTTTACCCATCATGATGGAATTCTGACTTTGGGATATTGTCGAAACTTAAACACCACTGGCATGCATTTTTTAAAAAAAATTTTGTCACCTATTCCTACCGTCACACAATGACCTACACTTTCAAAAGAGGAACAGGTTTTAATGTGCTCGTAAAAAGTTCTGCCTGTGTTTCCCACACTGGTCCTTGGTTTACAGTCTCATCTGAAGGACTTTTGGTGAAGTGGAGTCAGTACTGATGTTACCTCCAGGAAACAATACCCTCGAAATGGGTGCCTTGGGGGTGGTTCAATCCTGAGCCATCAGAGTGCAAGTGCAATGCTCTATCTCCTCCCCCCCCCCCCCCCCCCCCCCCACGACTATAATTCACATTCCTTTTTTTTTTAAATTTCCAATCGTCCCTTTACAGATATGGAAGTGCTTTTTTAAAAGAAAAAATATCAAGGAATAAAATTCATAACTGAACATATAAAATATGCACCAGGTAACTAGATTTAGATATTTGAAAACATACTACAGTACAATACAGAACATACTTTCTGTAAACTTACACATCTATTTCAAATTCTTTGAATAATGGTCTATATGCTTTTTCTGATAATAATCATTTTAACAACATTGAGCAGACCCATACAGAAAGACATACATAAAAAGCTAAACTGTTGATAAAGTTTGAAATGTCTTTTAAAAAAATAATTAAAAAAAAGCATTGAGCAGAGTCTCATTCATTAAAGAGGAGGGTTTTCTAAATTCTATACTTCAAAGTGTTTAGCTCAATATTTTGGTAAAACATTTTTTATGAGGGGCCCTATTCATTAATGATTTAAGTTCAATGTCGAGAACATTCTGATTCTCACTCACCAACTATGAGGCTGAAGAAGGCTCATGATGAACGCTAGTCAGGGATTCCCCCATCTTCTGTCATGCTCATCAGGGTGGTAGATTTGTTCCAGTTGGACCCAGTTGACAAACCTAGAAAAAATACAATCAAGAGTGTCTTAATTGTCACATTTTTTGTGATGTATAAAAATATTATTTACTTGTTCCTATTGATTTTCTGTTAGCAGGTTTTCTTATCATGCAAGACATGGCTGCATTTGATTTACAACTAACAGCGCTGGTAATACATGTTTAGTAGAATTTGTACTGGTTTCAGAACTGTAGGTAAAATTAACATAGCACTGGCTATCCCTAAAATAAATCATTTAAATGTCAGCTCAGTGTGATTTTACTGCACTATCTTCGAGCAAGCCAGAGAGCGAAAACAAAAGAGGGGGGGGGGGGTAGTGATGGAAGTCAAAATACACAAGTTACCCTCTACCCCCACCCCACCCCTTACTCTCTCTAAAAAATAAACAAAAAAATGGAAAGCACTTAATCATAGTGAAGAATAAATTATCTAATGAGAATAATAAGAATAAAGTCTACCAGAATAACATAAGCAAGCTCAAGTGAGGTGACAAGCTTTATCAGGCTGGGCAAGGTACTGTAAAAGAAGTTCTATATCCTAGTGCTACAACAGGTTTAAAAGTATACAGTTCTACATTTGGAAAAAGCTAAGGGCCTATTGCTTACATTATAAAACGTAGCAGTGTCCAAATGGTTTCAAGTCAAAAGAAAACTAAAGATCATTATACTGAAAATCCATAAAGTTGGTGAGTCTAACTTCTTAACTTTTTCACAGTCTGGGTATAACAAATTATGGATATTTTCAAAACTTTAATCAATACTTAAAACTTTAATCAATACTTAAAAAAAAAATTAAAGCATCGAGCCTGGTTACCCTTGTAGATGGGTACTGGGCGACTATTTGCAGGCCTTGGCTTCAGTATACTGTATACTCCCCCAGTTCCCCAGCTGCAAATGGGTACCTGCCCTCTTAGGGTCATGTCAGGGAAGGTAAAGCAACGAGGGAGAGTAGATGTGCGCCGCCCTCAATATGCTGGCCCCTTGAGATGCTTAAGTCTCCGACATCTCGCTCCCCTACGACCACAAGACACCTTTACCTTCTTTTTTGTTTTTAATGGCCTTTAACTTTTACTGATCCACCTTAAATTATTTGAAATACTTACATTTTCCTCTTATAACACCAAGCATTCGTTGCATTTTCTTTTTCTTTCGTACAACGTCCAGCAGTCGAAGCTGTTTGCAGTGCCGCAATTTGCAGTGTGAAATGGACCGGTTGAAAGCAAATCAACTCACTTGTAGCCTAGGGAGTGAAGCGATTTTCACGTGCTAGGCCTACGTAATATTTGGCTATGGCTACACTTCACCTTTAGGCTTAGCTTCCAGGTCAATCAGTATCGCGCACTTGAGCCAGTCAGAAAATATAATGTGATTTTTCACAGATTTCTTTTTAAGAGTGGAAAAATGCACCGCGTTCTTGTATTGGGGGATTGATCACATAGAGTAATACCAGGTACTTACGAGAAAGTCGGAAAATGATCATCAAAGTTTAATAAGGATTGCTTGTATTCCCTCAGTATTAATTTAATTGTGACATGGACTGATAGAGAAATGATTTATACCCTGACTGAAACGGTATATAATACAAAACAAGACAAGATAGCACAATGCAGTACTACAGCTGAAATATCTATTTAATGTTTCCTTCCCTGGTTCTAAACGACTGAAAAGAATCCATGATCACTTGGTAGCTGGTGAAACTGACCACAATACTGTATGGATATATTACCATCAGTTCGCAAGATTCTGAAATGAATGACAAGGGAAATAAAACATGAAGCTGAAAATGGGAGTTTGCGGTGTTTTTTGTTGTTTTGTTGTTGTTGTTTTGTTGTGGGTTTTTTGTGGGTTTTTTTGGGAGGGTTGTTTTGTTGTTGTTGCTGTTTTGTTTGGTTGCCCCCCCCCCCTTTTTTTTTTCAAGGACTAAAGAAATGCATTACAGCATGTACAATATTTCATACACACTTTACCATACACCCTATGCAATCCATCCAGCTTGATGCTTCACCAACTGCATAATCCCGGGCAATGTGCAAAGAAGCCTTAGCTGAATGCATTATATTCAGTTTATATTGTATCCAATAAATGCTGCCATGAATTGCTGATCTTTGATAAGTATAATTTGATTTTCAGACTTTTTGCATGCTGACCTACTTAAGTGGGGGATGGGATAGTCTAGTGGTCAGAACATTGCGCTCGCAATTTGACGACCCGGGTTCGATTCCCGTTCGAGGGGATTTTTCCCCTGGAGTTAACATCAGTGCTGACTCCACTCTCCCCAAAAGTCTGTCGGATGAGACTATAAACCGAGGCCCCGTGTGCGAACACACGCAGAACATCTTGCGCACACGTCAAATCCTGTTCCGTTTTTCGTAAGAGTAGGCCATTGTGTGCCGGTGGGAACAGATGACAAGATTTACAAAACTGCAAACACACGAGGACTTGATGTATATATAAAAAAAAAAAGCACATGAGGGCTTATTCCATTATCTTCGATATAAAAGAATAATAAAAAGAAATAAATGTATAAATAAAGGTGAGCTAAGCATTGGCAGGTTTGTCTTTGGAATTTTGTAGAGATCCCCCCCCCCCCCCCCCCCCCCCTATCCACAGAAATTAATTAGCATTACTGAAAAATACCCAGACCTTAACTGCAGCACCATCACACTTAGGAACACATTAGGCCTACCCTAAAGACTCTGCCATTCTGCCTGAAAGGAGTGGGTACCAACTGGGTAAATGAGATATTCCAGTGAGAAGAAGATCTACAGGCCTTTGAAAATGGGAATGAACAATTGTGGCAAGCCCAGAAAGTGAGAAAAGGTTCAGAATTGGCTTACGGCAAAGTGTTTTGCTGTCAGTTTTGCATTAAAAAAATATATTAAGTTCTTTTTTCGTTGGTGGACGGGTTTTATTTTGGTGTTTTGTTTTTGTCTGGTTTTGTTTGGTTTTTGTTTTATCTACTCCTCAGCTTCCCTCAACCTGTGTCAAAAGTTTTATGAAAATTACGTTGTTATCACAATTCGTGATTGTGTCTGTCAATAGTTGTTTTCATGGCTGAAAATATTACTGCAGCTTCTGACACTTAATTAAAATGCGCTTTTTTTTCTTTAAAAAAAAAAAAATTCATAAACGGACAATGCTCAAACAGTTCGATGCATACGTCTAGGGGAGATCAATCTGCATCTCATTCCCTTGGCGACAGACAGAATGGCGGACGGTGAGTCTTTTTCTGAATGAAAATTAAATATATTTTATTTATTCATGCAATCTGTGCTATTGTTCTGAGATTTGTACTGTTAGTTTATTAATCTTGTCTTAATGAATCTTTTTCTAAGTGAAGACTGGTCTTACAGAGCTTTCAGTCCGAAGATCAGGATTTAAAGTACTGAGCCTGGTTTTATTGTTTGGTCGCCAAGCAAAATTAAAAAGCAGGACAAAAAGTAGTGATTATTATTATTATTATTATTATTATTATTATTATTATTATTATCATTATTATTATTATTATTATTATTATTATTATTATTATTATTGTCACCACCACTATCAAGTATCATCGTCAGTATTATTATTGTAATCATTATTAGTAATATTACTAATAGTAATATTACCAACAACATCATCATTACCGTCAAGTAACATGGGAGTACAGTAAAAGTTAAGATCCTCCAATGGGAGAGGCCAAACCAACAAACAGAAGACTATTTAATCAATGTGTGTGAGTGTATGCACATATGCTCATGTAGATTCCCATGTGCATTTATATGTGTACATACTCCAGTTCATGTGTTTATTAATGGATATTGCTAGAGTTCAAACTGCTTTGGTTGATCAGTTGGTTGGTTGGATGGGAGTTTTGTGCATTCAATTTTTGTTTTTGTGTGATTTAAAAGCAAAGGATTTGAATCTATTCTGTGGATTATGTTTTGTAACCTGATTTTATTCAATGTTTGATTGGTTGTTTACAGATACAGTGGCAACTACTGATGTTGGGGAGCAGCAAGACAATGTTCCAGAAATTCCAGATAATATACAGGTAATTGTCTGGTTAGATTTTCTTTCTTTTTCTTTTTTCAAGGAGGGACATTGGCCATTACTCGGCATTAGTGTTTTGAAAACATGAGAATAGCTTTGTAAGAAATTGTCAGTTGAGGAACAAATTATCTTACATTTTATACTTACCGATGTGTGCATGATGTTCTAATACAAAAGGTGTTTCCTTGTATAGGAAACCATTAATGCACTTTGCCATTGTTTATTTATTCTGAATTTGTCTCTAAATTCATGTATTAGTACATTTTCTATGTTTTGTATTCACAGGATGCGCGGATCGCCCATTGTATTGTTGGTTAGCAGAGTAAGCATCACATCCTTTGAGGCATTGATCTGTCACATTTGGTTTATTCATTGCCTTCGAAAAAGAGATAGGTAAATCATATATTCCATATGCATTACAATGGTTTGATTTGAATGTATTTGATACTTTTTCAGGGTTACTGAAACAAAATTGCCGCAAATAACTGCTAAGAAGGTGTTTGAAAAGGCCTTGCAAAGCCATTGGTTTTCACCATCGGGGGGTTGTCAGTGTACATGAACCATGCTCCTAGAGTGATTATTTGTGTAATGATGATGATCTCACTCTTTCCAGAAATTGATCACGAGTGAGAAGGAGTCCAGTGAAACTGCCGCCAAACGCCCCAAAGTGGATTTGCAGTCTTTGCCAACCAGGGCCTACCTGGATCAGACTGTTGTCCCCATCCTGCTCCAAGGGATGTCGGTGTTATCCAAGGAAAGGTCCGTTTGTTTTGCCTGATGGGGCTGATTTGTAGCTAATGTTGAGTGCGTGCTTAGTTGCGTGTCAACATATGAAAAGACTTCATATATATATATATATATATTAGTTTTGTTGTGTTTCTAGTACTGCATAACACAAGGTTTCTTTCTGAGTGAGAGAGGAGGAAGAGGAATGCATGCGTATTAGTGTTTGTGGAAGATGATGCGTGTCTTCTGAAGTGTGCATGTGTGTTTGTGTGCATGCTTTTTTGTATGTATAAATATGAAGAACTGTGAATGTCTGCATTATATATCACTTCTCAATTTTGTGTGCATAGGAAAAACAGGATTAAATTGTTTGCACAACTTTCTTACTGAGTTTATAAATCCATTTGGCTTGTTTACAGTCTTTCACTGATAAATGATATTCAGATCCATCTAGAAACCGCAATATACTTAGTGTAGTTATTGTGTTATATAGTTTTATATATTTTTGTTTGTTTGTTGACAAGCTACATTGTTATCATTTGTGCATCGGCATACATGTGTATGCATGCTGTGTGTGTGCAGGCATGTGTGTGTGTGTGTGCATGTATGTTTTTTTTTTTTTAAGGCTGAACTTTTTTTCTGTGAGAAAAGTTTTTTTTGTCGATTGTTTTGGCATGTAACCCATGCAAATTTCTTCTGTTTATTGAGATGGTAAAGTATTGATATTGTGCAATAGATGTGCTGTACCAACTCCACATGAAATGTTCCTTTTTTTGTTGTTTTTTCAGGCCACCGAATCCAATAGAGTTCCTAGCTGCTTACCTGCTGAAGAACAAGAACCAGTATGAATGAAGATTCATCATTTGTCCACCTTTTTCATCTGTGTCTGCTAGGAAACTTCATTACTTTCCAATGTGAATGTTTAGTTTTGTAAATGAAATGAGAAAATACAAATTGCTTGTCCTCACTTATATCATGTCTCTCTTGTCAGTTTTATTCATTCCTCTGTGTTGTTGTTGTTTGATACAAAATGGTGTGTTGAGAGTAAGGGGACAAAACCTTTTCACTTCATTTTGAACGCCAGATGACCTTGTTGGATTTGTGTGCTGCAGAAAGTCGTAAAACATGTTTTTTGTGATTTTTTTTTTTCATTATCCTAGAAGATACAGGTTTAATGGGAAAAATTGTCTGGCTCAAACGGGAAAAGAGACCTTCTCCTATTTGTCAGAATCAACAAGCAAACCAGTCTAGTCCACCAGAGATAAAATCCGACCCTCTCAAGATCCCCCCTGCCCTTCCTCGGTGGGCATGCTTGGGGCCTGTCATTATAAATAGCATCACCACCTTCTGGAAAATCGGTGCCAGGAATTCCCCCTTTTCTGTCCCTCTCTTTGTTTTTGCCTTGTTCCTTTTTCCTGTCTCTTCTTCCTTGTCTATCTCTGTCTTCTTGGTCCAGCCTTTTTTTTCCCAGAAAGACTTCAAAGATAACAATTGTCTCCCATGCTAAAGTCTGATGTGCTGGGCCTGACTTGTCAGGCGCTTGACAGACAACAATAGTTGCTGAGTGTTCGACGAAGAAGAAGAAGAAAAAAAAGAAAAACTTGGATCGAGACACATATTACTATGTGGACAGTTTTTGACGAATGAGGAGTATTAAATCTGTTTAGGTAAGGATGGTGACAGGACGGTTAAGACATTCGCCTGCTGAGCAAATAAACCGTGAAGTTCTGGGTTCAATTCCCAGCCTTGCCTTCTTTTCCCAGCTTGACAAGAACATTGAACTGAATGTCAAGTCATTCTGAGGAGATTCTAAACCTGTCAGACCTGCTTACAGCCTTGCACACATCAATAGAACCCACAACGGTTGAAAATCGGGAAGAGGAGGGACATACCTCCTGATTGTACTGGTAAAATTGGCAAGTTCAATTCCCCAAGATGGAATACTGCTACCTTAATCAGTGGTGAAAAAAATGTTGTGTATGCAAAAATCTCACCAATGGTGAACATCCGTGGTATAGCTGAGGAACAAAAAAAAGAAAATTTGCTTGGGGGCCGGGTAGCCTAGTGGCTAGAGCGTTGAACTCATGATCTGATGGCCTGGGTTCGAGCCCCCACAGAGGCACCTATTTAAGGGATATTTTTTCCCTGGAGTTAACATCAGTATTGACTTCCTTCCCCGAAATTTCTTCAGATGAGATTATAAACTGAGGTCCCATGTGTGAATGCATGCAGAACATGTTGCGCATATGTTAAAACCCATTTCACCTTTTGAAAGAGTGGGCCATTTTTTGCTGATAGAAACAGGGATGGGCTAGCTCAGTGGTCAGGGCACTCGCTTTCACCCAGACAATGTTAAGCCGCATTGAGCGTAGTTACCAGTTAGATGGGTGACTGCGCACCTTGGTTTCAGTACAGTCTTTCAGTTCACCCAGCTGTAAATGGGTACCTGCTTCTTTAGGTAGAGCAGCGAGAAAGAGAAGATGGGCGCCATCCTCTATATGCTGGCCCCTGAAGAAGCTGAGGTCTCTGATGCCTCGCTCCTCTACAACCACATAGGTTATAGGACACCTTTACCTTGAAATGGATGACAACATTAACCCCCCCCCAAAAAAAAACAAACAAAAAAAACCCAACAATAAAACACATGTACTCTGGTTTCATGATTTGACTTCATCCCTAAAGTCAGAATATGGCTACCTTATTGGTGAGCAAAAACAGTCGTATATGCAAAACTTCACCATTGGTGAGCCTTGGAGCTCTAGCTGAAGAATTGAGGGAGAGAATATAAAAATAATAAATCTGTTTGCTTGGTTTGAAAAAGTGATATTTGTTTATGATTGTTTTAGGAAATGGATGTGGTTTTTTTATTCTTTAAAAATAAGTGTGATCTCTATTGACACAGCTTTTAGTTATACACTTTGAAACAAATAACCAAAACAAGCACCTTATCTTAGTTTGAAATTTGAAATGTTTCAGCAAAATCAGTGATTTTCTCTCATCCACCACTCTTTCTCTCTGCCAGCAGAAACCAGACATGCTTCAAGAAAAAAGTTCTATTTATTTAGGATAAATGAAAACATTTCAAATAGGAAATATGATAATTTTAAAGCTGTTTAAATTTGTGAAAAATCCCTGATGTGGTAAGTAATAATGTGACTCCAGCATCATTCATCTGTTAAAACTCATCTTCAGCATAAAACAAATTTCAGCACTTTTTGTGTGGCATTCTGCTGCCGGTGTTGGTATGAAAATTGATGACATCTCATGAGAAATACATGAACATTTACTAGTAAGACAAAAGAGATTAGCCAGCCTTAAAAAAAAACAACTGATATTTAATGCACTATTTGTTCTTTGAAAAAAAAATTACATTGAAATTTCATGCCATCACAAACATATCTCATTTGTAAATTAATGAGACTGGTGTTGGAACAAAAAAAACAACAATATTCACACTTGAAAAGTTAAAATTATTACAAGTGGGATTGTCTCTAAATCATAAACATTTTACATTTATGAGCTCAGTATCATATTGTATAAACCTTTCCTTTATAGAATATATATATATATTGCTATATTTTGTATAACTGCGGTAACAATCGGCAGTGTGGAAAAAAGGTAAAGTTCACACAGTATACACAATGGTGTAAAAAGGCTGCAACAATAACACTTCCTTTTAAGTCATGATTTCATACAACTTTACTCCATTAAACTAAAAGTTAATCATGCAGCATGGTCTTGCTCATCAATCTCTTAATCACACCCACAATAGTCAGACAAGAGTATGTAAATCAAACAACACACAAAATGTTGATAATCATAAAAAAAGTAATGTAATATTTGATAGGGAAAAAAAAAGAGAAGAAAGAAGAGAAACACTTGAAAAAATCAAGGCTTCATTTGAACAGACTATATATGACTGATGTTTCTGTCACAATGTAATGCTCTCTGTTCAAGGTAATCTACCACATAACACAGAGTAATAAACAGATCAACAATAACAAAAAGCATGTGTGTATAGGGGCAAAATGGCTCACTATCACAAGAGCATTCCAAGCAGACGAACACAATTTAAACAAAAACAACAAAATGCAGTTCTGTTCAAAAAGTTCCTGTAAAAACAACAAAATGCTTCTTTGTCATCTAAATACATTAAGAAAAACAGGTAAAAGTTACATTCATATAACATTTCTGAGAAAAGCAGGCTCACTGAAAGGCTCATAAAATGTGTTATTATTTGCATCTGCGAAAGATGTACAAGAAATGTATGATACATGTACAAACAAGACTATTTCAACACAACATATAGTAAAATCTTATAAGAGCTGCATAGTGCAACTTTATACCAACAGATATATATAGGAACTATAACAAATTACATGAAGAAACACGTATCATAACTGATATTTGATTTTTAAAAAATTTTAGCACATATTAACAAAAGCTTTTGATCATAGGTTCGGAACCAACACACATTACAACAAATAATTGAATTTTTAAAATGTTGGCACTTATAATTCAAGAAGCTTTTGATCATAGGTTTACAGCTTAATTTTGTGGCTACACTGTCAGTCCAGTTGAGATAAATGAGGTTATTTTCTCCAGTTCTTCACCACAGTCATAAACTTTGTTCAGGGCATGGGGTGTCCACAGCAAGGTTAACTTCTTGTTTCCTAATATATGACATTAATTTTTTCGTTATTAACCACCTACCTAGGTAAAATGGTTTGTGAAGTGAACTATTGCGTATTAGGATGAGGGTTCAACTATTTTCTTTAGTTACCACCTGCCATGGTAAAATGGTTTGCGTAGTCAATATTGTCTATTAGGATGGGGATTCAACTATTTTCTTTGTTTACCACCTGCCAAGGTAAAATGGTTAGTGAGGTGAACTATTGCGTATTAGGAAAGGGATTCAACTATTTCTTTAGTTACCACCTGCCATGGTAAAATGCTTTGCGTAGTCAATATTGTCTATCAGATGGGGGTCCAACTATTTTCTTTATTTACACTGACCATGTAAATGTCTATCAGATGGGGTCCAACTATTTTCTTTAGTTACCACCTGCCATGGTAAAATGGTTTGCGTAGTCAATATTGTCTATTAGGATGGGGATTCAACTATTTTCTTTGTTACCACTGCCAAGGTAAATGTCTATCAGGATGGGGGTCCAACTATTTCTTTGTTTACCACTGACCATGGTAAAATGGTTTGTGAAGTGAACTACTGTCTATTTGGATGGAGGTTCGACTATTATCGAAACTTTGTAAAATGTCAATGATACATATTTCTAATCATTTTAGTACAGCATAACCACTCTAGGAGATCAGGTAAGAAATACATATGAATAAATGCATCCAAAAATATGCAAACAGTTTACAAAGAATTTTTGCACAGGATACACAACAACAACAACAACAACAACAAAAGAAGAAGAAAGTCAGGGGAGAAAACGATCAAAACTCAACATTCATATTTCATCACTTTTTAAATTTAAAAAAAAAAAATTTTTTTAATTACTGTTTTGTCCTTTTGATACATAAACTTCTAAATCCTGAAAGATGCATAATCAAAATAGCTGATATCACTGGTGTACAGGTGATGAGTATCACAGTATTTTGCTATCACTGAAGTCTGGCCATCTTTCCCATAGATCTAGATATCAATCTTTGCTTTGTGATATTAGCAACTGCTGGCTAATGGAACAAATTCACATCTTCAGGGTTTTTTTCAGCCAGCATCTAATGCCTATGGTTTTCAATGACCATGATGATATATAAAGAGCACTTGTTTTTACTCCACACTGAATCATCAATGAAGTTAAAAGGAAAAAAAACCAACTCATGAGGAGGGTTGCTTGATTCTGACAACAGAAATATCAGAAAAATACTTTCCTCCTGTCTCAGTTACCATTCTTACCAGCTCTGAACTCTCTAACATTATGGGTTTTTTTTTTTTTAGCAAGCTAGACCTTGAAATTTAAAGAGAGAGAGACTTTTTTTTATTATATGTTGAATGATTGTCACAATTCTGACTGATTGTGATACCTCCACAAGGAAGGATAGAGACAGGGCCATAGTAAATGACTGTATTGTTTCAATGTTAAAAGACCAATTTTTTGTTTCTTAAATTCACTAACTTCACTCCCTAACTACTACTACCTTGCTGACAAGACTCCAAAACTGAGAGGGCAGCTGGTAAGAATGATCCCAGGACTCCGCTGGAAAGTATCTGATATATAAATGAATTATCAACTTGTAAACATCTGATAAATGAAATATTAATCTTCTATGATAATTTTCTTTGGATAAATATTACAAAAGTCTGAACGCAGCTACCCTAATGGTGGTTAAAAACGGTTGCATTCATAAAATTTCACAATCAGTGAACTTCAAAGCTCTACTCAAGGAATGGAAGAGAAAATAATTTACACCCCCCTCCCCCCCAAAAAAAATAACCCAAAACAAAACAACCAACAAAAACAAACTATTCTATTAACAAAATATAAATACTGAATTAAAAAAAAATCAAGGCAAGCATATTGCATGATAAACCATTGCAAAATCCTTCAAAATGATATTTTACAGCAGAGTGTCTGCTCAAAAAACTATCACTAGACTGTAAATTTTGGCATTTGCATACAAGCAAGGCAAAGAAAAAAAGTTTAAAAGGCGCCTACAATCTACAAGTTGATATTAAAAAAAAACAACCTTCCAGGACGAGAAATATTTAACCACTCCCGCTGAACTGTTTGACCAAAGTGACAAGACAGATTAGAAACTCCAGACTAGTGGTCAACACTTGCAGGTTAACTCTCAGAGGACGGCTGTCCGCTTTAGTGGATCAGTGTAAAGCAACAGTTTTGGACGGCTATCCGCAAAAGCATATTTGCCATTTGCAGATTTTTCTTGTGGCGGCCACATGATACTATGACTAGTACAGCTTAACATAGCTTCGTGAGCCTGTCCAAGGTCGAATGCAGAGTGTTGTAGGGTGATTCCATGTGTTCCGAACTCTTTGTTCATGGTTGCAGAGAGTAGCCGACATGGAGTAGCGACATGGAGTACAAAATTCAGAGTATTTTCTAGATGCTAGTCAGAGCTTAAATATTAAAGTGAGAGCTTCAATCTTTGGATGTGTACTAACCTAGTATGTTATCCATTTGTTCAGAAAATTTAATTTTCTTACTATGCGTTTTGTATTTTTCATGATTTTTTTTACTAACCATTAGTCATTACAAATGGGCCGTCTACAGGGAAAAGCAAGGGAGAGAACTGGCCATCCCGAGTGAGTTAAAGTGTAATTCTCATAATTACACACTGCAAAATTTGACAAACACCTTATCAATTTCACTGGGCTTATTCGAAACACATTCACCACTCTTGACTTCTTGTCATTTTTCTTCCTATCTAAATGAAAGGAAATACTGCAAGTGCAAAATTTAGAGGACAAGTCTGAACTACAGGTTTTGTGAAATAATCCCCACTCCCACATCACAAAAAGGAGAAAGAATTCAACAAACAAATAAGAATGGAAGGCCGCAATGTAGTTATCTTGTATAAAAAAATTTTAAAAACACCTTCATAAAAGGTGTCGCGAGTCCACCTCCGTGTGATCTATCACTTTGTAAAAACTTATATCACTTTGATCTGTTAACCTGTTTGACAAAGAAACAAAACAAGACCTATTTTCTTCTACAACAACTTTCTGAAAACTGATATATCCATTTTACAACTTGTTCACAATAAAAGATAAATCATTCCCCATACACATCTAGTAAAAACAGTATTTTCTGCATCTGAGAAGAGACACAAAAACTGGTAACACACTGCACTGCCTAGCAATGCCAAGAAAAGCCTTATTTGCATATAATATTATGGGTATTGCCCCACATTAGCAGTACTGTATAGTCCAACAAGCGTGATCATCAAAAATGGACAGATCTTATACTAACACCAATCTTACATGACATGAAACCAGCCTAGCCAAAACAGATGGAACATACAATTAGAAACCTTTATCAGAAACCTTTTTTATAAGCAAAACTTAACAAATAATCTCACAACTGGTGTGGATATCATTGTTTGGCTGTGGCTCGACTCTACACTGACATGCGGCCAACCATTGTCGACACAATTTTCTGCAGATCTTTGGCTCGCTTTTGTCCCACTGCCAGCACTTCTTCATGAGTGGTCTCGCGTGTACTGTCGTATTCCAAAGCCACCATGTCGGTTATGAGGGATATGCCAAATGTCCGCAAACCTCCATGTTTTGCTACCACCGCCTCTGGTACAGTGCTCATACCTGTCAACACAATTTTCTTTCTTTAAAAAAATACGGTCAAAACAAGAAGGACAAAAAATACAGCCTGGTCAACATTTAACAGGCAGCACTACACTATTGTGTCATGTTTTCTATTCTTTTAGAAAGATTAAACAATAATGATGAACAGATAAAGTAGATTGGCTTATTTATAAAAAAAGCACAAAAAAAGCACCATACTCTTGTGTCATACTTTTCTTGATAATTGAAGATAATGGAATAAATAAAAAATAAATAAAATGTCTGTATGTGTGTGTGTGTGTGTGTGTGTGTGTGTGTGTGTGTGTGTGTGTGTGTGTGTGTGTGTGTGTGAGACCGAAGCATGCATATCATCTAGAATGGCAGAAAACTATCACAAACACAACCAAGAAATGCCTTTGCAAGACAGTGGAAAGTCTGATATATAATTAGAGATGATCTTGGGGGGGAAGAACGAATTGTCGAAATAATCTGCTTCCCAAGACAGCAACTGCTAAACAAGGAAGCCCCACACACACACACACACACACACACACACACACACACACACAACACAAACACAAACACAAACACACACACATAGAAAACAGCAGATTAGTTTCCTTTCACTAAAGCCATTGCTAGAAGATGAGAACTCCACATCTTGGCTGAAAGACTCAGCAGTGTCTCAAATTGGGCCCTTTGGTTGATAAGATCAGTGTCCTAGCCACTAATCCACTAAAAGTCCTTTGGATGAGACTATAAACTGAAGTCCCTCATGCAAAGGTACCTGGAACATCTTGCGCACATGTTAAAAACCTGTTCTGCTTTTCAGAAGAGTGGGCCGATGTGTGCCGGTGGGACCAGATGACAAAATTGACAAAACTGCATACACATGGAGACTGGATCAGTGGATGTAAAAAAAAAAAAGCACACCAGTGCTTATTCCTTTATCCTAGAAATAAAAGAATAAAATAATCAATTCCACCCTTCATCCCTGCAAATAAATATAATTTTTTTTTATTTTTAAAAAACAACAACAAAAAAACATATGTACACATTACTATCAAACTATTACCCACCGACAGCATCAGCACCCAACAACTTCAGCAGGCGTGATTCTGCAACAGTTTCGAAGGTGGGACCCCCGATCATGACGTAAACTCCTTCATGTGTTATATTCCCATATCCCAGCTCCACAACTATCTGTTTAGCCAGATCGCGTAGGTCTTTGTCATATGTGTCGACAGTAGCAGGAAAACGTGGTCCGAATCTGAAAAGGTGAAAAATCAGGATGACAGTAGTTGGACAAACATGTAAAATGCTAATCTACCTGTTTGTTAGGTATCTATACAGGCACATAAATATTTTTTAAAATGTTTAAAAGGGAACAAAAATCCTTGAAAGGATTCTGTAAAGTATTTATACAGAACAAGCATGAATTTGCTTTTGTTATGGTTTTTTTAATGGCATGAATCATAGCATCCTGAAATAAGAACCTGGTTGATAAAAAAAAAAATTGGTGAACTGTGAATAGTAAAACTTGCCTACATCTGATCCATGAGTCCACAAAGTTAAATTAATAAAACTTCATGAGAAAATGATCATACAGACTTAAACCAGATGTTACGAACAGCTGTCAGTCAATAAATTGACATTATCTTTAAAAACAAACAAACAAAAAAAATACCATTGAAATGCTATATGCTAAAAAAGAAAAAAAGCATCTTTCTTTGGAAAAGAAATGTAAAGGAGGAAGAACAAAATATAGATCCCCAAAGTCAGAATGCAGCTACCTAAACGGCTTAGGGGAAAAAACGGTCACATCCGCAAATATTTTCACCATTGGTGAACCCGGAGCTCTAGCCGAGGAACAAAACAAAACAAAGGAATCTGGATGAGCCCAGCTCATCCTCCTCCTAGCAACAGGATGCATGCTGGGTATACATTTTGTGTCATCCATCCATCTGGCCAGTTCTGGCTAACTCTTCCAGAAAAGGTGCATAGACTTTTAACATAATTAAATGTGTGTGAGATGCTCAGGATGCATTCACCAAAAGAACCTCGTTTTACAGTCTTATCTTTAGGGAGTTGCGCCAGTACTGATGTTAATTCATGATAACATTTCAAATGGAACATATAACTGGTTCTGACAAAAATCATTACGCATTCTCACCGTTCGTCATTTTTACCAATCAGCACACATTCCCCAGTCAAGCCAGGCAAGTCAATGTGGTCTTTGATGATCATGATGTCGCCTGTGCTGTAGCTAGGGTTGATGCCACCAGCAGCATTGGTCACGATCAGCGTTGTCACACCCATCGCTTTCATCACTCGCACTGGCATTGCCACCTGTGTGTACACACACAAACACACACACACACACACACACACACATATACACACACCACACACACACACACAAAGCACAAACACAACACAACACAACACACACACAACACAACACAACACAACACAACACAACACAACACAAACACAACACAACACACCAACACAACACACACAACACACACACACACACACACACCACACACACACACACACACACTATAGTATTAGTAGCAAAGAATCCTATAAAATAGCAAATGGTCAGTTGAAATTACTGTGGTAGATAATCTTAATCAGTAACTAAAAAACAACACACATTTTATTTTTTGTATTCTCTTTTAGAGACACACATGACATGAAATCAAAACCAAGAAAAAAATGAAGATCTAAAGGTAAAATAACAGAAAAAAGATAGACATGGCAATTTTGTCTTACCTTTTTCACAGGAGACAAAGCAAAATGGATTATTTATAAGCAAAATTCACATTATATAAAGTACCACTATGCTCAGCTAATATAAATTTATGTAGTTAATCAGTAATCTAAAGGCAAGCTCAACAGATTTTGACTACTTCAAGTTTCTATGGTACATGCTGTTGCATGATATAATATAGCTGAGAAGAAAAGAACTGAAGGCTGAAAGTAAAGAAACAGTAATTAAAAACAACAAATATATATATGCTCATGTTCCTACCTTTCCGTTAACACACACACATGCGCCACACACACACACACACACACACACACACACACACACACACACACACACACACACACACACACATACATGAGACTGGATAGCCTGGTAGTCAGAGTGATGCGCTCGTGATCTGCTCACCCGGGTCCGAATCTTGTTCAAGAGGATTTTTTCTCTGGAGTTAACATTAGTGCCAACTCCACCCCCCCTCCCACCCAAAAGTCCTTCAGATAAGACTATAAACCAAGGTCCTGTGTGCAAACGCATGCAGAACATCTTGTGCACACATTAAAACCTATTCTGCTTTTCTGAAGAGTAGGTACTTGTGTGGTGGTGGGAACGGACGACCAAATTTACAAGATTGCATACACAAGGGGACTAGATGTAAAAAAAAGCACAAAAAAAAAGCACTTGAGTGCTTATTCCACTATCCTCAAAATGAATGAATAAAATAAATCAATTAAAATAAATCAATAAAAATAAAATAAATATATTGCAACCAACTAAAACAAAAAAATATGAGAAACACACAACACAGAATGAGAATCAAATGGGCAGATTGCACACTTGAAAGCAATATTTAAAAGATATGAATATAATATAAATTATGGATAAAAGAAGGAGGTAGCAGCTGCTCCTACCTTCCACATGGGATAGCCCTCATAGTAGTGAAAGCGACCTCGCATCAAGACAACACTCTTGCCTTGCATGAGGCCAAACACCAACTTGCCTTCATGGCCTGGCACTGAAACAGCATTAAAAAAACGAAACCACCCTGTATAACTTTTGAAGTATGAAATGTATGCCTTTGTTACTCTTGACCAATACAAACTGCTTTGAGTAAAATCTCTTTAGCTTTAAAAAGCAGTTCTCTCCCATTTTGTGGGGTCCCATCTTGTATAAATTTTCATTATAATTCAGTTTTCATCCTCAGAAGAATTTTTAAAAGAAACTTTAAAAAGTCTACTCAACTTTCAATTCCATATCTTGTTTTTAAAAAAAATATATAACACTACATTATGAAAAGTTTAAAATCTTGCACAGATATATATCTGAAAGTATTAAAACTGGTAATTGCCTGACACTTTTTACTACTAATAATGTTGTAATAACTGCAAAATAATCTAAAGTCTATGAATTGTTCACTTTTGGTGAATTATGATGAACGGGGAAGATGATACAAATGCAAATACCACTCTGGGGGTCACCCAGAATGTGCACTCTTGATTTCACTCATCCCACCTGGGAATCACTGTGGGATCAGTGCACACTGAATGACAAGATTGCATGTTTGACTGTTTTCAAGTACATCACCATATATAGGCAGCCATACTTGACTTCAGAGGATATGTATATATATACAGATCTATCTATATATATAATTATAATACACACCACTGATCATTTACCTGTGCTAACAGGAAATTCCTTGATTTGAGAATACTGGACGACATCAGCATTTTCCACAAGGTCTGCCAGCCCACCCAGTCCTGATCCACAGACTATTCCAACTTTGGGTTTGTGCTTGGTGAAGGACAGGATGTTAGCAGCGATCGTTTGGATCTCTTCATAGGGGTACCTATGAATAAAAGCAAAAAGCCAAACAACATTGTCAACAACCAAAAACTTTTAATTTATTAACAAAACACATCATTATGTTGAACAACTGACTAAAACACAAAAACCCTACCCCATACTGAAAGGTATGCGAATGCTATACACATGTTACGCACAGACACAAATTTGTGTCTTTCCTCATCTGTCTGTCTGTCTCTCGACAGACACAGGACACAGACACACACAGTAATGTGTTTGAACAGATAACTGTTTGTGTGTTAAGCAACTTCAGCAAATTTTGTTTCAAATGACAAAAACAACCCCCCCCCCCCAAAAAAAAAAAGAAAAATACTGAAATTTTTCAAATAACTGAGTGAATGGCCCGGGAAGGGAAAAGAAAGGGGAAAAATGGGGAAGGGGAGACTGAAGGATTAAGACAGAGAAAAAGAAGAAAGGGAGTGGACAGAAAAAATGTCATTCAGATATATATGAGAAAACTGGAAGAGAAGACTTATGGAAATGATTAATTAATGGGCAATTTAGTAATCACTATTCAACCCATGCCTACTTGTATTATACATCTATAGTCAAGAGGGCCAAATGTTTTCAAGCAAGTGAATACTGATAAAAAAAACAAAAAACAAACAAACAAAAAACTATTATCAAGCAGAAAGCTTCCAACAAACAACAACAAAAGTTCTAGTGCACACTGCTTGTGCACCATGTAAAATTTGACCTAGGCCAAAAGTTGTCACTGTCAGTTATTGATGTACAGCTAATTGCCAAGGCCTACATTAAAATGTTATGTTGTAAAATGTTGTGTTGAGATTGCCATCAGCCATGACAAGCCCTTAACAAACAACCTGCACTCTCCTTTGAAGGAGAAAAATCCTCTTTAAGTCGGAGAATGGCTATCTGTATGGTGAGGTACTAGAAAAGTCATACACCCTAATTTCTCATTCTGATTCAGTGTGCAATTTCAATCTCACAGTAATTCCCAGGAGGTATGAATGAGAAGAGTGTACATTCTGGGTGACCCCCGGGTGACCCCCCCCCCCCTCTCCCCCGAGTGTTAAGCTGGGGAACGCACAACATACATTTTGCACGAACTCGGGCACATGGTTTCAAGTTCATTCAATTCGGCCTTGACCTTGGCTATTGCCCACCGATTCGACCAGAAAAGCTTATGTGCTAGCCTAGGCCTATTGCGCTTCGTTTGACAATATTTAGACAAGTTATTTGAATTTTGACAGAAGGCATGAACTGAAGAATAAAATTTAAGAGCGCTGCAGTGGGGATAAGAGGTGCAATGGGCAGATGAGAGAGTGAAACCCCAGAGCCGGTCCGTCCACTAGCCTATGAAACAACACATCCCGGCGCAGTTTCGGTATAGCCTAGCCTAGCCTACGGAGATCAAATTGTTTTCGATTATCATAAATCTGAACATACCCAGACGAAGTCATATCTGAGAAGGCTGCCATCACAGCAATAGTAGATTTTTTTTATCCTTCCAAACACAAGTGGTGGTTTTCTACACACGAAGCAACAGGCTCTTGCTGTAGGCCTAGCAAAGAGCTATCGATTGGAGCTCGTTCAACTAGCGCCTACTTGCGGTGTCGCAGGTGGGCTAGTAGGGCCTAGTCGAACCTGTAAATTCTAACCCGGACATTTTTTAAGCTATGTTGTTACGCCTGTTTCTAGTAGGCTACGTCTCAAAGAATGCTAACAGTGTGTGTGTGTGTGTGTGTGTGTGTGTGTGTGTGTGTTGTGTGAACCTAGTTTGTAGTATGATAGTTGTATCCCCAGTATGACAGATTTATCCACAGAAAACAGGACTAGATCTAGATCACTCACACATTTGGCTGTGCAAGTTGCCATTAATTAAAAACGCTACTTTTTAAGTCAGTCTGGGTAAATCCAAATGTTCACATGGATGCCACTCTGCCAATTTACGCAGTAGGCTTATAGTTCCCATGTCCCATGCGGGGGCTATACGAATCGTCGGCGGTCTCTGATTAAACATTCCTTTGAGAAATCTGCACACAAGGGGATGCCGGCCTACCGGTACGGATTTGTGTGGTTCTAGAATGCCAGAAATAGCAGAGCGATTGACATTTAGGTCCTCCATGCTAGGCCTCTGGAATAGAGGTATTGTAAATAATCTAACAGTTTCCCAACAGAAACGGAAGCTGTGTCCAGAGACTGGTCACGACACCATTCTTGCCACGATGTCCATGCTGACTGGTGTTGTTTACGGGTGCTTTTTCTTCAGCTGCCCTCCAAAATCGTAAAAGTGGCAGGCTGGACACTGACTACTGTGGCCTGCCGCATAGCGGTCATACTGTTAACCGCAGGGCTTCCAGATTCCGTACTGGGTAACCTGTCTCTGTGTTGATCAACAGATCGGGTAACAGAGGTAGTCTGTGTGGAGTCTGAAACAACAGCTCTAGAAGCCATGGAGCATCGTTCCAACACGGGGCAACCAGCAATATCTAGGACGGTAGTCTCCTGAACTTGTTCACTAGGTCTACTGTTGGTACCAGTGTGTGAGTGGGTGGGGGTTGGGGTGGGGGGCATATAGGAATAGAAAATGCCAAGGTTAGCTCAGGGCATCTATTGCATAAGCCTGACTGTCCTGTCTGTCCAGACATATGTATCTCTCCAGCTGTGACGTTGAGGGGGAGGCGAAGATATATATATCTGCAATGTCCCCAACTGAGCAAAGACTTTCTTCGCCACACATGGATTCAATTGCCATTGAGTGGCCTTGCTGCGTGACAGGGAGTCTGCTATAGTATTTCCGATGCCCTTCACGTAGACTGGAATAAGGGAGATGTGACGGCGCTGACACCACAGTAGTACCTGACGGGCTAGACGAAACAGCTTCGAGGACTTTGTTCCCCCTTCTTTCGCCAGTTAAGCCACAGTGGTCTTGCCTATCTGTACACATACAACTTTCCCTTCCAGTCTGTCCTGAAATGCCTTCAGTGTATTTCTGACCGCCTGCATCTCCAATAATTATTGATATGGTTGGACTTCTGTCTGGCCGTCCACTCACCCTTAGCCTGTAGGCTTGCTCCCCAACCCTTACCCAACGCATCTGTTGCCATATTAAAAGATCGGTTATCCGGCGCTGAAGCTGGCGTGGTGTTGGTCTAGCGTTTACCAGAATAGAACTGGAGATTATGCCTGGCTTCGTGATGTAATGCTGTCTGTTTCTACATGTCTTGTTGTTGTTGGTAAATTGACGGCAGGGCATGCTGTAGCTCTCTGACATGAAGTCTGGCTAACGGTACCGCATAGGACGCGAACGTAACTTTCCCTAGAAATGTCATAAGCTTCCTGGCTGTCACAAGAGGGGAGTTTAAAATATTGCAGGCAAGCTCGCTGATTGATAATTGTTTGTCTTCCGGAAGACAGACAGTCATGCTGAGAGAATCCCACAGAAGGCCAAGATACAGGAATCTCTGTGCTGGCACTATGCTGGACTTGTCCCAGTTTAGGCTGAAGCCCAGGTCTTCTAGCACTGTCACCACTGTCCTGGCATTGTTTTCTGCCTGCTGTTTGGTTCTGGAAAGGATTAAAATGCTCGTCCAGGTAAAAGACAACCCTGATTGCTTTGGACCAGAGGCAGTGCACGATGGGTTTGGTTACCCTGGTGAACACTCTGGGGAGGAGGCAAGGCCGAAGGGCAGGCTGTGTAGCAATACGTCTGTCTTCTCCAGGTGAACTGAGGAAATAGCGATGGTTTAGATAGATAGGGACATGAACATAGATCTAAGCATCCCTCATGTCCCTGCAGATTGCCCATTGTCATAGGTGTGACGACCCGGCCTCTGTAGCTGGCGAGCCACATTTCTAAACGAGCTCTCCACCTCCCTTCTGTTCTTCATGGCCTTTGATGACAGAGGCCAGATCCCCACTGAATAGCTGTGCCTCTGATGGAGAAATTTTTTTCAGTGTCATCCTGCCTTGAGTGTCTGCCACTGTTTCAGGCACAACTGACGTCGTTCATTGCATAGGACTGAGGATTTAACTGCAAGAATTTGCAGAGCATGACCCAGGCATTGGCCATGTCCTTACTCGGCAGCTGGAGCATCCCTCCACCCCTTCCTGCACTTCTGTTTGAATCTTGTAAAGCAACAAATCAAAGCCCTTACATTCTAATCATCTGCACGCCATTGATGATCATTTTCTACTTTTTCCAGACTACCTGGTATCACTCTATGTCCTCAACTCTCAAAACGAACACACAGTGCATTTTTTTCATTCTGTAACAAATCTGTAAAAAGGGGGGAAAATTAGGGGACATTTTTTTTTCTGAATAGCACTTTGTAATACAGACTACACGTAAAGGTTACATTTTAGTAGTTTTCCTAATATTTTCATATTATTACACTTGCATTTGCACTGCACGTACTAAGGCATCCACAGAAATAAAAACCACCTTTTCAGAAAGACCAGTCCCTGATTCAAAACTCAGGACAATACAAACAAATTTGGTAGGTTTGAACTTTAAAAAAAAAAAAAATCAGCAAACATTGTACCTCCTCAGTCCTTCGTTGTCTGCTGGCTCCCTCACCACAATTTGCATACACAGGGTCAACATTGAGGTAGCCTACACAAGCAATCCTCATTTAATGATCATTTCCCACTTTCTCAACCCTACCTGGTGTTGATCTATGGCCTCAATCCCCAAAATAAGTACGCAGTGCATTTTTTTTTTTCTTACTTTAAAAAATCTGTGAAAACCAGCAAACATGTTTTTGAACGGCACTCTATACTACTTATCTCCGGAAGCTAACAATTATGTGTAGCCTAAATGCTAGAGCAGCTAAAGGTGGAGTGTGGCCCAAGGTAAGGCGGCCTTGAACTTGAAGAGTTAAAGGTGACTGACCAATGGCAAAAAGGCGCAAGGCCGGTAAAGGAACATTTCTGTACCCCATCCTGAAGGGTGACAAGACACATTTTTAATATTTTCAGTCATCTTTATGTTATATATCCCCGTCGGTGACTTTCCAGTAACCAATGGAGTCAGTTTTTCGGGGATGTTCGATTTTCTTGTGTGCGTGCGTGCGTGCGTGCGTGCGTGCGTGCGTGCGTGTGTGCGTGTGTGTGTGTGTGTGTGTGTGAGTGTGTGTGTGTTATGTGTGTGCGTGCGTGTGTGTGCGTGCGTGCGTGTGTGTGCTATGTGCACGCAGCACCTGCACGCTGTGCGTGTGCGCAGAAACCGCAGAGGAAGCGCGTGTATGTGTGTCAGTGTGTTTGTATGTGTGTATAAATTATGTGTGTGGACATATCTACAAATACGCACTATCGCATGTGCATACGGTTATGCGAGAGTGCATTTTGCGTGTTTGCATAATTATCGCGTGCGCGCAGGTGTGTGTGTGTGTGTGTGTGTGTGTGTGTGTGTGTGTGTGTGTGTGTGTGTGTGTGTGTGTGTGTGTGTGTGTGTGTGTGTGTGTGTGGTTGAATTAACCGGTAAAGCGAATTACATAAGCCTTAGCAGAGAGTAGAAGGTTGGTTTTGTTATTTAATTAAGCCCTAAGCGTATTTGAAAACACGCACAATGTTGATGAATAATACTTTAGCATGCATGGTGCAGCCTGTGGAAATGAATAGAGAAAATAAACAGAAAAGAATGTAATAAAAACTATTTTCAAGGTATTGGCATTTGTATCGTCTTCCCCGCGCGCGTGTGTGTGTGTGTGTGTGTGTGTGTGTGTGTGTGTGTGTGTGTGTGTGTGTGTGTGTGTGTGTTGTGTGTGTGTGTGTGTGTGTGTTGTGTGTGTTGTGTGTGTGTGTGTGTGTGGTGTGTGTGTGTGTGTGTGTGTGTGTGTGTGTGTGTGTGTGTGTGTGTGTGTGTGTGTGTGTGTGTGTGTGTGTGTGTGTGTGTGTGTGTGTGTGTGTGTGTGTGTGTGTGTTGTGTGTGTGTGTTGTGTGTGTGTTGTGTGTGTGTGGGTGTTTCTGTCGGTTTCTGGTGTTTTCTTTTTGTTTGGTTGGTTGTTTTTAGTTTTTTTTTTGTCTCTCCAGCCTTCTGCTGGGTTTTTCTTTTCTTAAATCAATTTTCTTCTTTGTTACATTGAAATCAAACGATGAAATTTTACTTCTGCTCGATATACTTTTTACGCTTGACTTCGGTAGCTGCAAAGTAGACTACACGGCCAAGCAGTAGTGAAAACATAGACTATAATAATGCTCCGAGGTTGACTAGTAGCCTAGTGAGATTCTTTAGACCATAGAGCTCTGAGGTTGACTTGTGGTGCGGTTGTTAAGACTATACTATAGGCTAGAGCTTCCAGACTGACTACTGGTGAGATGTTTGCGTATGGGACGGTATTTGCCCACGATTAGAATTAAGGGTGGCATACCTGGCAATGAACAAGCTGATGGACTTGCAAACCAGGGGGCACAGAAAGAACAGTGTGAAAGTAGCCTTACCTTCCATGAAAAGAAGACAATCATCAAATCTATGGCCCGACCTAGAGTAGAGAAGGATGACTACCACCACCTCAAAAGAGAAGATCAAGTCACAATTCTAAGACTCCGCACTGGGCACAACAGGCTAAACCACCATATGTCCACAAAACTGAAGCTTGCTCCTTCTCCCCTGTGTGCCTGTGGTAAAGAAAACCAGACAGGCGAGCACATCCTTCAAGGGTGTACGCTATTCAGCGACCTGAGGAAGAAAGTGTGGCCGACGGAGGTAACCCTACAGACCAAGCTGTACGGCCCGCGAGAGGAGCTGGAAAGGACTTGCCATCATTTTTCCCAGACACATCTGACAGTATAGAGCGAACGAGAGAAGAAGAAGAAGAATTAAGGAAGCCGCGTTACGTCTTCGGGAATGGTGTCTAAACACATCAGTTTGTATGCGTTTAAAAAGAAAAAGTCATCCGTTCTTATCGGCACAAATGGCAGAACAGCTTTTCACGTGTGCGCAATATGATCTGCATGTGTGTGCGTTTGCACACGGGGACTTGGTTTATAGTCGCATCTTAAGGACTGATACAGACTGTTATAGGCACAAACGTAGGTTAAATGGAATTTATAGCTTTTGTAATCAGCAAGGGGAAAAAACCCAAACTATTTCATAAAATACTTGGAATCCTTGGAATACTTTCGTGACTTCGAGATTTGTTTTCATTGTCAACAGAGAATGGTAAGTAGGCTTTTAAAAAAATCCATACTTGAAAGCTTTGTTCCTAGGTACAGGTTCGATGGAAAATTAGCAGCCTTCGGTAGACAGACAGACAGACAAACAAACGGACGGACGGACGGAGATACAGACAGAGAGAAAAAGACACACCACACACACACACACACACACACACACACACACACACACACACACACACACACCACACACACCACACACACACACACACACACATTCTCTCGATTTCTCTCTCTCACTCCCTTTCCCTGCCCCTTCCTCACTCTGTCTGTCTGCCCCCTTACACACACCCATACTCCCCTCTCCCCCTTCAGGCAAACACATCAGACATTTGTTTTACTTTTTATTCATTCATTTACGTATTACCGCTTTATGTCACAGCATATTTCTCTGCTCGAAATTCTGGCTGCTCTTCCCGTGGAGAGCGCTTCACCACAAGTGCAGCACCACCCATTTTTTCTTTTTCCTGTCTGCAACTGTATCAATTTTTGTTTCTCTATCAGAGTGGCTTTTTTCTACATAATTTCATCAACCCTCTTGTTGCCGTAGGTTCTTTAACGAGTGCTATATGATGTGTAACACACGGGACCTCGGTTTATCGTCTCATCGAAAAACTAGCGCCCAGACCACCACTCATGGTCTAATGGATGGGGGAAAAGTTTCGGGCCCAAATGGGACTCAAACCACCGCACACTCCGACCCAGACTTTCCGCTTTCTAGACATGCCGGCGCGTTACCTCTAGACCATCGATCCACCAATTGTTGGTGGGGATGGGTTTTGTTGTTTGTTGTTATTGTTTTTGTAATTGTTGTTTGTTTGCTTTTAACCTGCATAATTAATTTCCTAAACTTGTGGAGCTTATAAAACGAGCATGTGAAGACAGTGACTTAAAAAAAAAAAACTGTTGCAAAACTAATCTCTCAGCGTGTGGCTTGTTTGTGTGCGAGACAGATCATAGCAGGGGGTGGATGGGTGGGTGGGTGAGTGGGAAGTTAATTGTTGTTGTCTCTTTGATTTACGTCTGTTTGTTTGTCACTTTGTTTGTTTCTTTGTGTATTGTTTTCTTCCCTGTATGAAATTTTCCTAAGAGTTAGAGATAGGATACAAAGTCTATGAACAACTAGAAATGCACAGTTGAATGACATCCTCTTTAAGGTGTTGTTGAGACCAGAAGAAAAAAAAAAGAGGTAGAACCACTTTCATCTTACGTTGCCAACATCACTGAGATCAGTGGTCAGGGAGAGCTATAGGAGATCGTAGAACTCGGCAGAGATAGAGAAAGTTGTAGAACTCAGGTAGCATTATGTGGAACTCCTACCGCCGACAGCGGTGATGGAAACAGGTGGCAGGTGTTGTTAATTAACGTTGTTTATGTTTCCTGATTAAGACTGAAGGTTTCTGTATGTCCCGGGCCTGTTCAGGCTAATTTAGACACATATTTGTATATTTATATAACCATGATAAACAAGATAGGAGTCATGATGACTATCAAGCCTTTTTACCATTTCCGTTTGCTCTAAATATTTTGATTGATAAAATAATACACTTTTTGTAGTCTTGCCCATCTCCAATGATAATTTATCCCAAAGTCTGAATGCGGTTACCTTAACAGTGGCTATAAATATTTGCATACGCAAAAATCTCACCATTGATAAACTTCGAAGATCAGCCTTAAAAAAAAAAACCCGATCATTACATGTTTGGGTTTTTTTTACGATTTTTCCAAATGTTTTTCTTGTCATCCTCGTCGTCGTTGTTATTGTTTTTGAGGATTCTCCGGCTTAAACATCCTGGGAGTCACCAAGAATCTGAACGCTGTTTCGCTCATGAGAGAATCTCTGTGAAACCATCAGTACATACATTGGATGAGAATTGTGTGTGTGTGTGTGTGTGTGTGTGTGTGTGTGTGTGTGTGTGTGTGTGTGTGAGAGAGAGAGAGAGAGAGAGAGGAGAGAGAGAGAGAGAGAGAGAGAGAGAGAGAGACAGACAGACAGACAGACAACGACAGACAGACAGACAGACAGACAGACAGACAGACAGACATATATTCCAGATAATACAACCCCCTACCCCCAATCTTCACCCTCTCCTCCTCCCCCCCCCCAAAACCACCAAAAAATCCCCCCAAACAACCGGGCATAGTATCTCTCTCTCTCTCTCACGCACACACACGCGCACGCGTGCGCGCGCGCACACACACACACACACACACACACACACACACACACACACACACACACACACACACACACACACACACACACACACACACATCGCGTACACTTGCACTCAGAGAGAGAGAGAGAGAGAGAGAGAGAGAGAGAGAGAGAGAGAGAGAGAGAGAGAGAGAGAGAGAGAGAGAGAGAGAGAGACACCACACACACACACACACACACACACACACACACACACACACACACACACACACACACACACACACACACACACACACACACACACACACACACACACACACACACACTGATCGGCAGTTACAGATAGTCAGAGACAGATAGACAAAAACAAAGACAGAAAAGGGGATAGGAAGGGAATATTATTCTACGTAATTAATATTCCGTGTGTGCCCAGCTAAGCACAGCTGGCTGTGTGTTGATGAAATACGGTCATAGCATCCAACATTCCCTGTCGGCTGGTGCTGTTTCCATAACAACAGTTAAGCAGAGAGAGAGAGAGAGAGAGAGAGAGAGGAGAGAGAGAGAGAGAGAGAGAGAGAGCAGAGACAGAGACAGAGACAGAGACAGAGACAGAGACAGAGACAGAGAACAGAGATACATAGAGAGAAACGGAGAGAGACAGAGACAGACGGACAGACAGACGGGCAGACACAGAGAGATAGATATATTGGGATAGCCTTTTTGAATATCAAAACAAAGACACTTACGTATATGATGTTTATATAACTATGAAAAAAAAAGCAAAACAAACCAACCAAACAAAAAAACCCAACCCTAAACAAAACCCTAGTCCATTTGCCCATTAAACATTTTTCTGTCTCTTAGTCTGTTGAATGTGTTTATCTTTCTTTGCCTATTTTTTGCATGTTGAAAAAAAACAAACTTGTACATTTGAATTCATATATTTTGAGTATAATGAAATAAGCACTCAGTGGGTTTTGGGGATTTTTTTTTACATCCAATTCCTGTGTACATGCGGTTTTGTAAATTTGGTCATCCGTTCCCACGGGCTCACAATGGCGTAGTCTTCTGAAGGATAAAACAGGCTTTAACAAGTGCGTAAGACGTTCTGCTTGCATTCCCAAACAGGGCTTCGGTTTTTAGTCTCATCAGAAGGACTTACGGGGGAGTGGAGTCGGAACTGATGTTTATTCCAGGGGGAAAAATCCCCTCGAACTGGCGTCTCGGGGATGAATAAAACTCAGGCTCCGACTCGGGCCTCCAGGTTGCGAGTGCAATGGGCAATGCTCTAACCACTAAGCTATGTATGTATGTATGTATGTATGTATGTATGTATGTATGTATGTATGTATGTATGTATGTATGTATGTATGTATGTATGTATGTATGTATGTATGTACTGCTAGATGTTTGCACACGTTCGAGTAAATGTGTGCGTGTGTGCGCGCACGCTGCCGTGCAGCGTATGCTATGCGTATGCTTGCGTGCATAGGTGGGGGCACGCACAGCTGTGCACACGCGTATGTGTGTTTGTCTCTGTGTCTGCCTCCGAGTCCGTCTGTTCGTCCTTGGTCTTACAACATATCTACCTACTTCATTTCAAACTCGCTCTTTTTTTTCTTCTATTGATTCCAATAAACAATCCAACAGAAATGAACCATACATTCCCTTCGTGTTCCGTAATCTCCAAAGATGACCACATCGATTGGTGTGTGTGCGCATGCCCAAAATTACGTATGCAAATTACTGACAGTTAGTGACGTGAGGAAGAATCTTCGAGAGCTGAAAGGAAGGACAAATTTTACCAGCGTTTAGAAATTGTGTTTTGAAACTGAAATAAGAAAAAAAAAAGAATTTTATAACCTCCTGTGCTTTTAGTGAGAGTGGTAAAAGGTTTGCATTGTGTTTTTTTGTAAAACATATTTTAAAGAGATGAGCATCAGATGTTGTTGTTTCATGTGTTTGTAATAAGCTTTACTAAATCATTTTAATGTGCAGTGTAGGGGAATATTATATGTTGTCTTTTATTCAGATGGTACTGAGTTATATCTCTATTCATGAAAAGAATTGTTTGATTTTATCTTAGTATGCTAATTAACAAAACCAGGTAAGAACTCAATACACTTCTAGCTTCATCGGAAAGTTGTGACTGGACTTGGAAAAAAGAAAGAAGTACCCCAACATTTCTTAAAGAAATACTTGTTTGCATAACATTATTTTAAAAATTGACACTTAACTAGGTCTGCATTTATCAGAGATTATGTGTGAAAAACCTTGATATAACCCCCCTCCCTCCCCACCTCTCAAGTTTTATCACACTTGAGAAAAAGTTTACATTCCACAAATAGACAAGTGAACAGAGAACCAGTTTATAGATAAACAAAAAGGTGGAACAGTGTAAAAAAAAAAAAAAAAAGCACACGATGAGACCGTATTTCAGTAACTCCAGATAAAACAACAAAATAATAATAATAATAATAAAAAGATAACAATAGTGTTTCAAAATTGACAGACAACCCAGCAAGACTGTATAGGAGTAACACTGAATAAAACGAAAAAGATCACAATAGTGTTTCAAAACTGATAGACAACCTTTCCCATCAAATAGATCAAAAACAAACTGCAGTAAACTGAACAAAGAACTGAATAAAACGGAAAAGAACGTAAAGGGTGTTTTGAAATTAACAGACAACCTTTCTCAAGAGACAGATCAGAAACCATCTTCACAATAAACGATATCAAATAGTTTAAAGCTCGCCTAGAAACTAAAAAAAAGACTTGACCCACCAAAATGGGCTGCACAACCTCGTCTCCTTACAAAGACTACTACTTGGGACTCGAACGCAAGAAACGTTGCCAATGCCAGTGCCATAAGGCAGAGTACGTAGGGTTACCCGCGGAGCCCGTGAGTCACTCACCCCTGGTGATGAAAGCGGAGACAGCCTTCGTTCAGGAGGACCCTCGCATCCCCCTGAAGGGTCGACAGATCTACCTCATCAAACGATCTTGGAAAGGCATCAGTCGCAACATGATGGAAACTGGCATCAATATGTTTCTGAGGTGTGTATAAGATCGATTATTGTAATGTTGCTTTTTAACTTAACTATCATTGTTTGGTTTGTTGTTGTCCTTTGGTGTTTAAATCTTATTTTAAAAAAGAAAATGTTGGTGTTTGCACTACTGTTTTCCCGAGTTGTGTACAATTCTTTATGGCAATTAAAGTGAGTTATGTTATTTATCTTAATTTGGTTGCCCATTCTTGTCTGTCTGTCTCATATTATGTAGTGTGTCTGTCTGGAGGTTGGCCTCTCATTTTTGTCTCTCTGTCTCTTTCTGTCTATGCGTCTGTGTGATTTTCTGTGTGCTTGTCTATTTATTTGCCTGCCTGCCTGCCTGCCTGCCTGTTTCTCTCTCTCTCTCTCTCTCTCTCTTCTCTCTCTCTCTCTCTCTCTTCTGTCTCTTGTCTCTGTCTCTCTCTCTCTCTCCTCTCTGTCTCTCTCTCTCCCTCTCTCTCTCTGTCTCTGTCTCTCTGTCTCTCTGTCTCTCTGTCTCTGTCTCTGTCTCTCTCTCTCTCTCTGTCTCTGTCCTCTCTCCTCTCTCTCTCTCTCCTCTCGTCTCTCTCTTCTCTCTCTCTCCCTCTCTTCTCTCTCTCTCTCTCTCTCTCTCTCTCATATGAATGTAAAAGAATGTGAATATTTGTGCGTGTATGTGCGTGGAAACTAAGCGGGGGAGAGGGAGGAAGAGGCGGGTAGGCAGAGAATGTTACCTTGCACATTTCAACATTTTCAAAAACTACATTCCCATTAAAAAAAAATCGTTCAAAAAAAAAATTGCAGGATTATAGATGTACATTGTCTTTCCACATGTCCCAGTGATGACAGTTATAAAAACAAAAGTGACAGCTCTGAAAGTCTTATTTTGATACAGGAATATTATACAGTCTGCTAAGGACCCCCCCCCCCCCCCCCCAAACAGAACAGAAATCATTCTTTGTCAGCTTTGTCAGGAGTGTTGTTAATCTGGTCAAAACCTTTTCAAAGTAAATCATGAAAATATTACTATATTTTGAAATATAATTCTGATGATAACATTACCTTACTATGATACTTATCTACTTTTCATCTGTGATAGTATGGTTACATATTAATTTTAAGATATGTGATTGCATTCTCATTTTCCTATTTGACATTTGTAAACCCAAAGTTACTCAAAATGGGAATGGGCTACCTTAATGGTGGGCAAAAAAACGGTCATATACGTAAAATTCACCATTGATGAACCTCTAAGCTCTAACCGAAGAACGAAAAAATGGTGTCCAAAACTGTGAAGGTTTAGACCTAAAAGGGTAATGGGAAATGCGTCACTTATGTCTTTGTCATCTATTTTTCGTAATGAAGAAAATGTACAAAGATTAAGAAGAAAGTACACAACAGTGATGTGTTTAGCACATCCAGCTCCCACAACAGCTAGGGGTACAAAGAGAGAGGGTTATAAGTAAGTAACTGAAGGATTCGCTTCCTATTAATGCTACCAACTGTCTTTGTCCTTTTCTTAGAGATTGTTGTCATCATCATCACCATCTTCCTCCTCCTCTGCCATCTCATTTTTAATCATCATCATTGTCACTGCCGTCATTATCTAGATTATCACATAAGTTGTCATCATCATCAGCAGCAGCAGCAGCAGCAATTAGTTGTATTATTTTCAATCATTCAGTTCCTATTTACTTAGTATGTAAGGTTATGTTGCGAAAACTGTTTGTTGCTTTGTTGTTGTTGTCGTTGACATTGTTGTCTTTGCTTCCCTTTCATTTCATGGTGTTTATAGCCCTACCCACCACTAAAGCCACATCAGGGGTGTCACCTTATCCAGTTTCAGTGGCTCTAGTAACGTTCGCTTCAAGTCCCAAAACAACACCTCGTAATATCTTTAAACATCTAACACTGCCAATCTGTAAAAAAAAAACACAAAAAACCCCACCAATATCGAAGGACACAATACCTAAATAATTTCATTTTGTTACGGCTTAAAAAACCAGACTGTGCTGAGGACGCCAGCAATTCCCTTTAATTTATTGATTAATCCCAGGTTACAAAAATGCATAACAAAGATAAAATACTTCATAGTAAAAAAGACATTACAAATGCCATATGGGCGAACAGCACTAAAGAATGGACATCCCATGCCCATCCCAGTGATTAAATATCACTACCTGGTTGCCAGAACGGTACAGTACAGGCAAACAGTTATAAAACGAAAATTAATATTTGAAAGATTTGCATGAAAAAAATGCAGGAGGATGGACTCAGAAGTTGCTAGGCAGAAGATAAACAAGAGAGACGATAGAAAGGTAAGGAAAAAGATATAAAGAGAGTGATGGAGAAGAGGAAATTCCTAGCACAGAATTTCCAGAAAGTGGGGATGCTATATATTGAAAGAGCAGAGCCCCAGACATCCCTAAAATCGTAATTATGCAATTATCAGTGTATCTGAATAGCGTGATTATAGTTATGAATGTATCTTTTGATTAAAGATGTTATTAGCACAATTATCGTCATATTCCCATGGATCTTACTCTGGAACAGTCGTTAAAACCAAATGCAATCATCACAAGACCAGCTGCATTCAACACCACTCCACCGTTATCCCCATTTGTCGACTAAAACGTAAAATTAACCCAATCAATGACTCATTCGATTCCTCAGATTAAGAAAAACGAAAAAGGAAGGGAAAGAAAAATGGAAAAAAGGATACTGAAAATGGAAAAAAGGAGAAAAAACAAGAACCGAAACAAATACAGACACAAATAATAAGATAAAAAAACAACCGAAGAAGACAGGAAAGGAAAATGGAAAAAAGAGAGACAAAAAAGAACAAGAAATGAAACAAACAGAGACACAAATAAAGAGAAAAACGGTAGAATACCAGTGGGAAAATATCAGTAACGAGTTTTGGTCCCTCCTTTTACCTTTACCTTACCTAATAATGTTTCTTGCTGAATCTAAAAACCATTCCCCCTTTTCAGTCTTTCTGTGATGTTTTTTCTTGCAGTTTGTTCGAGAGGAACGAGGAGGTCCTGGGCTTTTTCCAAGGCCTGAGGTCAGCCAAGACTTTGGCAGAGCTAAGGACCAGTAAGATCTGGAGAACCACGTCAAAGGCGTCATGCTGACGATTGATGAGGCCATCACGAACCTGGACGATGCTGACGCAGTCATCGACATGCTCATGTTTGTCGGCAAGTCCCACACCCGCTTCAAAGACTTCAACCCTAACGTCTTCATGGTGAGGCTTGATTTGGTGTGGTGTGTGTGTGTGTGGTGTGTGTGTGTGTGTGTGTGTGTGTGTGTGTGTGTGTGTGTGTGTGTGTGTGTGTTGTGTGATGTGTTGTGTGTGGTGGTGTTATTTTATTTTTTTCTTTTTTCCTTTTTTAAATATTTATTTCAAGACAGGCAGATATAAGAACTTGCCAAGCTTGTCAAAAGATTGTTCAAAGCATTGGTATCAAAAAATATCACGAAATCAGCTGTGTAAGCAATGGCAGACACGACTTTCATCTGTTCAAGTAGATAATTGTCTAAAAGTTATCCATAATGTGATATGAAATCCTTGATCATGTGCAGCTAGATATCTTCGTATTTCTGTAACCTATACTGTCATGGAATAAATCGAGGATATATCCAACATTCATACTTAATCTTCTGCATGCATGTACATAGAACTAGAATGGGCAAAGATGACCAAGTCCCCTGTACTTGATCAGCTAGCGATGCTAGAAGATTCTTATTCGCGATCACGCCCTGATGACTTGGTCAAGCTCGCAGTCTGTACACCATTTTGGAACAAAATGCATCACTAATCGTAAGCTGACCATTTGTAGTCAACTGATTATCGAAATTATTACCAGAGCCTCGCAAATAGCAAATGTTGTCAATAGGGTCATCTTCCACATGAAGTGCCACACACATTATCGCTCAGAATTTTTCTATTAGACTCTAGACAAATAACAAAGTATATTACGCTACTATTGAAAATGACTGCGCAGCCCAAAGCCCTGTAAAAAATGACTGATAGCAGCCCAAAACCCAGTAAAGCTAACTTTCATGTTGTTTTGTTTTGTTTTGTTTGTTTGTTGTTTTTTTTTTACAAAAGTTTTGACCCTCAAGTACGATAGTAACTGATGATACTCATTCTTCATGTTTATAAGTTGATACTCTTCCTTCATAATTATCTATAATTCTGTTGCAGCTGATCAAGGATTCCTTTCTGCTGGCTGTCAGCGACACCTTGGGGGACCGCTACACGGCCCACATGGAGGAGATCTACCAGAAGACCATCGAGTTCATCCTCAGCACGCTCATCGTGGGCTTTGGGGAGACCGACCACCCCACCAAGACTCCGAGCAATGGAGAGAGGAGCAATGGCGTCAAGGCGCCTCTTCCGCGTAGCATCCAGAGCAAATACCAAAGTTCCCACTCCCCCAAGCCTGGCACTTCTAGAGAGGAATGATGGCAATGATGAATTACTTGGCACTGCTGGAAATGAGGGATGCTTGCGTCATTGTTTGCTGGGATGGAAACTTTTTTTTTTTAAGTGAAGCTCTTTGGGAGAGTTTTTTTTTAACAGAGAGAAAGGGGGAGGGGATTTGTGAGGTTTTTAAATTCCCCTGTTGCTTTGGCCAGAATTGTTGATGCTGTAATGGTTTTTTTTATAAAAGAAAAAAAATGGTATGTTTATGAAACAGGTCTGATATAGGTCTACACATACGTGCACAACGAGAGAGAGAGAGAGAGAGAGAGAGAGAGAGAGAGAGAGAGAGAGAGAGAGAGAGAGAGAGAGAGAGAGAGAGAGCACGCCTTTATCAGGTTATCATTTTGTTTTGTTTTGGTTATTTATTTGGGTTTTGGTTGCATTTCTATTTATGGCAAATGGTTAACGCATAATATTTTGTTTTTGTTATAAAGGATGGGGATGTTTTTTGTTAAAAAAAATATGTGTGTATCCTATATATTAGGCAAACAAAGCATAAGACTTAGCCAAAAAAAAAAAATCGTTCCAAAATTGATACATCTCTAATTTGACACATTTTGCGCATGACTGAAGTCACAGGTGAACAATATTGGCTCGCCTCACCCCAGTTAGTTGGGCATAAACAAGATATGGATGTTTTTGCGTTTGCCTGTGTCGCACACTCGTTTTGATTGTTGATGGCCCATATGGATAGAACGAGTGGTTTGCTTGGGGATTTTGCTAACATGACAGGTCCCCTCGTTTTGACGGTTTCAACGTTGATTCTTCGACCTGATTTTTTGGGGAAGGTGGGGTGAGTAAGGGGGGATAGAAGGGAGTGTATATAATTTTTATTACATGTTATTTCCGCTTCGATATATTTTCCATTGATCTTGTGCTTTTAATTGATGCAATGATCTAGTTATAAGAGCGTTGTATTTGTGATCTGACGGTAAACTGAAGGTGCAAACTCAATTCTTCGCTGATGGTCATTCGCGGGATTTTGTTCTAAAACGGTCAACACTGGTACTGACTCTTCATTCTACCCAAAGTCTTTCGGATCAGACTACAAACCCAGGCTCTGAGAGAACGCAAGCAGGACATCGTAAGACAGGTTAATACCCTGTCCATCTTTTATAGAAGAGTAGTCTTTCGGATCAGACTACAAACCCAGGCCCTGTGAGCAAACGCACGCAGAACACGTAAGAACAGGTTAATACCCTGTCCATCTTTGTTCTAGAGTAGATCAGTGGACAGGATAGCGCAGTGGTCACAGTACCCCACTTCCCAAGCTAAGCGTTGAGCGTGGTTACCCCATGGACGGGGGACCGTTCATGGGCCTTGGCTTCAGCATAGTCCTTCAGCTCACCCAACTGTAAACGGGTACTTGCTGTTTCTGGGAACAGGGAAGGAAAAACGGCGAGGGAGAGGAGGCAGGTGTTACCCTAAAGATGCAGCCCTCCTAGAAAAGCTGAGGTCTCTGACACCTCGCTCCCCCATGACCATACAAGTTACGGAAACACTTTTACCTTTACTTTTATTTTAGGTCAGCTATGACCCGTGGGATGGATGACACGTGACAAACATACCCAGCATGCATCCTGCTCCATAAAGAAAAATGAGATCCGCCAGGTTCAACTTGCCCATTACACACGGCCCGAAAAGTCCAGTGCAATGAGCAAAAGACTCCTGAAGAAGTTAAAGAGGGAGTCAAGTGGCCTAGAAAGCGAAAAGTCCAGGTCGGAAGTGTGCGGTGGTTTGACCCCCGTTTGGGCCCGAAACTGCCCCCCTCCCTATCCACCCCCTATCCATTAGACCACGATTGGTAGTCTGGGTGATTGTAATTCGGATGAGAGGATAAACCGAAGTCCCATGTGTTACACATAATTATTCAGCACGCGTAAAAGAACCCCGGCAACAAAAGTTGTCTCTGGCAAAATTTCTGTAGAATAAAGCCACAATGATAGGGAAACAAGTACAGCTGCAGATAGGAAAAGAAAAAAAAAAGAATGGGTGGTGCTTCTCTTGTGGCGACGCGCTCACCCCGGGTAGAGCAGCCCAATTTTCACGCAGAGCTGCAATGACTTAAAGTAGTATGAAAAAAGGAAAAAACGGCGATGAAAAACAGTGAAGTCCTTTTTTTCCAACTTTTTTCCATCACGAGTTTGATGTGATAAAATACGTAACAAGAGCTAGAATTAAAGGTCTTGTAATGATGATGGTTCTGATATGAAGATGATTGTAACTTTTGAGGTTGTTTTATTCTTTCAACTATTTGTTCCCTTGTGTTGAATTTTACGATAAATTTGAACTGATGAGTTATTGAACTTTCATTGTTACACGCCTCTGTGTGTGTGTGTGTGTGTGTGTGTGTGTGTGTGTGTGTGTGTGTGTGTGTGGTGTGTGTGTGTGTGTGTGTGTGTGTGTGGTGTGAGAGAGAGAGAGAGAGAGAGAGAGAGAGAGAGAGAGAGAGAGAGAGAGAGAGAGAGAGAGAGAGAGAGAGAGGTTTAAAATAATCTACCTGTACTTATTCCACAACTGAGATTAAAGCTTATGAATACTGTGTATACATATAGTGCAGTAGATTTTACTCATTTGTTATGTTCAGTTAAAACAGTGAGTCTCAATGTCAGATGTTTTTGTTGTACTTGTCCAGTGAAGTTTAGGTGTTTATTGAATGTTGTAATCTATTCAACAGTACTAAAGTTTGACGATTTTGTTTTTCCTCTTTTCATGCTCCATCGAATAGAATTTGACTCTGGCTGCTTATGCTATGTCGTTCTCTGCCGTATAGGCTTAGCTCTGCATACTACTGTACATATATTTGCAATTGTACGTTGCTCAAGTTATGTTATCTGGGGTATATATAGGGATAGTTATCACAAATCTATTAAGCATACCAGATAAAATCTTCCAAATCTTTAGAATAGCCTCATGTTATAGTGAATGATAGGAACGTTGATTTTGTGTTGGGTTTGATCCAGTTTCAGACTGAAATCCCTCGAAATGTAAGTCTGCCAATAGGCAGCTTGGGCTAGGAAGGTGCTCTGACAAAGTTTTCAAACTAGAAAGCTTCTCAGTTACCTTTATTCAGTTGTGATTGCGTCAATGAATGCATTGCGTCATAATTCCGGGACGTATGGTCTCGAACCTTCCCTTCAGTTTGATTGGTTGGTCAAAGTGCATTATTTTCGAGAAGTTACAACAAAATTGGACGTATATGATCTAATGGAGTCGTTGTTTGCATAAAGAATGTGATTAAAAAGAGTGATATTAGGTGTGTAACTATAGATCTTCTCGATCTGAGAGTAAGGTTTACACAGAAGAACCACCATTATTTCAACCATATTGTCCTTGAATAAGTAAGCCCTTTTCTCTGTCAGAATGCGATTCATCAAGAGATTTGAACTTTCACTCCTACGTCTTTGAGTCACACATTGAATTTTCCTTTTCATAAGTTTATTGGAAGAATGACAAATCGTTCTTCAAGAATTGTTATTCTTGACAAAATAGTAACTTAAAGTTTATTACGAAATAGACAAAGGCTCATGACATAAAGCCCAATATTAGTCCAAATATGCAGCGTAACAAAAATACGAGAGATGAGATAAGAACGGAAGCAGGATAAAGGAAAATAGGGAGGTAAGGGTAAAGGAAAGAAGGTGTTGGCGATGGGTACAGCAGAGTGTTGAGTGGCGTAAGGGGTAGGGAGGGGGAGGGGGGGGGGTGGTGAGTGGCCAGTATGGCAAAATAGTACTGCCTCCCCCCTCCTGTTTGTCGTACAAAAAAAAATCGTTTATTTATTTATCGTTTATTTTTTGGTTTGATTTGTCCTTTGCTGTATCCTTCCCTACCCCATCCCTTACCCCACCCCTCTTTTTTGCTCTCTTTGTGTGTGTGTGGTGTGTGTGTGTGTGTGTGTGTGTGTGTGTGGTGTGTGTGTGCGTGCATGTGTGTGTGCATGCGTGTGTGTGTGCATGCATGCGTGTGTGTGTGTGTGTTTGTGCATGCGTGCGTGCCGTATTTGTGTGCGTGCGTTCATACTTATGTACATGCGTGTGTTCGCGCGAGCACTAGGGTATTTATTCCCTTGTATGCATGTATGTCAAAACTCGAGCTCGTCTCTTGTTTGTTCGGTTTTTTTTTTTAGGGGGGTGGGGTGGGGGGGATTGGGAAAGAGGAGGTGGTTCTAGGGGATGTTAAAGTGTAATGGGACTAGCCTGGAAGATAAATGTATACATTGTTACTGTTTAAACATTAAAAATTTTAAAAAAAGAGAAGAAAATAGCACTTGGGGGGTCTCAGCATAAGACATGTATACTCTGGGTGAAAATGAATATCATGCTTTCAACTTTTTATTTTGAATCATTCTGTTGCAAAATGTCTTAGATCGAATCGGTGTGAAAAAAAAAACAATTTGTACATATTCATAGCATTCTTTGTTTCATATGAGTTTTATGTTTAACATAATAAACAACAAATAAAATGGGTGTTTTTTTTGGTGTGTATCTATTTCCCTTATAGTGACAGAAACCAACAATTGAAAATCGCAAAACTGATAACAGAGTGACAAAGTCCGGGACTTTGAGCTTTGTCTAAGTGCTTCAATTCCTGTCTGTCTTATTATCTGCTTGTCTGGTTGTCTGTCGCGCTGTGTCTATCTGTGTGTGTGTGTGTGTGTGTGTGTGTGTGTGTGTGTGTGTGTGTGTGTGTGTGTGTGTGTGTCGTGTGTGTGTGTGTGTATGTGTGTGTGTGTTCACAAAGGTCAGCCAGTTTACATATTACCAAACACACACACACATGCTCACATTCACAACACACACACCACACACACACACAGACGCGCGCGCACACTAGCACGCACGCATGGACACTCGAGCTCGCATGTAAAATACACACACACACACACACACACGCGCGCCCGCGCGCGCGCCGCGCGCGCGCGCACGCACGGACGCACGCATACATGCATGTACACGCACGCACGCACACACGCCCGCATACACACAAGAGAGAGAGAGAGAGAGAGAGAGAGAGAGAGAGAGAGAGAGAGAGAGAGAGAGAGAGAGAGAGAGAGAGAGAGAGAGAGAGAGAAGAGAGAAGAGAGGAAACGGAAACGGAAACGGAGACGAAAACGCAATTATATTTCACAAAGGTAACATATTAAGTTACAAGACTTTTTTTCATCCAGCCCTCCAAAAAAAAAAGAAAGAAAACATTGCTAGAATAACGAGAGAGAGAGAGAGAGAGAGAGAGAGAGAGAGAGAGAGAGAGAGAGAGAGAGAGAGAAGAGAGAGAGAGAGAAAAGAGCAGACAGACAGACAGACAGACAGACATACAAAGGCTATTGAAAGTTCGAGCGGTAAACTACAGGACCTATGACCATGACGGTTGGTCACCTGATCAATTAAGTATGTTCAGGGACACACAATGTAGCATATAACAAAAGAACACACAGCAAAGTAACACCTGGCAGTGCAGTGCAATAATTCTAAAATACTATCAACAGAATGATTGCACTGCCGGGACTACACAGCAACTCATGGCGCGCCAATCCAATCCAGTCCAATTATGTTGTTTATAGCCCGGCCCGCCGACCACACAGGCCGTATCGGGGCTGTCACCTCTTCACGTTATTAATGTCAGATTAAAACCGTGCAACTATATAATTATACTGATTAAAACGGGGTTTAAAACCAGCTCTACTGTCCTTCCTAGATTCGACACCCTTGTCAACAATAAAGGTCGACACAGGGCGGGCATCGCATTGTGGGGAAAAAACCACATCAGTAACATAATTTTTTTATATTAATGAAATAAAACCAAAACCAGATTCCTTAAAAATAACCTTGTTCTTAGCTACCGACTATACAACACTTTCACTCATATCAGACGGAAAATAAAAAGCCAGACTCTCTCAGGAATTTAAAAAAAATGGTGTCCAGTGGAACGACACAAAAAAGAATCTTTAGGGAGTCTGCAGTGAAGTGCTTCTGCTTAATATCCTGGATATCTTTATCTTTATTTATTATCTTTATTTTTCAAGGGTTACAGAGTAAGCACTACATACTTTTTTTTTTCATCCGGCCCATTTATCTCGACACCCTAGAAGCCCTGATGGCACAGCAACAATATTTCACTGAAATGAACGCAAAAGGCAACGGTGCAAACTGAATAGGCCTACAACATTGAAGCAGGTCTAAAAGCTTTGTCTGTTGTTGATGTAGCCTACCCAAAGGGCCATCCAAGGTTCTATATTAATATCGTATTATGCTAAAAAAAAAAAGTTTATTCAAGGTTGCTTTCTGCCATGACATTCAGCTTTCAGCCATGACAAGCATTTAGCATGATAACCTGTATTCTCGTTCACAGTAAACAAAATCCCTGAACCTGGAGTATGGCTGCCTGTATGTTGAGATGTACTCAAACCCGTCATACAATCTGTAAACTTCTTAACCATTGTATTTGTATGGTCTCACTGTCATTCCCAGGTGGGATGAGTGAGAGTGCTGGCATATTGAAGAAGACCCCTACAATGTAAAGCCGAGGAACACGCAACAAGAAGAAATACAACGTTGTTATAAGTTCCCAAAGCAGACTTTTACAACCATGGCAACTAAAATTGTAATAGAATATACAACCTTTGAGGCAAACCCCCTCCCCTTTACTCTTTTTTGTCGCTAAAAGTTTACCATACTTTCGGGGTCAGCCCCAGACCAATGGCCAGTGACAACAGCGTGCGTGACCTTGCGAGATAGGCTGACATTAGCCTATCGCTCAGAGGGCAGTGATCCGGCGAATATCCCTTGACCCATATGATTGTTCAAACATTCGCTATACATCAAGCACATTAATTCAAATTACTTGTATTCTGTCGTTAATTTACGTATGTGCTGTTTTGTAAAAGATGTTTCTTTGACCAGTTATCACTCAAAACTGAACGTGAAGATATTTTGCAAACGGATTTGTTAAGGGGTCAAGCGACACCAATGTGAAAGCAAAGTCCAAGTTCAAGTTGGACCTCTTTATCGGTAACTTTTCAAGATTAGGATGCTTCTGTACGTGGATCCATGTTTTAGGAGCGTGATATTCGTTTGAATTTGGCCCTTACAATGACAATGTACTGGTGGGCAAAATAAGCATCTCCGCTTACTCAGTTACTGGCTATGCTGTGTGCAAAAAGAAATGATTGGCTTTAGCAAAGTTTACAACATCAATAGGCTTTGGATCACGTATTTGAACTATTTCGCCCACGTTTTGACTCAGGTTTTCATGGGTATTGCAAAAACAATCGTTTCTCCTGGCACCGCTTTAAGATCATCGGTCAGCCAGGTTTTAGAGGCACTGAATGTATCCACAAGCCGTGTTGTTGATGGCGCGAAAGGTGCTCTCAAACGGTTGTTTATCTGCAGTGGAGTTGCCCTGGTGACCGTGTGGATTTCTTGTGCTTTGTACGTCTCCTTTTATCATTTCTATGTTCCAGCAGCCTCCCTCGTTCGACCTGCACACTTTCAGTTCAGGTGATTTAGTTTTGAGCTTTTTTTTTTTTTGTTAGTGATTGTAATCTTGATTTATAGTAACTACTTACCCTGTTAATGATAAAAGCAGTTTTCTTTGAATTGCAGTGTGTGCCTGTATGCATTCGCGTGGCGCAGCACGTGGTTGTGTGTGTGTGTGTTGGGGTGTGGTGTCCCGCGCCCCGCGCAGTGCGTGCATGTATGTATGTGTGTAGTGTGTGTTCTTTTGTGTGGTGTGTGTGTGTGTGTGTGTGTGTGTGTGTGTGTGTGTTCACTAAGTTCCTAAATTTGCACCAGGCCTAGTTGCAGTTTTCTTTGCATCTTTTTCCCCTGCATATGAACCTACTTTTGCAGATGGCTATAAACTAGTGCTATTCTATAATTATTTCCTAGTAAAAAAATAAAAAGTCACAACCCAATGGCTCCAAAAAGGTAATTCATTATTGTGATTATATAATAGGATATAATATGGTTTTCAGAAAATTACCCGCTGGTTCCCATTGAAAATTTGTTAATAATAAATGGTCAGGAATAGTCCATGCTTCAATGAGCTCATAGGTGTACAGGTCTGCTTTGCTGTTACTAGTGTTAGTGTTCCGGAATTGCTCATTGTGATATATATACACCTTCCCAGTTAATGAGTTTTACCAACTTACCAAGGTTTGCCATTTTATTTTCTTTAGAAAGATCTAAGTTCACATACATCTACTGAGTAATATTAGGCCACAATGAGGCCACCAACCAGAGGGGCCCTGCCCTGCACAGTTACTGGATCTATTTAGTGGTTTTCAGTTTAGTGGTGCTTGTTCTAATCCATTATCTGGCATACATTGATACAGAGCACCACCCTGAAACCCCTGATTGAGGACAGATCAGCTTAGTCACAGAACAGGACTAAATCAATGAGATGTCCTCCTGGAGTGGCCACAGAGAACAATCACAACATCCTTTTAGGTTCAACAGCTGTCTCACCTGAATTTCCACACTCCATTGGTGCAGTCATTGGAATGTATGATTCATGAATGGGAAACCAACATTGAGGCCATAATCAGACCAGAGCAGTAGGGGCCACTGAATCAACGAGGGGCCATCTAATCAAAGACTTTTTTCTTTTTTGCATTGATGATGATGATGGTTGATGGTGGTGAGGGTTACATGTAATGATGATGTAATAGAAGTATGACGCTTGACATTGACAGTGCTGCTGTACTCAATCATGGCCACGTTTTGTCATCTTTATTTTATCATTTTCACTACAGGTTAGTTGATGATTACAATTTATGTATAAAATACATTTTAAGTTTAAGGTAATGTTAATTTTAATTTTTTTCCCATGTTATATATGATATGAATTCTGAACTTATGAAGAAAAAGATGTAACAACTTTGCCTCTTGTTTTGAATAATCAGGAATTTATTAATAAGGCAAGATGCATGTGTAAATTTAACAAGGTTTAAGTAACATTACACATGACATTTTAAGGCTTTTGCATCTTGTTTTGGTTGTGTTTTCCAGGGTGTGCTCAGGTGGCTCAGGTATTTGTTCTTTCCCCACTGCAAACATCACACTTGTGCACCAAACTGTGCAGAGGTAAGTCAGAACTTCAGCGTAGGATACAATATTTTGTAGACCACATATTTCAAGACTGAACTTGACAGATGCTATGGGATAGTAGCACATTATTTCTTGGCATTATGATATATTTGCTATAAAAATTAAGAAACTGAAACATTTTGTGGGTATGTATTCTACTATCTAGAATTTCTTTATTCATGATGGAATGCCTTACAGAAAGATGATGAGCTTTCTCAAATCTAAACACTTTTTCATAAAACAAACTCTGTTTTGATTATGTTACCCTCTGTGGTTAATTAATTACTGTAATTTTTTCTGATGAAAAAATGTTAATATTTGAAAAAAATTATCTTTGAGGTGGGTTTTTTTTTCATTAAAAAATTTTGTTTTAATAAATACAATTTGAAGGTGTTTAACTGTTTTGTGATTTTCTGATTAAATAGCAGTACATAAAAGAAACTGTACACTGCTGTATTGCTTCTACTTTTTGTAATCATGTATTGTAAAATATCCAATTAAATGATAACAATGGTGATATAATATGATGATAATAAAAGAAGTGAAGCATACTCCTCCTAACACAGTAACAGTGATACTGATGATGATTCATGTATTTTTTTTTTTTTTTTTTTTTACATCTGCACTTCTGTCAAAGACAAGACATTAAAGCAATTTACTGTGCATTTACTGATTGGAAACAGTTGGGTTTTTAATCAGAGAGCAGTCTCACCCCCCCCCCCCCCACCTCTCTCTCAATTTCTCTCTCTCTGTCATGTTAAAAATGGTATTAAAAAACAAACTGAAATAGAAATTGAATTAAAAGAAACCCAGCCTGCTTAAGCACACAAACTTACACTGGACACTCTCAATTAAAAAAAAAAAGGTGATGAGGGTGATAATTGTTGTTGCTGTTGTAAAAGTTTATGATTTATGAATACTTAATTTTTATATATTTTTTTTTATTGAATACATTCAGTTGATTCATGCTGAAGCTTTTGTATATTATGACAAAGGATGCATACTGTTTCCAGGTTCTAGGAACTGGCCAGCAATATCGAGTTATCCTCAAGCTGCTTATACCAGATTCAGCCCTCAACAGGGATGCAGGTGAGAATCGTTTTTACCTGTTCAGGGTCAAAAACCATATCTTAGCACTTGCTATCTATATCTAGTTTGGATGCAGCACATGAAAATTTTTAGAAAATCAGAATTTAGTGGATGATCATTTTGTTTGCTTGAAATGAATTTTCTTTGTTAGTACTATCAGCAAAAATTAAATGAATCACTTGAAAAGTTAAAACTCAGTTTTAACTTTTATTGATTCTGTGCAATTACTACCAGTTTGGAACTATTCATTTTCTTTGTGTGACACTGGCAGTTATTTAATAAATTACCTTCACTTGCATTAGTTTTGATATTCAGTAAGAAGTATGAGATTCAAAGAAAAAAATGTGATTCTATGAAATAGATTAGTTCAAACATTGTCTCCCTCCCCCCTTTCCCTTAGTTGCTTAGAACAATATTGTTTGTAAAAAGACAATGTCCTCTGCATATGTTATTGTTGTTTTTTTGTTTTTTTTCATTGCTGGGCTAGAGCCCAGATCTGCACCAATGGTGAGATTTTTGTGTATACATGACTGCTTTTGCCCATTTTGTAAGGTATCCACATTCACACATTGGGGGGAAATCTGTTTCTTCTTTTTCTGTATTCATTTTTCCACATTTTGTCTTCAGCTGAGTGTGTTTGATGTTTCACCCCTGTATCTTCTTTCCTCCTCCCTCCTTTATCCTATATTAGTTTGGTTTTTATTTCTCTCCTCTACAAAATGCAATAGCCAATACTTATAACATTATTGTTTTTTTTATGGCTTTTTCAGGGATGTTCATGGTTAATGGAAGAATGTATGACCAAGCTGGATCCACTATTCAGGAGTCTTCAAGGGCTGTGAGTTGAAGATTGTATTTGTTATCTAAATATTCTGTTGTTTGTTCCTTGATTAAATTAATAATCATTCTGGGTGGTAATGTATTGATCAGTATTCGATTTATAAATTTGTTACTTTAGCACAAGGAATCATGATTTTCATTCAGAATCATAATTTTTTTCTGTTAAAAAGGATTTTTGTTTTGTCATTTATGATTTTTCTTTTGGGTGTTAAGTTTCTTTACACTGTTTTGTCAGTTTGTGCATTTGAACTGGATAGTTTAAAAATTTACAAAATTTTGCAGTGGTGCCCCAGCAGTCTACAAGACTACAGGACAGGTGACAGCAAGATGAATTATAATTATAAAATTGTAATTGTAGGATCGCTGTATGCAGTTACAAAAACCATTTTTCATTCAGATTTGTCAAAGATTCTTAGACATTGGGCGGTATAACAGCAAGTACGAATTCACACCCTGTGATCACTGGATCTGTTGTTATGTCATGTAGACAAACTTGTGCAGATGAGTACCACCCCCTACACACCCACCACAACACACACACACACACACACACACACACACACACACACACACACACACACATTATAAAAGGTAGTGTGTGTGTGTGTGTGTGTTGTGTGTGTGTGTGTGTGTGTGTGGTGTGTGTACACATTTTTAACATGAATTTTGTCATTGTGGTTTGGGCAGGTTGCAGTGAAATACCAGTCTGATGCACTGAAACTGATTCGGACCATTGCATTAGCACCTCTGTACTTCACAGGTAACTTGACATTTTATGCTTTTTTTGTTTTGTTTGTTTGTAGTTTGTGTGTGTGAGAAAGAGACAGAAAGAGAGCCAGGGGAGAGAGAGAGTGTGTGTCTGTGATAGAAAGAGTGTGTGTGTGCATGCATGCATGGATGCATGCATGTTTTTGTGTGTGTGTGTGTGTGTGTGTGTGTGTGTGTGTGTGTGTGTGTGTGTGTGTGTGTGTGTGTGTGTGTGTGTGTGTTTCTAGAATTTCCATTTTATATTTAAAAAGAAGCAGTTAAGAAGCATAAGAACATATGAATCCTATTTTTTCTATACAAGGATAAGAAATATATATTTTATATGTATTTTTTAACTTGAAAATTATCAGTTCAAAGCAAAGGGACAGAAAATATAAAATGAAGTAGTATAGAGAGATAAAGTAATAGATACCAAGCAAGAGAAAGAGAATATGGAACATAGGTTCATAATTATATAATATCCCTGGAGCTGAGTTTATAGCAAAGTACATTGTTTTTGAGGTAAATTTTTAGATACATAACAAATTTAATTTTAACTACACAAATTTACCATGTTGCACAAGAATAATAATAATAATAATGATAATATAATAAATAATAATAATAATAATAATAATAATAATAATAATAATGATAACAATAGTAATCATCATCATCATCATCATCATCATCATCATCATCAAATGAATTTTTATAACACTGAATCTTGTCAAGATAACAAATCAGTGCCTGCGTTCAAATTATTCACATACATGCGACGGTTCACAAATAAAAGATTTAAAATCATAAATCTAAACACACACACATGCACATACACACACAAAGTTCTGCTTTTTGGAAGAATAAGCCATTGTGTGCCGGTGGGGGTGGATTAAAAAATTTACAAAACTGCATATACACAGGGGTTGGATGTAAAAAAAAGCGCTTATTTCATTATCCCTGAAATAGAATAATAACTAAATAAATATACATGCACGCACGCACGCACACACACACACACACACACACACACACACACACACACACACACACACACACACACACACACACACACACACACAGACAGAGTAGTGCACTAAGGCAAAGTAATAAGAATGTGAGACATGGTAAGTGTGTTTATTTTAAGGGTTTTTTTTGCTACCCCCCCCCTCAAAAAACCCACAGAAAACCAACCAAACAAACAAACACCCCACTGTTATAATTCTTGTTTGTAGATCTGATAAGAAAAAAGAAATGTCTGTTTCAAGATTTTGCAGAAGAATCTCAAATTCTGGACATTGAGCTGTTTGATGACTTCAGGGATGACTATGTAAGTATTTCTGATTTTATTATCATTATTTCTGTGTATGTAGGTGGGAATTTTGTTTAACATTAAGTGTGTCTACACAGACATGTTTGGTGTGTGATATGTGTGCGTGTGTGTGTCAATGCTTGTGGGTTTTTACATGTTGGAGTCAATATTACCCTATTAGTATTATCCGAGATTTGTAAATTTAAAGTGGAGAGGTCACTAAAGTTATAGCGTAGAACAACACTTGGCAGATCAGAAAGTATAAGAAACTGTAAGAAAGAACGCACATATAATGAGTCTATGAAGGTAAAAGTAAGGTAAAGGTGTCTCATAACCTAGGTGGTCGTAGTGGAGCAAGGCATCAGAGAGCTCAACTTCTCTAGGGGCCAGCATGTTGAGGGTGCGCCCATCTCCTCTCCCTCGCTGTATGAAAGCACTGGAAATAGACCACCCCCTCCACACTGCTTTGACATAGGGTCTATGAAGAATCTGAAAACATACAAAGCACTTGGAAGTTGGCCTTTCATCCTTTATTTCTTTCTTTTATTTTCAGAATGTGTGTAGTATGTGTGTGTGTGTGTGTGTGTGTGTGTGTGTGTGTGTGTGTGTGTGTGTGTGTGCGCGCGCGCACGCGAGCGCATGCACATGCCTACCTGGCTTCTTGGTGAAATGCTTGTGGTCAAAGGGAAGTAATATATCAAAGGTACAACTCTCGTAAGTTCTCTCCCTTTAACCATACTGCTCAAAATCTGATGTTTTTTTGTTTTTTTTAAAATAGAAATAATCATAAGCTGTAGAGCTGAACAGGTTGTAAAGAAAGAAAACAAGATATTTACAGTTGATTTGAAAATGCGTCAAAACATTAAATTTTCTGGTTCTGCCAATTTGATTGAAATCAAACTTTTATTTGTGATGTTAGGGATGGTTTGAGGTGTGGGGAGAGGGAGGGATGTAAGTTGATGGTGTCAATGGACTAGAGGGCTGAATAAGATTTGATAGTTGGATCCATGATTTGAAATCTGTGGAGGATTTAGGTTTGGGTATTTTTGTTAAGTTAAAATTTTTTTTTTTAATGAATTGATTTTTTAAAAAATGTTCCTCAGCTAGCTCCAAGTGGTGAGATTTTGCATATGCAATCGTTTGGATGTAGATTTGAAATGCAGTTTGAGGAAATTTCTTTTATATCATAGAAACATGCTTTCTTAGAATATGTGAATGTAAGATACCTGTAAAAGACTTATATATGTGTGTCCATGTATTTGTTGATTACTTTCAAACAGAAGTGCAGAGACATGAAGCGTGTGTGTTGATATTGCTCAGTATTGATGTATAATATGTTTCAGTACCAGCCAACTGTAGGAGTGCTGCTGGAAATCCAAAGCCACATGCTGACCTTCTACTCTGCTCAGCTGCAGTTCCACGCCTGCTATGCAGGGCTGAAGTGAGTAGTTGACACCATCAGAGAACAATGAACAAAAATTCATCGCTGTTAAAGCTTTACAAGCCATTCAGCAGTAGTAGGTAGTCAAGTCATAAACACTTTAATCATCCCTGAAGGGCAATTGACAATACTGACAGGCATATTGATACAAATCATAATCAAGACACAAAATAACTACATTTCGTATTTGTTCAAACATTGTTCAAGTCACCCTTCCAACAAAGAAACCAAAAAAACCCATCCCAAACAACCAAACACAACAACACCAAACTCTAAAAAAAGAGAAAAGCCAAAAAAACCCCTATGATAAATATTCACAGCTCTGTCAACACCACCTGTGCAGGTACTACCTGTTCTACTACCCCGTGAGCAGTGCCATATGCGGGGTGACCTTCAACTGTGTCTGGCTGATGGCCGTGTTCCTGCTCACCTGGTGCAGGGGAGGCATCAGTCTGCTGGAGTTGTGGCTGACCAGGATCAGTGACTTCATGCTGGGGAAGGGTGATGGTGAGGAGAGTGAAGAGACCCTGGACTTCCCAATGGGGAATGTCTGAGACAGGGAGGAGGAGGATGTGGAGACTGTGAAATGTAAGGATTTGGGGTGGTAGGGGTAGGGGATTCTGTGTTAGTTGTTATTGTTATGGTGGTGGTGATGATGATTTGTGTTATCATTTATCATCATCATTATTACATCATATCACATCATCATCACCACGCCACCACCACCACCACCACCACCACCACCACCACCACCACCTTTGCTGTTGTTGTTGTCATCACCACCACCACCACCATTTGTTGTTGTTGTTGTTGTTGTTGTTGTTGTTGTTTCTTCTTCTTCTTCTTCTTTTTCTTCTTTTTCTTCTCTTATAGTAGTAGTTAGAGTAGTAGTATAGTAGTAGTAGTAGTAGTAGTATGTAGTAGTATAGTAGTAGTGGTGTGTGTAGTGGTGGTAGTAGTAGTAGTAGTAGTAGTAGTGGTAGTAAAGTAGTAGTGGTAGTAGTATCATTAGTATTGGTATTAGTATTATCATCATGTTGTTATGATTATTTCAGTTAAAAGGTTGTGTTTTGATTGTGTGGTGGTGGTAGTGGGGGTGTGAAATTCTTCTGTGGTGAAAATTTTTGTGTGTGGTTGTTTTCAGAAAATTTGCCCCAGATTAGCATGTGTGTTGAATGTGTGTGTGTGTGTGTGTGTGTGTGTGTGTGTTGTGTGTGTGTGTGTGTCTGTGTGTCTGTTGTGGCGCATGTGTGTGTGTGTTGTGTTGTATGTGTGTTGCGTTGTGTGTATGTGTGTGTGTGTGTTTGCTATATATATAATCTGTGGTACTGGTCTTTAGTTTTGGATCACTCATGGTGGCCTTGCATAGAGAGTGCAGGGGGGGGATAAAGAGAGAGAGAGAGAGAGAGAGAGGAGAGAGAGAGAGAGAGAGAGAGAGAGAGGAGAGAGGAGAGAGAGAGAGAGCATGCACAGTACATATGAGAGATGAGTGCATGCACATATGCTGATAGAAAATGCAATGAAGTAAAACACACACACGTACACGTACACACACACTACACACACACACACACCACACCACACCACACCACACCACACCCACCACACCACACACCACCAGTATCTCCCCCCCCCCCCCCCCCCCAACACACTCAACCACACCCACCCACCACCCACACCCCCACTACACACACACCACACAACCCACTCCCCTTCTCCCCACAACATCACACCACACCACCACCACCCCCCCCCTGAAAATCAAAACGTACAACATTTCAAACCCAACTATACACACCACAACACTACTAGTATTCATCCATGATATTCACCACCCTTTTCAGGTTACGTTCAACCCTTTACGTCATGACCTCACCGAAAGTGACAGAGACAGCGGCAGAAAGCGTGGGCAGTGGCACCACAGACTCACCAATCCCAGAAACTCCCTCAGAGCAGCAAGAACATCACCCAGTGACAGGCCCTATCTCGTCCAGCCTTTCACTGTGGGTGTAGCAGTCGTCGAGAAGGCGGAGAAGCATGAAGACGGGAAAGTACCGAGGCCAAGACAGTTTTGAAAGCGACGGAGAATTGTTTTGAAAAGGGGAGGTGCGTCACAGGAGGAAGGTGTTAATGTGGTGATGTTTGTTTGGTAGTTTTTTTTTTTAGGGGGGTATTGTTTTTGATGTCGGATTTATTTGTTTATAACCTCTTTTTTTTGTTTTTGCTTTGCTTGCCATTTATTTTGTTGTTTGTTTCTTTGTTTTTGTTAGAATTAAAAAAAATAAGAAATCCATGTGGTTTTTCATACCTTTTTTGAAATTGACTATATTCTTTTTTTTGTATTGCTGATCGGAACATTCCCGTTGTTGTTCGTTTCAGAAGCTAGATGGAAGCCATGGTGAGAAAAGTGAAATGAAAATAGACGACAACTTAAAAAATAAAGATGGAATGAATAAATATACCCACCCACACTGACCAGTGCCCTGTGGACACAGGCCCATAGACCCCCCTCACATATCCTGCATTCCTGCCCTACTTTCAACACTCTGAGACACCTGACATGGCCCAGCCCTGTAGAGCTACAGGAAAAAAACAAAAAACTGTGGGGACTGGCAGGGTCACTGTGACAGACTGCAGACTTTGCCATGCAGAGCAGACTAAAAATTGAGCATGGCTGGAGAACGCAGAAGAAGAGGAAAAAGAAGAATAAATATACACAGAATTCATAGCCATCATGTGGCTATGATTTAGTCAAGTTTTCATGTCAGAAGTTTTGCTTCAGAAAGATTATGATCTCTTGACTGGTGTGATAACATATTCTCTTGTGTTCCCAGCCCTGATATGGCTTTCATGGTCGGAAGGGCTATGAACAATGTTATGTTATGTTGTCTTGCTGTTCCCTACAGGGTACTGAATCTGTTTCAGGATTGTTCAGCATGCATCATGCTACATACTTTGTCATACAGCGTTTGAATGTGGAATGGTTTTCTAGTCATGTTGTGAAGTAATTTGATGTGTTTGAGCACACATACGCAATGCGCGCATGCATGTGTGCAGGCGCGCACACAGACACAGACACACATACACAGAACACACACACACCACGCACGCACGACACACACACACACAAGTTTTAACCAAAGAAATATGGTATCAAGTTCATCACTTGTTTGATTCATTCCGCTGTGCCAAAGAGTGTCATTCAAAGATTAATAGACATATTACAGGAATGTATTTTTCTATGTAAATAATAAGGTATTTTGAGTCCACAATGTCTTTCACTAAACAAACTACTTTAAATTTCAAGATTAATTTTTTGTATGTAGATGATAAATTATGTATTTTGAGTCTGTGGTGTCTTTCATTAAGAAAAATCTTTTCCATTTAATAATAATATATATCATGAATTTATATAGCGCTATAATCTGTTTAAAAAAATTTCAAAGCGCTTGCATCAACCCTCACAACAAACAACCAATGACTAAAAAATATTCTAGCAAATACAAAGCACACACACCGCTGCTGCGCATGCGCACACACACACACACACACACCCCCCATTTTCTATTTAAGCTTTTCACCTATAAGATTTGATATCAAAATATAGTAAATGAGTTGAGAAATATGTTTTCAGAATTGATATGTTAACCTTTTTCTGGACTTATCAGATTTTTGAAAAGTCACAAGTCATTTTGCTTGTTCTTTATCATTGGTACTTTTGCATTTATTTACTTTTTTCATCCCCCCCCCCCAATTCCTTTTTTCTCTCTTTTCTAGTAATTTGTCAACAAGCTCGTTATCGGAAATTTTATATATTTTTGTTTATCCTAAATAAACTTCTCAATATTAGTTTGAAGAAGTTACAAAACTGAACAATTACATTTATGGATTGAAAAGACTTGGAAATGAGTAGATTATGTGAAGGCAAGTTAGAACTAACATGTAAAAAACTTGCAAGTTATACCATGTCTTTCAATGAGTGTAGATTTTGCTTGTTTATTGACCTTGTTTATTGACCTTGTTAGAATATAGCTACTATAAAGATGTTGAGGACCAGTTTTGTATGGAATTTTTTGTTATGCAGCACAAATTTTTACATTTTGGTCTGATGATTTTGTTTGTTTGCAAGTTTACTGATGCATTTTGAAATTACATGATATGTAATGTTTAGGAGATGCCCAATCTTGCTATATGTATTTATGTTAAGATGATATAATTGTGAAAATGATGTATTGTTAATTATGATGATGATAAGGATGTTTATCACCTACAAGTACAGATGCTTAGGGTTTAGAATTTATCAATTCAATTTATTTGTCTGAAAAGATATGATGGAGTCATCTATGCAGCTCAGGTATTTTTTACTCAGGTAGAATAACTAAAACCACAATTAATAATTTATAAGTTATTACCCATTGCCTTGCACTATGTAAGCTGTGGCAAGTGAGTGTGTGGTGTGTGTGTGTGTGTGTGTGTGTGTGTGTGTGTGTGTGTGTGTGTTAGTGTGTTTTGTTTTATTTTATTTATTTATTTCTTTTATATCGAGGATAACAGAATAAGCAATCATGTGCTTTTTTTCATCCGGTCCCCGTGTGTATGCAGTTTTGTAAATATTGTCATCTGTTCGTGTGTGTGTGTGTGTGTGTGTGTGCATGAGTGTGTGTGTGTGTGTGTGTGTGTGTGTGTGTGTGTGTGTGTGTGAACTTTGTCATTACTTATCATTGTAGTACTCTAAGTATTTATTGCTGTTACTATCAATTGTAACCATTTGTTATCAGAAACAAAGAATTCCCACAACAAAGAAAAGAACAAACAAGATGATGATAAAATTTGGTGAAATCAAAGTCAATACAAGGACATGTCTCGAGTTTTATCTTTGAGCAGTGTTTGGGGAATAAGAGCATGCTTGTCGTAGGTTTTTCCTGGGTTCATTTCTTACAATGTAGATGCTGCTCAATAAAAATTTGTGTTCCCCTTATTTTTTCTCTTTTAAAAAAATATTCAGCTATGGTTGTTTGATGCGATATGATCAGATATTCATTTTTGTTTTGTTTGTAGAATGATTCAAGCCTGGATATTGCTGTGAGCAGAATTGATTGTTTGTTAGGGCATTGAACTTGCGATCTGAGTCATTGTTTAAGTCCGCTTCTGCTCCGGAGGATTTTTCTTTGGAATTAACATGGGGTCAGAGTCCATTCCCCTGTAAGTGCTTTGGATGACATCCCTGCATGATATCTAGCGCATTCGTTACAAACTTGACCGTCTTTTGTTGAAAGGTAGACCAGCTATGGCTGGTGTTATAAATATAATAGATGAAATGAAAATACTCAGCATGCTGTCTTGCGTCTGGAGAGGAATGGGCTCAGCCATGTTCAGTTTGCCCAAGAGACACCATCTGAAAGTGTCACTGTGGAACACTGAGCACTTTACAGGGATGGGTTTTTTTTTTCGTTCCTTGCCAAGAGCTCTGAGGTTCAGCAGTGGTGAGATTGAGATTTTTGTGTATAGGACTGTTTTTGCCTAGCATTTTGGTAGCAGCATTCTGATGAGATTTTTGTGTAAATGACCGTTTTTGCCTACCTTTAGGTAGCAGCAGTCTGACTTCGAGGATAATTTCTAGTAATAATGACACCATTGTGCATATGCATTTAAAAAGAATTTTTTTTTTAACATCCGTTCTTACCGGCATGCACTGGCTTACTCTTTCACAATGTTGAACAGGTTTTAACATGTGTGTGCTAGATGTTCTGTGTGCAGTTTGCACATGGGAGCTCTGTTTATAGTTCCATCTGAGGGATTTGATACAATTCAAGTCACAACCACTGAGCAGTCAAATGAACTTGAGACAAAGACTTAAAATACTCTCATGTTGTTAGTCCCAAGTGAGTATATAATTATATAATATGTTTTTGTTATTGTTCTCTAGAAAGCCATGTCATAT
>CM060320.1:27334011-27336511 GCA_030674155.1 Stramonita haemastoma
CAAATGGATAGTTCAGGATATGAGTGGGTGTATACATCATTTTCCCTTCCTCTGGGTATTCTATCCCACTACATTTTCTGGGATCGTGACCAGTTCTGCATTATATATAATTAGGGCCTCAGGTGCTACGTGTTATTGTTGGCAATGTTTCCGATTCAGTTCTGGACAGGAATGTTCGTGTTAATTTACACGAAAACAGTTGATGAATGAATGTGAAAAACTTGAAGGTTTTACAGGCACAAAACCGTGCACAAACAAAAGAATGCACAATCTTCAGTTGTATTTCTCGTTTCGTTTTCTTTCTTTTTTAAGCCCGACAAAAGTATGCAACTTTTTTCTACAAAATGTTATATTCCTCACTATTTTGGAGGTTAGAGCGTTGTGTTCCTGATCTGATGGCTCGAAACTACCATCTCGCACCCCCTTAGAGGGATTTTTCCCCTGGAGTTAACATCAGTACTGACTCCACTCCCCCGAAAGTCCTTCAGATGAGATCTCAAGTGCGAACGCACGCAGAACTTATTGCGCAAAGGTTAAAACTCGTTCGGCCTAACGGAAGAGAATGCAATTCGTGTCAGCAAGAACGGACGACAAAAGCAAAAACTAACAAAAACTAAAAAAACGGAAAAAACCGCATGCACGTTGCTGTCGTATTTAGACATATCCCTGAAGTCGGAATGCGGCTACCTTAATGGTAGAAATGAAAAGGTTGCAAAAGCAAAAAAGTTACCATTGGTGAACCTGGGAAGTTGTAGCCAAGGAACGAAAAAAACTATACACACTATCACATAACTATTTTTGGCGAGGCAAAAGATGGTCTGCTTTCAGCGTTTATTTGTATTTGTTCAGTTTGTTTGTGCTTTTATTACAGCGCTTGTTAATTTGGAAGCATACTTGTGTGAACTCAACGGAAGGTGTAAGCGCCTAATAAGACACGTCTGAGTGCTGAAAGACAAGACAACATTTTGTTTCCAAATCTGTTATGGTTTTTATTTTTTAGATCACGGAAGATTTTCCAGCGATTTCATTAGGTAATCCAAGGTGCGCAGCCATTTAGCAAAGCAATAACGCAAGCTTAAAAAGCACACACAGAAAAAACCCCAACTAATGTTCGTCATATCTTACAGTCGAGACATGGAAAGCATGCCAAGATCTCTTGATCAATACCAGAGCTGCACTCTTTCAGTACCCCCCACCCACTAAAAAAAGGAAAGAAAGATAGCAACCTGAAAACATGAGAGCAGAAGAACATAGAGGATAGAGCATCGAATTCATCATCTGTCCCTAATTTCAGGGCCTTGGTTCGAGTTGCCATTGGCCTACCTGTTTGAGGAGAGATGGGCGCCACCTCAACATGTTGGCCCCTAGAGAAGCTGAGGTCTCTGATGCCTCGTACCCTACGAGCGCCTAGGTTATGAGACACCTTTACATTTTACCTTTACCTGTGGAGTCCAAAAAGCTTGTCCTTCATCGGCAGGTCAGTAAGCCAGATATTGGTTTTCAGGTTTTGGTGTGTTGGCCCTGATGCTCAGGAACCAGCCTCCAGGTACGGGTCAAATGCCTAGAGGACAACAACCCAATGATGGAACAGACAGAAGAGGAGAACCTGTCTCCCAACGGCTGTGAAGGCAGAGGAAGATGCCTTCCAGGAAAGACTGGACTCTGCAGCTGAGTGAAAGCAACCAGTCTAGGAGAACGACCATTCTGATCGAAAACAAAAGACGCCAAAGTCGGATACGCTGGGCCTGACTTCTAGCGCAACGCAGTTTTTACTCATATGACAGAGGAAAGTGAAGATGAAAGAGGCAGTACATACAGACGATAATATCATCAGATAACGTTTCTATCTCTTGTTTGTTTGTCCTCGTTTTCGACGATGACCTCCAAAACGGCAGAGGAGGCAGCTGCTGTTTCGGAAACTGGGCAGGAATTTGATTATAGTAGAGATGCTTTACCCACAGTACACCCCCACTCTCTCGGCCAAGGGGGCATAAGGACAGTTAGCGTTGGAGATGTTCTCCAAAGGCCCACTAGCCCCTTGGGCTGCAGCACATAAGGACTGAAAGTGATGATGAAAGGAGCAGTACATACAGACAATGCATCATCAGACAACATCTCCCATTACTCTGCCAGGCAGAACACGTGGTAGTTCTGGATACTGTAGCCCAATTCACCAGGGATAACCCCCTGAACAAGAAACAGACAACCACGAGGACACACACACACACACTACACTACACACACACACACCCCAACATACAACACAACAATACACTACACACCACACACACACCACACACACATACACACACACACACACACACACACACACTACACACAGACACATACACATACACCCATTCATCCCCCCCCCCCCCCTGCTCAGGGGTATGTCTGGTCAGCCTAATCTAATTAGTGTGTCACTTGGCCGGACAGTCGTGATGGGCGTGTTGTTCTCTTTATCTTCACCGCTGCAATGCCCAGGTCTGTGATGTCCAGT
>CM060320.1:27341511-27354021 GCA_030674155.1 Stramonita haemastoma
ATCATTGACCCCCCCTCTTCCCTGTAAGAGCACACTAGATAAAAAGAAACTTGACGTGCACAACTGTTTTCCAATACCTCCCCGTATAGACAACCATACTTCGACTTCAGAGCAATACAGAGATTCAAACCAGCGACTCAAGACACCTCAGACCTAAAAATGACCAGAAGCTGTGGGGTTTACCCACTCGGTGCTTGATCAAGCCTGTCCAGAAAAGGCCATGGCAGTTAATGGTCAGACTGGACACGGAGAGAAGCTGAGGTCAGGGCCGCTGTGAAATGAGAAAACTGAGAGAGTGGAGAGAACAATGATGTATGGCGGAGCTTAGGGACTGGCCAGAGCTGTCAACAGGGATGGAGGGTGTGAGGAAAAAGTGCAGAGAGCATGAATGATAATATGTCTAAGCAAAAAGAACCACATATAAACACAAGCAATAAACCAACAAAGAAAAAGGAAAACAAAGCAAAAAAACAACGAAAACAACAAAAACACTCCCCAAAACAGAAAACAACAACAACAAAAACCAAAAACCTCAAATAAATGTAAATGATAACTACCAAAACAAACAAACAAACAACAACATTAACAACAATGGCAGCAACACAATAATGACAACAGCAACAACAACAAAATTGGTGGCTTTTTATGTTTGCTTGTTATTTATGACTATAGTGGATTTTTTTAATATATATATTTTCTTTTTTTTTCGAAGATAACAATAACGGCAACAAAATGGCGGCTGTATGTTTGCTTGTTGTTTATGGTTATTGTGGAGTTTTGGGGGGTTTCTTTTCTTTTCATCTACTAAGGTAATTATGAGCAAATGCTTAAGCGGAAGTCGCTACTTACTTGTTAGCATCGAGTGGACAAATATGTCTTTTTGTATATACTTGCATATATTTCTTTTGGCTTATAAGGTTTTTTGAAAGTGTTTAATTTGGACAGTTGTAAGGAGTATATAAGCCATAATGTAAACAAAAAATGAACACACACACGTACAAACAAATAATTATGCTTATTCTTCCCATCACAAGCGCACACATGCAACTATGTAAATGTTATACAAAGGAGAAAAGCTGGCACAATAATGATAATAGTTATATCATAAAGTTCTGTAAAAATATACAAGTAAAAAACAACTGACTTTTCATATTGAGAGAAAGAAACAACAATGACAATTCAAGCAAAACATGAAGCTAAATTGTGCAAGCTCAACCTCACCTGGGTTAGAAAGAAAAGAAAAGTACAACACAAAGACAAGTTTAACAAACAGACAAGGCATCTCAACAGATTTTTATTTCCACTACCAATCTTTTCTTTAAGGCAAAAAGCACAGCAGTCAAAATGTGACAAAATAAAAACAATCTAAAAACATTGAGACAAAATTTGTGTTTAGCTAAAAGTGCACCCAGTAAAAGTGCTAACAAGACAAAGACATATTCCCCCAGGCTGCTCAACATTTACAGCAGTCTTTACATTGCCCCAGAGAACTATACTATAGCTGGTCCATCAGTCCAGTGCGCCGTTTCAGCAGTGATTAGTGAGTGGCACGCAAGGCCAGGCGACCCACTGAGACCGCTGTAAGGGCTGAAGAGGATCTAGGAGGCAGCTAGGCTGTGATGGATAAGTGATTGATGGATACGTACTTGGGGTGGGGGATGTGTGGGTGGGTGGATGGGTTGGGAGGTGGTGGTGGTGGTGGTGGGGTGTGGGTGGGGGTGGGGTGAGTGTGTGGTCGGGAAGGGTAGTGTGTGTGTGTGTGTGTGTGTGTGTGTGTGTGTGTGTGTGTGTGTGTGTGTGTGTGTGTGTGTGTGTGTGTGTGTTTGATGAATAAAAACTTTTATTGCCATTGTGTGTGTGTGTGTGTGTGTGTGTGTGTGTGTGTGTGTGTGTGTGTGTGTGTGTGCGTGCGTGTGTGTGGCAACAGTACACATGCATAATTATGTGTATACCCCTCCCCTTAACTCTCTCTACACACACACACACACACAACACACACACACACACACACACACACACACACACACACACACACACACACACACACACACACACACAAACGCAGAGTCCTTGAAAAAGGCTTAACAGTAAACATGTCCAACAACTGTCTCAAGATCGGTTTTAGCTGCAATCAGACTCGCAGTTTCACGTCGAATGGGCAGCAGTAAAAACACAATTTGTGTTGCCGCAGTAAAACTAAAAGCCCATTTTTCTGCTGTCTACCGTTTGTGTCTGGACAGTTCAATACCTTTTAAAGTGGAAGAACGAAGCCCTGACAAGATTTTGTCCTTTTACAGTGAAGTTGATGGGCATGGCGGAAATGACTGATCAGACTAGAGGTTAGCAAGGACTGCTGTAGCCTTGTCCTGCGAACCCATTTAACAGGAAACCAGCGAAGCTCGTTCAGTAGAAAAAAGTTGAGAATTTTCCATTTGTATTGTCTTTCGAAACTAGCCTCTTAGGAAAGTTTTGAATGCAGTACAAGCAAGAACTGAGTTTAGCTGGAAGACCAACGAACCGAGAGTTACAATAACTTGAACATTGCACGTAAAAGGCATCACGGCAACAAGAGAGTTGTTCCTGGCAAAATTCTTTCGTAAAAACCCAATCTGATAGAGAAACAAGTACATAGGCTGCCAGGAAAAGGGGAAAATAATGGGAGGCGCTGCTCTTGTGGCGACGCGTTCTTCCAGAGAGAGAGAGAGAGAGAGAGAGCAGCCCGAATTCCACGCAGAGAAAAAGTGGTACTCAATTCAATTCTATTCAAACGGATAAGAATATGGATAAGGTGCATAAATGCATCTCAAGACAGCAGATATTTTATTGTTGTAACACACCTAATTTAAAAGAAAAGATGGACGATAGATGTTGCTGATCACAGTATTCTTACATCTGTGTGTGTGGATATAATCAATACTCCTCTTGTATTGTTGGTCAGAAAAAAAAGTGAGCGTTTTCTTTGTTTTATGGTTTTATTTTACGTGCCTTGGCTAGAGCTCCAAGGTTCACCAACGGTGAGATTCTGCGTATGCGACCATTTTTTTGTTGCCAATTACGGTAGCTGCATCCTGAATTCGAAGAATAAATAAGTGTAATCAGACTTGAAAAAAAAAAGATAAGACAGCTCCTCATGGAAATGACTGAGAAGAATGGGGTAGGGTTGGGTTGTGAAGGAGAAGGGGGGGAATCTTGAAAACATCACATAACCTTTTTCATTCTTAAAATCTCATACAGGTTTGAGTTTTTCATTACCACCAACATAGCTTCTTCTTGTTCTTGTTCTTGTTCTTGTTCTTTTGTTGTTGTTGTTGTTGTTGTTGTTGTTGTTGTTGTTGTTGTTGTTATTGTTGTTGTTATTGTTGTTGTTGTTCTTCATCTTCATCATCATCATCATCATCATCATCATCATCATCATCATCATCATCATCATCTTCTCTCGTTCGCCGTACGCTCCAGACGTGTAATCACAGCTGATCAGGAAACAACAATCAGAAATCCCCACACGCTTTACATCATCACCAGCTCTCTTCTCCACAGGGCAAACAAACAGCTCAGCTGTTGAACCATGGCAGCACTCTGACAGCCATCAGACAACACGACATAAAACTGCATAGCTGTTAAACTAGTATCACGCACAGCAGTGGAGACAGGTACCACTGTCTGAGGATTCATGAACACTGCCTCCAAAGTTCAGGACAGAAAGCAATCCAGTCATGCTGTTTATAGACCCACTGACCTCATAAGCCAGGTTAGGGACTGTCACTTCCTAAAACATTAAATCTCCGATTAAAACTGTGCGAATGTATACCGATTAAACAGGGTTTAAAACTGACGGTGGCAGGATGGTTAAGACGTGGAAGGACGGTGGCAGGATGGTTAAGACGTTCGCCTGCCAATATGTAAATCGCGAGATTCTGGGTTCGTACCCAGCCTCGCCCTTTCTTCCCAGTTTGACGAAAAAATCGAACTGAATGTCAAAGTCATTCGGATGAGACTCGAAACCGAGGCCCCGTGTGCGAATGCACGCAGAACATCTTTCGCACACGTTAAAACCCCGTTCCACCTTTCGGAAGAGTAGGCCATCGTGTGCCGGTAGGAGCGGATGACAAAATTATAACAAACCAGCATGCACACAGGTGTCGTGTTTAGACACCATCCCTGAAGAAAAATCGGGGAGTTGGAGTCCCAGAGCGGCTCCGGGCTGTAGGTATATGGCAACGTTCTGGTGGCTCCTGTGACGGTACTGGAACCATTCGTATCGGTCAATGCCCTTCCAATGGATCATTCCAGTGCCGTGGAGAGGGGGGGGGGGTCTGCTGCATGGGTAACAGCTTGCCCTCCATACATACTTGCCCAGGCTTTGCGCTCTAAAGACTAGAGCGCAACTCCATAGTCTTCCGAGACTGATGAGTGCCTACTACTACTACTACTACTGTTATTCTTTGTATCTATGTCCTCGCAAACCATAAAGGTCAACCGAGAATCGTCACCACGTTGTGGGAGAATCATAGAAATGAAACTTGAAACGAGAAAAAAAAAAACCCAGTACCCGAATCCTCAAAACAATTTGGTTTGTAGTAGGTAACAGGTTTACAGTAACCTACCCTTGCAGGACAGTCTGCAGTTACTTATGGAGAACGTTTTAGGGTGAGAAGAGAGTTAGATTGGGAGGTGAGAAGCAACCGAAAGATGAGTGGAGGGGGGGGGGGTTTACACTTGGCAGATGTGTGAAAATGAAGGATTAATGATTGCCTGAATAGTTAATGATGTCACCCAAACAACATATGGCTTCTATTTATTTTGTACTTTAGTATTTTGTACCATTCTATGTCACAGCAGATTTCTCTGCGTGAAATTCGGGCTGCTCTCCCCGGGGATAGCACGTCGCCACAAGTGCAGGTCTACCCATTTTTTTTCTTTTTCCTGCATGCAACTGATAGGGCCACAAATACAGATGCATGCAGGAAAAAAAAAAACCAATGACAATAGAACAAGGACAACAGCAGAAAATGGTGACAGACAATAGGGAATAAAAGATGTGATTACCGCAAAATTTTATGAGAAAAATTTTTTTTTCCCTTTTTATTTACTAACTCATTTACAACTCATCTTTATACAAAAGTATGTAAACAAATAGGTGAGGGAGTGGGGTAGGGGATAGAAACCAGAGTATTTAAAGCAGCAAAACCTTTTAATTAAAGCATCATGTAAGAACATTGTCAACCCCACAAAGCAAACACTTTGCCACCATCCACCCAGTGAGGTAAGTGACAGCTATTCCCCAAAGGCTTTTTTCAGTAATACCAGCTTTCTGTTGTCCATGGCCAACAATTGAACTGTCGGTCTAAAAAGCTGTTCCACAGATACAGAGATAATGTAAACGTGTCACACAGACACACAGCAGGCCTATCAGAGCCAAACAGCACAGCAGGGGCAGTGAGTCCTGGCAGACAGAAGATTTGTAGAGTCTAGAACTAAGGAAGGAAAAAAAACTTCAGATAATCGTAAAGAGTGTGGGTGTCTGGCAAGGATATAGGGAGGGGTGGGGTGGAGATGGGAGACACAGTGGGAAGAACTGGGTCAGTGTGGGAGGGAGAACAGTCTCCAGTAGTTTGTCAGAGAACCTTGTTGTATTGTACACTACTTTCAGTCACGACAGCTGTTTTTGCATGAAAGTAGGGCTGCTCTCCCCAGGGAGAGTGTGTCACCGCATGATGAGCACCACCCATAGCAATAGTTGTTGTCGTTGTTCTTTTTGTTGCTGTCACGGCACTTAGTAACAGTGAAACTTAACAACAACAAACAACACAATCAACCACATGTATCCTTATTCACAGTGTTATTGGAACCACAACACAACTCAACTGTCTCCATGACCGTTGTCGACGGTAGAAGCTCCACACAATGCATCAATCTTCGCTATCTGTCTCTATGTCTGCTGAGTTCTACGATCTTCTTCTGTAGACCTCCAGACCACTGACTTCAGTGAATGATATGATAATAATAATAATAATAATAATAATAATATAATAATAAATAAAAATTTATAATAATAATAATAATAATAATAATAATAATAATAAAATAATAAAAAAATAAATGGAGGCTTATATAGCGGGAATTCCTCCCAAACGTGGGCTCACCGCACTGTACAATCATATCAATTTGACAATGTAAGATTGTCATTATTATGTACGGTTTTGTTGCGTACACCGTACAAGCTTTATTCCCGACATACTTAGCTTTCTTACCTCTTGGGGGCTGTGGTGTCGCCACAAGTTGGGCGCCACACATATCAAAGATGGTATAGAGGATGTATGCATACAGCACAACACAGTCTTGGTGCCGTGGGGTCTGTTACCGTGCAGAAATGGGGGTAGGACGGGGCTGAAAACGACTCTTTCCGTCACATCTTTGCCGACAAACGCACTTTTTTCTTCATGGGGGTGGGTATGCGTGCGCGCACGCTGTTGTTTGTCAGTGCGTTTGTTTGCGTGCGCGCATGCGGGGGGACCCTGCACTTTGCTGTGCTGCATCGTATTGTTGTATATTGTCATTATTATTGTGCGCACAGCTACGTTTTTGTTTCGTACACTGTACCAGCTTTCCTTCCGACAAACTGGCTTTCTTACCTCTTGGGGGCTGCGGTGTCGCCACAAGTCCGGCGCCACGCATATTAAAGATGGTAGCAGAAGGTGTATGAGTGCAGTACAACACTGTCTTGGTGCCGTGGGGTCTGTTACGTGCAAAAGTAGGGGTAGGACGGTGCTTTATTGGTTGTTTCATCAAGACTGGCATGGAAAACTGTCAGTAAGTGACAGATTCGAAATGTATAAGTCATTTAAATCACTGTTGCAGCCTGAAAAATATCTTACTGCTATCACCATAGGTAAATTCATGCATGTACTGGTTGTTTTGACTTGGAATTGGTGATTTAATTCAATTTGATTCAATCAACAACAACAAAAATAATATATAATATATGTATAATTTTTATAATGGTTTAGAAAATCTAGTTTACCAAAGCTAAAACTAATCTGCAAATTCATTATCTATTAATTTAATGCAATTTGATACCACATCTACCAGTTATATTAGTCAGCAAAAGAATGCTGTACTTGAGACGAAATACCCCTGTGTGGAAAGATAAGGATACAATGTTCACTTGTCTTGATCACGTCGTTTTTCAAAACCAGCATAAAGCAAACGAAAATTCATATGATCACTTGTCTTGATCAATTCGTTTTTCAAAATCAGTACCAAGCCTAGATTTCATGTAGGCTATAGCATGAGGCACATCGGTGCGTTGTATTTGTAACCTTGTATCTGTTTAATAGCAGCCGGAGTCCAAACAAAGCGTGACATCTGCCTTGGAAGTTGGCTTCAGCTTCAAACTCTTGCTCCAAATGAATATTTTATCCTCCTGGAAACCCTTTGTTGTTTGCTAGTCCTTATTTATAATATCCACGCACTCACACGTATTTAAACCTTTCTTAATCTTTCAGAACAAAAATGTAACTTTAGTTTATCATCCTCCTTAATGAGAATACCTTAGATAGACAAGCTTTCACTTTCAGGATTTTCAAGGAGGGATTCATCACAGGTTGTCCTTGATCATTTTTCAACAGGATTCAAGGGCTTGGATCTAATATTCTTTTTCTGTTGTTGTAAAAAATCAAATTCGAAAATACGGAATTCCGTGAAAACGAAAGGAAAATTACCCATGATGTAAACACACACACACACACACTTACACACACACATACACACACACACACACACACACACAACACACACACACACACACACACACACACACACACACAAAGCTGTGAGGGTCTAATATTAGATCACCACATCAGCAGATGGGTACTCCTAGATAGGATATATTATACATCATTATGACTGTATAAACTTGGGTCATACCTCATTAAGATAGCAATACATCAGTGACACCTCCATCTCCCCACCTCATGCACACATTATATTGATTTCAGTTACAACTGAAAAAAAGAAAGAGCCTTCTTAGCTTTCCTTTTCATTCGTTGAATGGATGGTGGTCTAGAGGTAACGGGCCTGCCAAAGATTGTGGAAAAGTCCAGGTCGGAAGTGTGCCGTGGTTTACACCCGTTTGGGCCCCAACTTTCCCCCCATCCATTAGACCATGAGTGGTGGTATGGGTGCTAGTCGTTCAGATGAGACGGTAGACCGATGGTCCCATGTCTTACAAAAAAATATTTAGCGCACGTTAAAGAATCCACGGTAAGAAAAGAGAGTTGTCCCTGGCAAAATTCTGTAGAAAACAGCCACTCTGATAGGGAAACAAAACTGCTGCAGACGGGAAAAGAAAAAAAAAACAAGGTTGACACTGCTCTCGTGGCAACGCGCTCTCTCCAGGGAGAGCAGCCCGAATTTCACAGAGAAATGTGCCGTGACTTAAAAGAGGTGTGAAGGTGTAAAAAGGGAAACAATAAACCCACTACAAACGTTCAAGTGAAACAGAAAAGGATGAGGCATAAAGAAAAGATCACTGTACAAGTTTACAAATCATGTTCTAAACCCCTATATGTCACAGAAATTTCTCTGCGTCAAAATCGGGCTGCTCTCCACAAGAGAGCGCGTCGCCACAAGTACAGCGCCACCCATTATTTTTTCTTTTTCCTGTCTGCAGCTGTATTTCTTTCCCTATCAGAGTGGCTGTTTTCTACAGAATATTGCCAGGGACAACCCTCTTGTTGCCGTGGGTTCTTTTACGTGCGCCAAATAATGATGTGTAACACACGGGATCTCGGTTTATCGTCTCATCCGAAAGACTAGCACCTAGACCAGCACTCATGATGTAATGGCTGGGGGAAAAGTCTGGGTCAAAACGGGATTCGAACCACCGCACACTTCGACCTGGACTTTTCGCTTTCTAGACAGGCGCCTTACCTCAGACCACCGAAACACTTAATAATTTATGAAATAATTTATTTTAGATGTGTTTTATTTAGACTGATTTTTGTGTTTGGTAAGTTTCAAAGTTTTGGGAGAGTAAACTGAGTACAAGAAGCTCGATTTGTAACAGTTTATTTCTGGGTCTTGGAAATATTAGCAAGTGGTTGTCTATGGTTGTCATTTTATTTAAATCTTTGATTATCTTGGGATGTGCAGTAACCAGGTTTTGATCTGCGTTTAAGAGAATTAGCTTTGTACCTTTCTATCCGAAATTGTTCATTTGTACTATGGGTTTAGATAATTTCTGAAGTTTATATCTGGTTCAGTATCTTATATTATCTGAGGAAGTTTCATTTTTTCTTTTACAGGGAGCCTGTTTGTCCTACACTTAAACAGAATGTATTAATCGATGTACTCTGTGTGTGTGTGTGTGTGTGTGTGTGTGTGTGTGTGTGTGTGTGTGTGTGTGTGCATGCGTGCGTGTGCATGCGTGCGTGTGTGGTGCACACGCACGCAGCGTGGGCGACCTCATTTAGATCTATCAGCGTCGCCACTAAAGCAGCACGGGTTTGTTTTGAAATTCAAATTGAGGGGGAAAAAGTGACGGCCCACGCTTATTTTCAAACAAGGTGCTGCCTTGCTGTGATTGGTGGCTGAATTTAGGAACTGACAACAGGAGTTTGAAATGTGACCCCATTCTCTGAAAGAAGTTGGCGGCAGTTTGCTTAAGTGTCTGCTAAAGTCTCTTTACAATCTGGGATATCAAGTGGACAAATCTCCCGTGGGGATAAAGTAGGGGGGTGGGGGGTGGTGTATCAGTATAGATAGCATCACCACTTTCTTGAAATTATCTGCTTAATTCTCTTTTCAAATTCTCTTTTCTATCTCTCTCATTGTTTCTGCCTTGGTTATTTTCTTCCTGTCACCACCTTTTTGTCTATTGTCTGCCTTCTTCGTCTATTCCATTATAAACCCGTGTGCAAACGTACGCAGAACATCTTGCCCACACATTAAATCCTGTTCTGCTTTTCGTAAGAGTAGGCCATTGTGTGCCGGTGGGAATAGATGACATTTACAAAAGTGCATACACACGGGGACTGGATGTAAAAAAGCGCACGAGTGCTTATTGCATTATCCTTGATAAAAAATAATAAATAAAATAATAAATAAATAAATTCTGCCTTTTTTGCAGAAAGACTTAAAAAGAGAACAGTTCTCTTCTATGCTGAAGAGGGATGCACTGGGCCTGACTTGTCAGGGGCTTAACAGTGCTACCCTGTTTCGCTCATATGACAGACAACAAAAGCTACTGTCTGAGCATTCAAGGAAAAAAAGGGGGGTGGGAGGAGAGGGGGAGTGGTATAAAGGTGGTGTAAGTTGGTCACAGTTTGTGTCTGCCATTCTGTGCATGCATGTAGTCTATCTGCATGAATGAATGTTCGTATGCATGTATATGTTTGCATGTAGGAAGGAGTTGTTTGCATTTGCACAATGTCTTCCTACCGTGGTGTGTGTGTGTGTGTGTGTGTGTGTGTGTGTGTGTGTGTGTGTGTGTGTGTGTGTGTGTGTGGTGTGTGTGTGTGTGTGTGTGTGTGTGTGTGTGTGTGTGTGTTGTTTGAAAGGAATCGCTGTACACTAAGAAAGAATACAAACCAAATATACACACATGAAAAACTACTCTTTAATAAACTGGAAGAATGTTTAGATTCAAATAAATACCCAAGCAGCGACCTCTTACCTTCAATACAGGTGTATCACAGACCAACTGTTGAGTTTATAGGCACCCATGTGTGCAGGTGCATGTTAGGGTGGAGGATGTGGGTGGAGACCTATCCTGCCGCTGCTGTTGAGGGTAGCAAGTTACCTGCGAGAGGAAACCTATGAAAAGGGAAGAAAGGAGGCGTGATTTGGATTTCGCGCGCTTTTAGATAGGTATATATGGGCAGAGTAGAAAAACGAAAAAGCTTTTATAGTCAGCACAAGTTGTGTGTTGGTAGTGTACCATTCTGATTGGTTGTTATTTAGGTACAGCTGCAACCTTTACTTAACGTTCCTCATTGTTTAAAAAAAACAACCTGGCAACTATAGCAATACCAGCTCTCTCTCTCTCTAAGGGTAAGTGTGTACATGTATGCCTGTCATGCGCGCATATATCCGGGTGGCAACAAACACCAGCGCGCGCGCGCGTGCGCGCATGCCTACCCAGCCCCCTGCCAAAAAGCTGCCGTTTGGGGCCAAGACGGGACCCAAAGACCGCTTTTCAGGCCCGTCCTGCCCCGACTTTTGCACTCTGACAGACCCCTAGGCACCAGGACTATATGGCAGCGTATGCATACTCGCTCCCTACCATCTCCGACGTGTGTGGCGCCGGACATGTGGCGACCCCGACGCCCTGAAGAGCCGAGAAAGCTTGTTTGCGGCAAGGAAATCGGGTACAGTGTACGCGCCGAAAACCAAGCAGGGCGCACATAAGTAATGACAATATACAGCAATATGATGCACCAGGGGAAACTGCCGGGTGCCCGCCACATGCGCGCACACAAACAAACGCACTGACAAACACCAGCGCGCGCGCGCGTGCGCGCATGCCTACCCAGCCCCCTGCCAAAAAGCTGCCGTTTGGGGCCAAGACGGGACCCAAAGACCGCTTTTCAGGCCCGTCCTGCCCCGACTTTTGCACTCTGACAGACCCCAAGGCACCAGGACTATATGGCAGCGTATGCATACTCGCTCCCCTACCATCTCCGACGTGTGTGGCGCCGGACATGTGGCGACCCCGACGCCCTGAAGAGCCGAGAAAGCTTGTTTGCGGCAAGGAAATCGGGTACAGTGTACGCGCCGAAAACCAAGCAGGGCGCACATAAGTAATGACAATATACAGCAATATGATGCACCAGGGGAAACTGCCGGGTGCCCGCCACATGCGCGCACACAAACAAACGCACTGACAAACACCAGCGCGCGCGCGCGTGCGCGCATGCCTACCCAGCCCCCTGCCAAAAAGCTGCCGTTTGGGGCCAAGACGGGACCCAAAGACCGCTTTTCAGGCCCGTCCTGCCCCGACTTTTGCACTCTGACAGACCCCTAGGCACCAGGACTATATGGCAGCGTATGCATACTCGCTCCCCTACCATCTCCGACGTGTGTGGCGCCGGACATGTGGCGACCCCGACGCCCTGAAGAGCCGAGAAAGCTTGTTTGCGGCAAGGAAATCGGGTACAGTGTACGCGCCGAAAACCAAGCAGGGCGCACATAAGTAATGACAATATACAGCAATATGATGCACCAGGGGAAACTGCCGGGTGCCCGCCACATGCGCGCACACAAACAAACGCACTGACAAACACCAGCGCGCGCGCGCGTGCGCGCATGCCTACCCAGCCCCCTGCCAAAAAGCTGCCGTTTGGGGCCAAGACGGGACCCAAAGACCGCTTTTCAGGCCCGTCCTGCCCCGACTTTTGCACTCTGACAGACCCCAAGGCACCAGGACTATATGGCAGCGTATGCATACTCGCTCCCCTACCATCTCCGACGTGTGTGGCGCCGGACATGTGGCGACCCCGACGCCTGAAG
>CM060320.1:27354121-27371843 GCA_030674155.1 Stramonita haemastoma
TCTCTCTCTCTCTCTCTCTCTCTCTCTCTCTCTCTCTCTCTCTCTCTCTCTCTCTCCTCTCTCTCTCTCTCTCTCTCTCTCTCTCACATACACACACTCACATGCATACACACACACACTCTCACACACAACACACACACACACACACACCACTCACTCTCTCTCTCTCTCTCTCTCTCTCTCTCTCTCCTCTCTCTCTCTCTCACACACACATACACACACACACACACACACGTATAGACACACACACACACACAAACACACACACACACAAACACACACATACTCACATACACACGCATACACATGCGCGCGCGCGCGCACACACACCCACACACACTCACTCACTCACTCACTCTCTCTCATACAAAAACACTCTCTCTTCCTCTCTCTCTCTCTGTCTGCTTCTGTCTCTGTCTCTCTGTGTCTCTCTGTGTCTCTGTGTCTGTCTGTCTGTCTGTCTGTCTGTCTGTCTGTCTGTCTGTCTGTCTGTCTGTCTGTCTGTCTCTCTCTCTCTCTCTCTCTCTCTCTCTCTCTCTCTCTCTCTCTCTCTCTCTCTCTCTCCCCCCCTCTCTCTCTCTTCCCCCACCCCCTCCCTCTCCCCCTCCCTGTGACAGCGCTAGTTTACAAGGACAACATGCCCGGCTCTAGGCTACTGGTCTGGTGGCCACAGCAGTTGGTGACGGGAACTATTTATTGAAGCGGAAGACGGTGCGCGCGCGTCTGCGCAAACAGGCTTCTGATTAGAACAGCGAGTGCTAAGGGATCGACTTGTTATATGGTGCTTGTGTTGCCCCCTCCACAACACCCTCCCCCCTACACACACACACACACACACACACACACACACACACCACACACACACACACACACACACACACATACACACAAACATACACGCTCCCACCCCATTCTAATCTTTTTGTTCTTTTTTGGGTCAAAATATTGATTAGTTGAGGATTGAAGTAATAAAAACAACACCCAAACAAACAGAACTACAATAGCAAAGGCAACAACGACAACAACAACAAGAATTTCCATCTGAGATGGGTATTCCCAAGTATTGTAACATTTGTTTTTGAAAATTTCGTTTTCTGAGTCACCTACACTTATCAGTCTGCCCGTCAGTGAGTGTTTGAGTGAGTGAGTGAGTCTGCCAGTCAATAAATAATTTATTTTATTAGTGCATTTAAAAAAAAGTATTCTTTTATTGGCCTACTCTTCCGAAAAACGGAACGGGTTCTAACGTGTACGCAAGATTTCTGCGTGCGCCCGCACATGGGGCCTTGGTTTATAGTCTCATCCAAAGGAACACGACAAATCGACAGCATAAAAAGCAAAGCAAGGCGTCACAGGAACCCCAAGATTTACAATGGCGATGTCCCCCTCAACTCGTCCAAGACATTGCTCGCTTATCAGTCTCCGCTCAAGCAACACGCAATTTGAGTGGCTATCAGTTCCGAGCCATGTAACGCGCTTGTTTGTTGGCTTAAAGATGGAGACGGAAATTGCCGAAGACACCAGGCTCTGGCTCTAGTTTCCCTAGTAACGATTTGGAAAAGGAATCCATCCTGGAATGGTTTACGATCTTGATTGTGGGGATGTTGTTCCCCGATTTCATCGTCTGTTTTGTTGGACAGTGTCTCACATGAGATTAAATCCTGCATGTTTTTTAGGTGGGGGGGAGAGAGAGAGAGAGAGAGAGAGAGAGAGAAGAGAGAGAGAGAGAGAGAGAGAGAGAGAGAGAGAGAGAGGAGAGAGAGAGGAGAGAGAGAGAGAGAGAGAGAGAGAGGGGGAGAGAGAGAGAGAGAAGAGAGAGAGAGAGAGAGAGAGAGAAAGAGAGAGAGAGGGAGGGAGGGAGAGAGAGAAAGAGAGAGGAGAGAGAGAGAGGGAGGGAGAGAGAGAGAGAGGGAGGGAGGGAAGAAAGAGAGAGAGAGAGAGAAGAGAGAGAGAGAGAGAGAGAGAGAGAGACAGACAGACAGACAGACAGACAGACAGACAGACAGACAGACAGACAGACAGACAGACAGACAACAGACAGAGAGGGGGGGGGGGCGGTCCTAAAAAAACAAAACAAAGCCCGAAAGCCTCAAAAGTCATTTTAGTAGTATTCTTTTGTTTCGTTCCTCAACTACAATGCCGAAGTCGGATGCGCTGGGCCTGACTTGTCAGGTGTTTAAAGGCAGCGCAACGCGTTTTCGCTCATATATGGCAGATCATAATAGTTGCTGTCTGAGCGTTCGACGAGAAGAAATTCCTCAACTTAGAGCTTTGAGGTTCACCAATGGTGAGACTTTGCGTATGCGACCGTTTGCCCACTCTTAAGATAGACGCATTCCGATCTTGTGTCCTGAATATTCATGATGTCTTTACAGGACAACAGTGTGCATGCATCTTAAAACTTTTGTCATCCGTTCATACCTGCACGCAAAGGCCTACTCTCCTGCTTGGTGAAACGGGTTTTGACACGTGCGAGCACATGCATGCGGTGTATGTGTGTGTATGTGTGTATGTGTGTGTGTGTGTGTGTGTGTGTGTCTGTCTGTCTGTCTGTCTGTTTCTCTCCCTGCCGTTACCAGCTGCAGGACTTAGCATAAATGAATCTCCCTCTTTGTCTGTCTGTCTGTCCGTCTGTCTTTCCGTCTGTCTGTCTGTCTGTCTGTCTGTCTGTCTGTCTGTCTATCTGTCTGTCTGTCTGTCTGTCTGTCTGTCTGTCTGTCTGTCTGTCTGTCTGTCTGTCTGTCTCTCTCTCTCTCTCTCTCTCTCTCTCTCTCCTCTCTCTCTCTCTCTCTCTCTCTCTCTCTCTCTCTCTCTCTCTCTTCCGCCTCGCCTCCCCTCCCCTTTCCTCTTTCCTCCTCTTCCCCCCCTACCCCCCAAAAAAAAATTCTGTCCCATCCCAGGCCCGAACCATTTTTTCATTTCCCCCCTCCACTTCCACCATTTCCTCTTTCTGCTTCTTTGCGATTTTAAACAGAGCGTGGTAAACGATCGATCGCCTATCGAACAGCAAGGATGTCATTAATTTTATACCAGGTTTTCTTTGGTATGGATGGCGGGACAGTCTCTGTCAAAGCTAGGCCTCAGAGGAGCACAGAGGTTAGTAATAATGGGTTTGGGGTTACTGGCTTTACCTTATTTCACTCCTTAACCATTACTTTTTCTGAAAGCGATTCTTTTGTAGGTGTTTGTTGTTGTTGTTGTTATTTGTGGTGGTGGTGGTCGTCGTCGTGGTGGTAGCGGTGGTGGTGTGGTGGTGCTGCTGCTGCTGGAGGTGCGTTCCCCAGCTTAACACTCTGGGGTCACCCAGAATGTGCACTCTGACTCACTCACTCATCCCACCTGAGAATTACTGTGGACACCGAAATTGCACACTGAATGTGGAGTTTGCCTGCACGACTGGTTTCAAGTACCTCGCCACCAAATAGGCAGCCATTCTCCGACTACAGAGCATGTGTAGGTGTGTAATTGTGGGGAGTTTGTTTAGTTCCTCCGCTACAGTTTTGAGGTGAACCAATGGTGAGATTTTGCGTACTCAACTGGTTTACTCACCATGAAGGTAGCTGCATTCCAGCTTTGGGGATAATAATGTCCAAACACGAACCCAGTGCCCATGCGATTTGTAAAATTTTGTCATCCGTTCCCTACCAGCACAAATGGCCTACTTTTCTGAAAGGCTGAACAGGTTTTTAATGTGTGCAAGACACTTTCAGGCGCGCGCGCGCGCGTGCGCGCGCACGCACACACACACATACACACACATACACACACACCACACACACACACACCACACACCACTACCACCACCACCAACCACCACCACCACCACCACACCATTACCATCCCTCTCCCTTCATCCTTTCCCTCCATCCATCCCTATACCAACCACCCCCTCTCCCAACCCGTCTCCCACCCCCTCCCCTCCTCACCCCCTTCCCCATCAAACGAAGACTTCACACTTTGGGGTGTAAACTTTACCCAAACAACAAAGGACTTTACACGAAATGAAAACTAACAGTTCCAGTCCTCTGATCGAAGATGGCAAGTGTCGATTTTCAAGCCTCCTCCCTCCTCCTCCCCCCTACCCAACCTCCATTTCCTACCGCCCCCCCTTCCAACACACATCCCTCCTCCTATCTCATGCCACTCCCGCCCCCCTCTCCCCAGGTCTTGCGTTAGATGGTATGTGAACTGCTTTGGTGCCTTGTCCAGTGCAGCATTAAATCGTTTTGTTTGCCATCTGGTTCAACTAACTTGCTGGTGTGTGTGTGTATGTGTGTGTGTGTGTGCGCGCGCGCGTGTGTGCGTGTGTAAGTCTGTGTGTATTTTATTTATTTATTCTTTTATATCGAGGATAATGGAACAAGCACTCATGTGCTTTTATTTTTACATCCAATCCCCGTGTGCATGCAATTTTATAAATCTCGTTATCTGTTTCCACCAGTACACAATGGCCTACTCTTACGAAAAGCGGAACAAGATTTAACGTATGTGCAAGATGTTCTGTTCAAGATGTGTTTGTGTGTGTGTGTTTATTTTATTTTATTTTTTATTCTTTTATATTTTATTCTTTTATATCGAGGATAATAGAATAAGCGCTCAATTGCGTTTTTCATCCAGTCCCCGTGTGTATGCCGTTGTGTAAATATTGTCATCTGTTCCCACCGGAACACTGTGTGTGTGCGCGCGTTCACGTGTGTGTGTGTGCGCGCGTACGTGCGTGTGTGTGTGTTTGGGGATGAGGGTAGGGGTGGTGTGTGTGTTTACCTTGTATAATCAGGCATGACGTTAAAAGTTTAATGACGTTAACACCAGTGACACAGGGACATGCATACTGAAAGAAGAATTAGCGCCGATGTGTGTGGGGGAGCGGAAAGGGAAGATGAGGGGGGAGAGGATGGAGAAAAGAGAGAGAGAGAGAGAGAGAGAGAGAGAGAGAGAGAGAGAGAGAGAGAGAGGTTTATTTATTTATTTATTCATTCTTTGCAGTTCGAGGATAATGGAATAAGCATTTGTGCTTTTCTCTTTTGTACATCCAATACTGTATTTCTGCAGTTTTGTAATTTTTATTCTCCATTCCCACTAGCACACAATCGCCGACTGTTCCGAAGAGCGGAACTGGTTTTAACAGGTGCGCAAGATGTTCTGCATGCGTTCGCACACGAGGCCAAGAGAGAGAGAGAGAGAGAGAGAGAGAGAGAGAGAGAGAGAGAGAGAGAGAGAGAAGAGAGAGAGAGGAGAGGCAGACAGACAGACGACAGACAGACGATGTATATGCATCCAAGATTTTGTGCACAAACTCTACACTTGTAAACACAGTCAGTCATGAATGGAACGCTGAACCAAGACCTTGGTCAATTTTGTTTTATTCAAAAACATGATTTTTGCACACATTCATTGTACGTTTCATCAAGGTTTTGCAAATATTTTCTAATCCATTGTAAAGTTTCCTGTTCATTTTGTATTATTCTAGCTGCGAGCCGGCTACCCAACCCCACTCCATTTTTTTTCTGGAGGGGGAGGTAGGCTTTTCCCAATGCTCTGACCAGCAGTGACACAACGACTGACCCACTGACTTTTGCACACTTTTGTAGTCTTGCCCCCTCATTTGAAAATCCCATTGACATGTTCATTTCTGTATGCTTTTACAAGACAAAGGTGACAAAAAGCTTTTAATTCCAGCCGCGTTATCTTTACAGCCAGAAAGCACAGACATCCTAAATGAGTACGTGAAAAACAGCTTGTAATACCTTAAGAAGAGGGCGTTGTGCATAGCTTGTAATTTTCTCCTTAAAGAAAGTCAGTTGGGTAGTCAAGTGCCTGTGGTGTGTGCTCACCACTAGATTTCTAAACATTTTAAGGTATGAATTCAGTTTTGAACAGGACTTTTATGCAAAAAAAAAAAAATGGAAGTAATACAGATTGCAGGAATTTTTTTGGGGGGAGAGGGGGGGGGGTGATCCTATTCAAAAACATACAACATTTCCCTCATTCAGATGGGTAAGTTTGGATCTTATCACATACTACATAGGTAATTGATTTGGGTTGTAAACGTTTATCCACAACTTTGTACATTTCCAGTTGGGATTCTATAACGAGTTTAACTGGGTTCGGGGCAAAATTTGTTTTAATAAAGTGTACTAACAGAGCAAGAAAACCACTAATACTACTTGCAACCCAAAAGCAAATAAAGAACCCAACAAAACTTGCTATTAGCAAATGGAGTCTTCAGTTCACTTTCATAGGAGTAAAATCAATTGGAAAACAACTTCAATTGCAATTATTTTAAAAAGTATGCACATAAAACTAATTTTGACCCTGGAAGAATGGGACGAGGGCAGCAAACAAAGTGGTGGGTATTAACTAAATAACTTAAAGGAGTCTACCAGATACCACACAAATTCATTGTATGATCATTTTACATAGAAGATAGGCAAAATACAGGATTTAAGCCATGTCTTTCATATTGTTATGCTAAATAATACAGGCAACAAGCTTCATAAATTCTTCATTTGAAGGGCATTGCATGGAATGTCTACATGCAACTACAATTACACAACTCCCCAGATAAAGCCGAGATATTTAAAGCCTCCAAAAATAAAAAAATGAAACAGCATTGCCCCAAACAAATTTGTCTAAACTTGTGGATTGAGGGTGTTGTGTAATTCATTCGAGAAAAGACAATGCTACGTTTGGGGGAGGAAAATTATGAGAAAATCAGAGTTAGCCGTATCATTATGCTTGCTGTTTTTGCAGAAGAAGACAAAAAAGTAGAGTAAAAAAAAATGGTGGAAGAGAATCTACACAACAAACGAAATCCCTTTTATCTGGGGAATAGAAAAACCCAAGACAGGCAAATGCTTCTTGAGCAAAACCATAAAGTCTCTACAAACTTTTTAACAACAATTATTTTAGATTATGTTGTATCGATGATCTATAGGTATAGTGGGCAATAACAGTCGACAATACCCAAATTATACCCATCTAAATTTTTAAAAAAGAAAAGGGGTATCATCAGTTAACTGTTTCACGTTGCACCCAGTACCTCAGTACCTCAAACTGAGCATATCAAAAAACAAAAGTCTAATAAACATCAGCTTTTGGTAATCAAGTCCAAGATTTTAAAAAATATGTGGATTTTTTTAAAAGTAATACCAAAGCTTTGATCAGCAAGAAAGTAAAGATAAGCCTATCAACTACAAGATTAGCTATCCATGAGTATTTCTTGCTAAAATGTTATTTCTATTCTTTAACAAAATTTAAAGCAAACAAATGTTCATAAATACAGCCAAGTGTTTCGCTCAGCTGCTTGTAAAAAGTTTACGACCAATTAAAAAAAACCCACATATGCAAACCCATTGTCTAGTTTGACAAAGTCCAGGTTTCATAAGAGCACAAAAGTAAAAGCAATCAGAGGATGAACACAAATCCATATCCTGTACCACAATGTATTGTCACAATGGTCTGATAGACTCGATTATTTCACATTTTGCAACTCTCGAATTTTGAAATGCACATGATAAAAGTTAAGTTCCATATTTTCATAAAATTAGCACAAATGGACATAGCAAATAAAGTTTGGACAAATACTTAAAAAGATAATAAATTAAACCGCAATGAGCACTGATCGACACAAAAAGCTTCACTTTAAGCCTTACCAAAACTACTAATTTCTCTGTGGGGCCTTCAATCTTTTTGTCTTTCTTCTTTCATTCTGTTTTTACGTTTTCTTTTTTTTTCGTTTATCTTCTGGCCTTTTTCTCGTTTTTGATTACATCATGGGCTTCCCACCTCCTTCATCCACACTTTTCAGATTTAACCTCCCCCCCCCCCAAAAAAAAAAAGAAACATCCCACAACCCTCCCCCCCCCCCCCCCCCAACCATCAAAAGAAAACCAAACCAAACAACCAACCCGAAAAGACTTTAGTACATTTGTGCTGACAATAGGAATCGAAGACTACTTGGGAAAGATGCAGATGGAGTAGTCTAGCAATGGGCTGGGAGTGCTAAGACCTGGGTATTGGGCATGTACCTGAACTATGTCAAAGCTAAAAGGCAAGAAGGAAATAACAGGACACTTCTAAACAAAATACCTGCAATCTCATACTATATAATGTATTAAAAAATTTGTCTTGCCAGATTGTAAAAACAAAAAAAAGTTGAGCGAGAGAATCCCTTTTTCTAAGTAGGAAAAAAGGTAAAGGTGTTCCTATAACCTGTGCAGTCGTTGGGGAACAAGGTGTTAGAGACATGAGTTTCTCTAGGGGGCAGCTTTTTTTTTAGGGCAGCTCCCATCTCCTCTGCCTTCCTGGCTTACTTTCCCTGTCAGAGAGCAGGTACCGTTTGAAATTTTACAGCTGGGTGAAATGGGGGACTGTGCTGAAGCCTAGGTGCACGCACGATCACCCATCCAAGAGGTGACCACTCTTCACGCTGCTTCACCTTAGCTTGGGGAGAGCAGCGTTCTGACCACTGAGCTATCCTGCCTTTTCTAATGCAAGGTTTTAAATCCAATCCAATCCAATCATGTTTAAAGTTTTAAATAAAATGTACACAGAAAATGTTATCAGAAAATGTTATCAAAATTCGGCGCTTTAAAAAAATTTTTTTTTAAAGATAGTGACACTCCAATACTTCTTCCGACTCAATCCTTTCCGAAAAATACGGCGATTTTTAAAGTAAATGTTGCTTACAGCTGAAAATCCTTAACTTTGAAAGATTTCTTTAAATCACTGGCGCGCTGATAACTCAAATTCATATAATTTCAGTAACTGCTTTTTCCACACAGACATACAGACACACACAGACACACACAGACACACAGACACACAGACACACAGACACACACACACACACACACACACACACACACACACACACACACACACACACACACACACGCAGACACACACACACAGACACAGACACACAGACACAGACACACACACAGACACACAGACACACAGACACACAGACACACAGACACACAGACACACAGACACACACACCTTCCATTCTACCTTTTTATATAACACCCCTGTTTCTGCAATAATGCATCCTTCCTCCAAAGGTTGTTCAGTTACGCATTCTACAACGACCATCCTCTACATTTGTTTTCAAATAAACTTGTTTTCAAAAATGTTCGGCAGTTAAACCCGCCATCATCCCCTGAGCCTAACCAGAGGGTGGAGTGTGACTGCCCGCCTTCTATCCTCATCCTCAACCCTTTCACTTCTTTCCCCATCCCTACAATTATGATACACAGCATTCTTACCCCTTCCCATATCAGCATGTAAATGGCTACATGGGGTGAGCCAGGAGGACCATAAGCCCTAGAAAATCTAGATACAGACCCTTCCCTCTCCTTTTCTGGCATTATTTATTTCTCTCAAATTCTAGTTCTGCATAGGAATGCTGGGAGCGGATCCTGCCAGTATAGATGGCACCCCCACCTTCTGGAATTTCTGCTAGGAATTCCTGTTTTCTATCCGTCTCTTTCTGCCTTGTTTACTTTTCCTCCTGTTGCCTTGTCTATGTTTCTGCCTTCCTGGTCCATCCTCCTGCCTTCTCCCCCGGAAAAGACGTTTTAAAATAACTCGCTCCAATAACAAATTTGGATGCGCTGGGCCTGACTTGTCAAGCACTTAGCGGCAACGCAATGCATTCCTACATGACAGACAACAGTTGCTGTTCGAGCGTTCGACTCCGACGAAGAAGAAGAAATTCTAGTACCACTCCTTCCATCAATCCCGAAGAAAAGGTTTAGCCAGTGTGTCAGCATATACCGTGTTATCTACCTGCCTTTTGTATCCACATGCGGGTCCAGAGTTAGAGTTGAGGTTAAGTGTTAGGGTTAGTGTTAAAGAGTTAGTAGCGGGGCAGGGGTGTCTGTCAGCTGGTCGGTCTGAATGTTATTAGAATGCATGTGGACACAATAGCATGGAGACAAAATGATGTGTAGCTATAGACACAATGGTACATAGCTCGCAATAGTAAGGAGCTTAAAATCTGTATTACTGGTCATAACAGCTAAGGCTGTGCATTTGACTTCAATGTACGCAAAATTCCCGTTTTACCATAGTAAAAATTCAAATCCGGGACATTTAACAAGTTGCATCTTTTAAAGACAGAACTCAATTTTTTGTGCGCTCATTTTTTTTTTCGTTCCTTGGCTAGAACTCCGAGGTTTATAAAATGGTGAATTTTTTCATGGGCGACTGTTTTTACCCCCGACATTAAGGTAGCCGCATTCCGATTACAGAGATACAGTGGGGAATTGAACCTACAAATTTTGCCAGGAAAATTGGTTAGTACCTCTTTGCTCTTTCCGATTTTCACCTGTTGTGGGTTCTTTTGACAGGTGCAAGTCCGAAAACATTATTCGACTGGTTTAGAGTCTCTTCCGAATGATTTGACATTCATGTTGATTTCTCTGTCAAACTGGGAAGAAAGGGAAAGGCTTGGAATCTAACTCAGGACCTCACCATTTTTTTGTAAAGCAGGTCTGAACCGCCCTGCCACCTTCCTTATAAACCATGTGATAAATTTATATTGGCCAACCCTCTTTTTTATTTCCACTGCCCTAGGTGTGCATTAGTACCCCTCCTGAACATCCCTTTCCCTTCCATACCTCTCCTTCCAGCCTAATGTTTACTCCCTCACCCCCTTCAAACACACAAACACACAAAGACATACAGAGACACAGAGACACACACAGACACACAGACAGAGACACACAGACAGAGACACACACACAAACACACACACACACACACACACACACACACAGACATACACACAGACACAGACACACACAGACACACAAACAGACACACAGACACACACAGAGACACAGACACACACAGACACACACACAGACACACAGACACACACACACACAGCACCCCCCCCCCCCCTATTTTGAGATATGACTGCTCTCTGGGGTCTTGCAATCTATACTTCCTAAGGTTTGTTTTTTTAGCACAAAGTCGATAACAAAAGCGATGGCTATTTGATTGCTCATTTTCTAACTTGTATTTTTTAAGGTCTACAACACTTTGCTTCCCAACGGCTGCATAGGTTATGGAACATATTTACCTAATTTCCAGTAACTGTGAAAAAAATCCTACTAAAAATTCCATTACAAAGCATTGACAGTTATACTAACACAACAAGGGGCAGATAATATACAGCAATTTCTTGATCATTTGATTTGATTCACTGAACAAAATTTGCTGCCAGTCTCACGAGGTATTATTAAGAATGGACCACTTTTGCAACCAATTATTAAATCATATTCATTTAAGATTTTTTTCTTTAAATCACGACTTATTACTGTTCTCTACATTAATGGAACATTAAGACAGGAGTATTATCTGAAAAAAGTCATATTAAAAAAAAATAATAATAAAAAGGGGGAAGCCTTCATGACTTAACTACAAACTCTTTCCAATGCTTAATTCAACAAAAGTTAGATCAGTACCAGAGGGTGTTTTTTTTTCTAAAGCAACTATCGAATCGATCAGAAAAAGGGCGCAACTCTCATACAAAAATAATGTTCAAAAACATACAACAGATGTTCCATCAGGTCCATTTAAAAAGAAAGATCAAAAACACATTCACCATCTATTATGTCTTTTGAGCTTCTTGGGACATATGCAGGATTTAACTGCATTTAAATGTTTTTATCTGATTTGTTTAAACAATTTGTCAGTTTTACTCGACTTATTTCTTTATCCGATTTTTTTAAGGTAATTTGTTTATCAATTTAAAAAAAATAGATTTTCCGCCCTTTCTCAGTGGTACTTTTAACATCTCTTTTTAATAAAATAATAAAAGGACATTTCCATCTTTAATTCCTCGGCTAGACCTCCCAGGCTCACCAACACCAGACATTTGTGTATGCGACTTTTTTCCCCCTCCAGTAAGGTAGCCACATTCCGACTTCAGGGAACATGTCCATTAAAAGATAAATCAACTTTTCTCTAGCCAACTGGGTCTCTGCACCCTCGAAGAAAATTAATGCTTCTAGAAAACTGAAGTCTTGAAACAAAAATTTTGGAAAAAAAAAATCACTGTTGTAGTATGAATCTAATTTTGCTAAAAGCGCAGGTCAACCTCAGTCCTGCTTTTTCAACACTTAATGAGTAGCTACATTCACTCTCGATGTCCTTCTCCTCCTCCTCCTCCTTCTCCTCCTCCTCCTCCTCTTCCTCTTCCTCCTCCTCCTCCTTGCCGACCAGTCATTACCTGTAGTCTGTGAATGCTTTCGGAGATGTTGGTCCCTGGATACTTTGGTTTGGCACCAGAACCCCTGAAAACAGCATCAATAAGCAACTTCAGCAATCCCCTCATTTTACAATGAATGAAAAAAAGTTTTCACTTTAAAATAATGTCAATACTGTTATCGTGGAAAAATAATCCCTTTGCGTTTGAACATGTTAACGATTCATGAAGAAGTTAACATGATCTATATAGATACAGACGGGAATTACCATTTTCCTCAGTCTTTCTGCTACATTTTCGTCAGATCTCACAGGTGTTATACGAAGAAAACTTAAAGGGACGCTAAAGCCGAGTTGTTAGACTTCAATCCCATAGTTCTATTAAGTCGTGAGGTCGAATCTCGGTGGTGTCTCGTGAATTCAAGGTGCAGATTTTGATGATCTCCCAGACAAACTTCAAGTGCAGACCTTCCAACACACACACACACACACACACACACACACACACACACACCACACACACACCACACACACACCACACACACACCCACACACCCACACACCCACACACCACACACACCACACACCCCCACACACACACCCACACACACACACACACACACACACACACACACACACGTGTACTTACGTTTGTAACGCGAGTTGTTGATACAGTCACGATGTCGGAACTTCAGAGGTACTGCAGCCCACGATGCCAGAGACAGACCCTGACCTGTGATACGATCCCCATGACAACTGTCGACACCAATGCCCGACTTCTGAGGAATCAGAGCAAGAAGGGAGTGACCCAGAAGGTCTGGAAAGTGCTTGAATACAATGAATGGGGGCGTGAGGTGTCCCTTCCCCTCACGAGCACTGAACTGTGTGCAAGGGTTGGCAGACTGTACATGCCATTCTAGGACACCAAAGCCAATGTTCGACGATACAATTGATGGGCTCCCTGTGTGACCACTGCGGAAAGGTTGATCGGATACTGACGGCAGTACTCAACCCTGTGGTCAGTGAGCCTTGTAGAGAACTTCAGGGACCAATTTGGATACGAGCTCAGAAAAAGTGAAAGACTGGGGGGGTGCGGCTCGTGTGGTGGACATTGTGCACTCACGCGTTGACAGGAGTATACTCTGTACTCACGCGCCTGTAGAGTGTGCACGGCAGGGGTTGCTGTCGGTTACTTTGCAGCCCTACCTCTTTCTACGGTCGGTGATACGCCAGATAGCGGATGTCCACAAAGACCACAGTCCTTGCTGCTCTCATCGCATTTTAGTCCCTGAAGTTTTTCAGAGATGGGAGGTCAAAATAGACGCCACTCTCTGATACAAAAGCCCCCAAACTCGTACTTTGCTGTTCGACACAGCGAAATGTAAAGACGGACATCTATCTGTGTCCGAAATCCCCGGGCAGTGAAGCCAGACTGTGCACTCGGTTGGCACTTCAGGGATATTTCTTTACAGCACTTTCTCCTATCTCCCATTCCACACCCTTCAAGCCCCATAGATCTGACATCTGTCTACTTTAGTCACAGGGATCTTGGACAGTAGTTTAGGGTCATGTGCTCCAACATCGTGGCGATGGCGTCTCCACTTCTCTCTGGTGATGAGGGTCAGTGGATCACTGGCGAAGATCTGCTGACAGACATGACCATAACAGTAGTCCTAGTCTACATAAACTTTTCAAACACACACACACACAGAGTGACACACACAGTGACACACACACAGACACAGACACAGACACAGACACAGACACAGACACAGACACACACACACACACACACAGACACAGACACAGACACAGACACACACACACACACACACACACACACACACACACACACACACACACACACACACACACACACACACACACACACACACACACACACAAAGGGGCGGAATAGCTGAGTGGTTAGATATTGCACCTGTGATCTGACTGCCCCGGATTCGAACCACCACCGAGACATCCGTTCAAGGGGAGCCCATTAAATCTTTAATGAAAGACAGAGAGAGAGAGAGAGACAGAGACAGAGAGAGAGACAGAGAGAGAGACAGAGAGAGACAGAGAGAGATAGAGAGAGAGAGAGACAAGAGAGAGAGTGTGTGTGTGTGTGTGTGTGTGTGTGTATGTATGTGTGTGTGTGTGTGTGTGTGTGTGTGTGGTGTGTGTGTGTGTGTGTGTGTGTGTGTGTGTGTGTGTGTGTGTGTGTGTGTGTGTTGTGGTGTGTGTGTGTGGTGTCCGTGCCCGTGCCCGTGTCCGTGTGTCTGTGCGCATGTGTTCGTGAGTGCGTGAAAACTTTGAGTTGAAGTTGTCTTGAAATGTTTTCTAACAAATATCAGTTATAGTTTTCTTCGTATCATAATCATTCTTATTATGTTCGTGACAGTTTGCAATTGTTCCTCATGGTATGAATAAAGTCTTTAGACTTTGATCGTAAAGAGAAAAAAAAAAAAACTTATGTCTTTAGAAAATGTGCTTGTAACTATAAGAAAATTCTCTTACCTTTTTATCTGGTGGATGTTAGACAACGACGATGCAGGTGTGGATTGTGCCAGAGATCTCCAATCTCCTGCCATGTTGAGTCAGGATGGTTGTGTCTGCAGGTGTGGGTTGTGCCAGAGATCGCCACTTCTCCGGCCATGTAAGTCAGGATGCTAGCTTTGTGTCGGCTCGATTTGGTCCACCTGAAAAAAACCCACACAATAATTAGTCTTCAATTCCACGGAAACATAAAAGATAGGTAAATTTCTAGTTAATTTCAGTGTCACGAACAGGCCTGGTAGTAAGTTTTTCTAGCTAAGTTTGCTGTCACAAAAAGGTGAGGTGATGATTTCTAGCTGTTCATTTCATTTCATGTTTATAGCCCTACTGACCACGAAAGTCATATCAGGCGATCACCTCACTCATTCAGTTTCAGTAACTCTAATATTATTCCCTTTAATCTAAAAACTGACTCCACCCATTCCTTTCAAAATTGTATCCAACATTATTCAATCTAATAAAAAATAATATGACAAAGTACCTGTTTTTCATTCTCTAAGTCTAATCAAACAAGACCGTGCTGGGGACACGATCTATACCCCTTCATTCATCATCTGCAAACTTTAAAAGGCATTAAGTAATGCTAGCACACACAAAGCAATCTTTTAAAAAATCAATGCCGTATGGGCAAGCTTTCGTCACCAGAACAATACACCCATATTGTCTAACATTTGAAAAAAGTTGCCGGTAGGTACGTTGGATCTGGTGGAATCAACCCCTCACCAAGACTTTTTCTTTATCCATCTATCTATTCTATTTTGAGGATAATGGAACAAACATTCGTAGTGTTTTTTTACATCCAGTTTCCCGTGTGCACGCAGCTGTGTGAATTTTGTCATCAGTTCCCACCGGTGCACAGGGACCTTCTCTTCCGAAAAGCAGAACAGGTTTCTAATGCATGTTGGAATAATTAATGACTGTGATATCCATACCGCAGGCCACAACTGGCCTAATCTTTTACCAAAAAACCCCAAACCGATTTGTAAGACACAAGCAAGATATTCCCGTGCTCTCCCATTCCAGCACCAATCCAATCTAGTCATGCTCATAGCCCCCGCTGCATCCACCACAGATTGACATCGGGGTTGTCACTTCGTAAATGTCCGCCCCGTGTGTAGGCAGTTTAGAAAATATCCATTCCCACCGGCACACAATGGCCTACTCTTACGAAAAACGGAACAATATTTAACGTGTGCGCAAGATGTTCTGCGTGCGCTCGCATATGGAGCCTCGGTTTAATAGTCTCATTCGAATGACTTGTGGGGAATGGGGAGTCAGCACTGACGCAAAATCTCACCACTGGTGAACCTCAGAGCTCTAGCCCAGGAACGAAAAAAAAATCCCAGCTAGTAAGCAAAACAAACTCGCACAAGGAGGAAGGTGGCAGGACTTTAAGACGTCCACCTGCCTAACAAATAAACCGTGAGGTTCTGGGTTTGATTTCCAGCCTTGTCCCCCCACCCACCCCCACCCCCTCTCAGTTTTGACGGGAAAATCGAACCGAATGTCAAATTCCTTCGGATGAGACTAAATCGAGGTCCCGTTGAGCACGCATTAAAAACCCGTTCCGCCGTTCGCAAAAGTTGGCCATTTTGTGCCTGTAGGAATGATGACAAATACAAAAAACCCCGCATGTACACAGGTGTGTTTTAGACCCCTTTCCCCAATTTCGGAATGGGGGGGGACTGTCGCGTACGCAAAAAAATATCACGATTGGTGCGCATCGGGGGAAGGTAGCCATTTTTGTACTAGCTGGAGTTTTATAAAATTTTTTAAAAATGCACGCCACAGGTGTTTCGACACCTTAGACGAAATGTGGCTACCTAAAGGGGGTGGAGGGTGGGGTGGGGGTGGACGGCGCATACGCAAAAATCCCATTAGTGAACCCTAGTTTTTTAAGGTGGTAGTAGAATGGTAGGCGTTGGGCCCTTTACAAACAAGCAAACCGTAAGGATCTGGTTCGATTCCACCTGGTCTTTTGTCCCCCGTTTGACAGGAAATACTGAATGCCCAAAAAACCTTTAATGAGACTAAAAAACCAAGGCTCCTAGTGCAAATGCATGCAGAACACCTTGTGCGTAAAATCAAAAACGTGTTCCACCCTTTCGGAAAATACACCATTTTTTTGTCGGGAGGACCGGATGACAAGATAAAAAAACAAAACATGCCCATAATGTGTTTAGACCCCCATCCCGATGTGAAAGTGGGCTACTTAAGTTGGAAAAAATCGCATGTGGAAAAAACTCACATTGGTGAACGTCAGAGCTCTAACCGACGGGAAAGAAAAAATCCCCCCCCCCCCCCCCCCCCCAATCATGTAGGCCTTATTTTGGGGAAAAGGACGTCGAAAGAAGTAGTACTGTGGCTAAAATCTTGGTTATGTAAGGGACAAAAAAACATTTTTTTGTAAATGCCTCGAGCTGTTGGGAATAATTTTTTAAGAAAATGGTTTCCACACTACTACTACACAACACCATCCACTGATTTTTTTTTCTAAAAACTAAACTAAAGAAAAATCATCCGATATTTTTTGTTTGAAAACTGCCGCTTACTAGCCGAATAAACACTCTTTTTGACTTTCATTGATCCCCTAAATAAGAGAACAAAAGATTCAATAAAGATTATACTCTCAATTACAATTAAAGTAAAGTAAATTACCCGTTCGGCTTTGAGAGTCTCACCCAACATTACGTTGAGTGGGTGGAATCTTCTTGGGTCTTTTGTTTCTCTCCCGCAGTGCAAAGGGTCCTGCTGCCGCTGGCACTGGGGGCCGTTTGAAATGACAGAGATTTTAAACTGGCTTTGGCACACACACTAGTTTGACAGAGATGAACACTTTTTTTAGGTCAAAGGTGAAAAAATAATCACAGCTCGGGTTGCAGGTTTGATAAAAAAAAAAAAAAAAAAAAAAAAAGGGGAAAAAGAAAAAAAAAAACCCCCCCCC
>CM060320.1:27371943-27381943 GCA_030674155.1 Stramonita haemastoma
GCACTGCACCCCCAAGGCACCGGCCAGTAGGCAGGATGCACTCGTCCCCTACCATCTCCCACGTGTGTGGCGCCGGACTTGGCGCCCGACGCCCGACCGGAAAGCTTGTTTGCCGGCAAGAATCGGGACAGGTAACGCGCAAAACAGAGCGCAAAAGTAATGACATATAACAAATAAGCAAGGGAAACTGCCGGGGCACATGCGCGCCCAAACAAACGCCACAAAACCACGCCGCGCGAGCGCAGCCCCGCCCCCTGCCAAAAAGCTCCTTGGCAAACGGGACCCAAGACCGCCAGCCCTCCTCCGACTTTACCGCCTGCCCCAATGCATAGGCACTAGCTCCATCCCCTACATCAGTCCCCACCCCGAGGCCCGAAACGGAACCGTGCCGAAAGGAAGTTTGGCCGAAAACGCAGCGCCAAAAATGAGCAGCAAATATGCAACGGAACATCGGGCCGGGGCCCGCCACAGCGCACACAAAAAACGCACTGCACAACACCACGCCCGCGCTGCGCCATGCCTACCCGCCCCCTGCCAAAAGCTGCCGTTTGGGGCCAGACGGGACCCAACGACCCTTTTCGGCCCGTCCTGCCCGACTTTTGCCCAAGCACCGACTAGGCAGCGTTGCAACGTCCCTACATCCCGTGTGGGCCGATGCGCAGCCGACGGTCGACGGTCATAGAAAAGATAAGACAAGAATGCCCGCAACCGCCCCAAGCGCCACAAACAGCCCACCCCCGCCGAGCGCCTGACCAGCCAAGCTTTGGCAGACGACAACTCCCCCATTGCCCTGAGCCCGGACATGTGCGACCCACGCCCTAAACCGAGGTGTGTGCGGCAGATCGGGACAGACGCGCCAAAACCAAGCTGGCGCAAATAATGACAAAAACAAGAGACAGAAACGCCGGTGCCCAGCGGCCACAAAGCCGACAAAACACCCCGCCAGCCCGCCCCTGCCCGCCTCCAGACACCGCCTTTCGCCCCCGCCCCTTTTCACTCGACAGACCCCAAGGCACCAGGACTGAGGCAGCGTATGCATACTCGCTCCCTACCATCTCCCACGTGTGTGGCGCCGGACTGTGCGACCCCGCGCCGAAGAGTCGGAAAGATGTTTACGGCAGGAAAACCAAGGACGCCCAAAACAACAGCAATAAAGGAAATACCATGAGCACAGGGGAAACACGCCGCCACAGCCGCCCACGCCTGCAAACCCAGCCCCCGCGCTGCGTGCCACAGCCCAAAACTCCTTTGGCCCGGCCCAAGCCCTAAGCCCGGCCGCCGCGTATGCATCTGCCCCCAAGCACCAGGTGTGGCGGATGCAACCGCCCCAACCAACTTGTGGGGCGGAAATGGCGACCGCGCCAAAGCCGAAATATTGAAAAACGTAATGACGGGAAACACGGGCGCACATCAAAAAAAACGCAATAAACACCGGGACTGCGGTGCCCCACCCGCCAAAAACGCTGCAAACCACCACGCGCTCGCGCGCCTCCCGCCCCTGCCAAGCCCTGGCAGACGGCACGACCTTCGCCCCCTCCCCACTTTCCACTGCGACCCGCCCGACGAGAGTTGGCAAGAATCGTCCCTACCCCAACAGGGGCGCCGATATGACAACCATGAGACGGAACTGTGGGCGAAACGGCATAACGCCGAAAAACAAGCGGCGCCCAAAACTACCAAACTGCACAGGCGTGGGGCCCGCCAAGCGCCAACCGCCTGCAACACCGCGCCCGCCAGGCATGGCACCGCCTGCAACTGCCTTCCAAACGGCCCGCTTCACCCGCGCCCGACTGACTTGCAGAACGGCGATGTGCCGATAGCACCCTCCAACATTCACTTGTGCCCATGGACGCCGCGCCCTGAGAGCCAAAACTGTGCAAAAACGGCAGGCGCGCGAACCAACGCCACTAAAAAGGCATTGGCCAAAAGACCAGGAACTCGGCCGCCATGCCACATGGGGGGGGGGGGGGGGGGGGGGGGGGGGGGGGGGGGGGGGGGGGGGGGGGGGGGGGGGGGGGGGGGGGGGGGGGGGGGGGGGGGGGGGGGGGGGGGGGGGGGGGGGGGGGGGGGGGGGGGGGGGGGGGGGGGGGGGGGGGGGGGGGGGGGGGGGGGGGGGGGGGGGGGGGGGGGGGGGGGGGGGGGGGGGGGGGGGGGGGGGGGGGGGGGGGGGGGGGGGGGGGGGGGGGGGGGGGGGGGGGGGGGGGGGGGGGGGGGGGGGGGGGGGGGGGGGGGGGGGGGGGGGGGGGGGGGGGGGGGGGGGGGGGGGGGGGGGGGGGGGGGGGGGGGGGGGGGGGGGGGGGGGGGGGGGGGACTCTGACAGACCCCAAGGCACCAGGACTATATGGCAGCGTATGCATACTCGCTCCCCTACCATCTCCGACGTGTGTGGCGCCGGACATGTGGCGACCCCGACGCCCTGAAGAGCCGAGAAAGCTTGTTTGCGGCAAGGAAATCGGGTACAGTGTACGCGCCGAAAACCAAGATGGGCGCACATAAATAATGACAATATACAGCAATATGATGCACCAGGGGAAACTGCCGGGTGCCCACCACATGCGCGCACACAAACCAAACGCACTGACAAACACCAGCGCGCGCGCGCGTGCGCGCATGCCTACCCAGCCCCCTGCCAAAAAGCTGCCGTTTGGGGCCAAGACGGGACCCAACAGACCCCTTTTCAGGCCCGTCCTGCCCCGACTTTTGCACTCTGACAGACCCCAAGGCACCAGGACTGTATGGCAGCGTATGCATACTCGCTCCCCTACCATCTCCACGTGTGTGGCGCCGGACTTGTGGCGACCCCGACGCCCTGAAGAGCCGAGAAAGCTTGTTTGCGGCAAGGAAATCGGGTACAGTGTACGCGCCGAAAACCAAGCAGGGCGCACATAAATAATGACAATATATACACATATGCAATATGATGCACCAGGGGAAACTGCCGGGTGCCCGCCACATGCGCGCACACAAACAAACGCACTGACAAACACCAGCGCGCGCGCGCGGCGCGCATGCCTACCCAGCCCCCTGCCAAAAAGCTGCCGTTTGGGGCCAAGACGGGACCCAAAGACCGCTTTTCAGGCCCGTCCTGCCCCGACTTTTGCACTCTGACAGACCCCAAGGCACCAGGACTGTATGGCAGCGTATGCATACTCGCTCCCCTACCATCTCCGACGTGTGTGTGCGCCGGACTTGTGGCGACCCCGACGCCCTGAAGAGCCGAGAAAGCTTGTTTGCGGCAAGGAAATCGGGTACAGTGTACGCGCCGAAAACCAAGCAGGGCGCACATAAATAATGACAATATACAGCAATATGATGCACCAGGGGAAACTGCCGGGTGCCCGCCACATGCGCGCACACAAACAAACGCACTGACAAACACCAGCGCGCGCGCGCGGTCGCGCATGCCTACCCAGCCCCCTGCCAAAAAGCTGCCGTTTGGGGCCAAGACGGGACCCAAAGACCGCTTTTCAGGCCCGTCCTGCCCCGACTTTTGCACTCTGACAGACCCCAAGGCACCAGGACTATATGGCAGCGTATGCATACTCGCTCCCCTACCATCTCCGACGTGTGTGGCGCCGGACTGTGGCGACCCCGACGCCCTGAAGAGCCGAGAAAGCTTGTTTGCGGCAAGGAAATCGGGTACAGTGTACGCGCCGAAAACCAAGCAGGGCGCACATAAATAATGACAATATACAGCAATATGATGCACCAGGGGAAACTGCCGGGTGCCCGCCACATGCGCGCACACAAACAAACGCACTGACAAACACCAGCGCGCGCGCGCGTGCGCGCATGCCTACCCACCCTTGCCAAAAAGCTGCCGTTTGGGGCCAAGACGGGACCCAAACGCCCTTTTCAGGCCCGTCCGCCCGACTTTTGCACTCTGACAGACCCCAAGGCACCAGGACTGTATGGCAGCGTATGCATACCGCCCCCTACCATCTCCACGTCTGTGGCGCAGTACTTGTGGCGACCCCGACGCCCTGAAGAGCCGAGAAAGCTTGTTTGCGGCAAGGAAATCGGTACAGTGTACGCGCCGAAAACCAAGCAGGCGCACATAAATAATGACAATATACAGCAATATGATGCACCAGGGGAAACTGCCGGTGCCGCCACAGAGTGCACACAAACAAACGCACTGACAAACACCAGCGCGCGCGCGCGTGCGCGCATGCCACCCAGCCCCCTGCCAAAAAGCTGCCGTTTGGGGCCAAGACGGGACCAACGACCCCTTTTCAGGCCCGTCCTGCCCGACTTTTGCACTCTGACAGACCCCAAGGCACCAGGACTATATGGCAGCGTATGCATACTCGCTCCCTTACCCACTCCGACGTGTGTGGGGCCGGACTTGTGGCGACACCGACGCCCTCAAGAGCTGGGAAAGCTTGTTTGTGGCAAGGAAATCGGGTACAGTGTATGCACCGAAAACCAAGCGGATGCACATAAATAATAACAATATACAGCAATATCATCCACCATAGTAAACTGCCGGGTCCCGTCCACATGCAGGCACACAAACAAACGCACTGACAAAAACAAGGGCACGCGTGCGTTTGCGCATGCATGCCCACCCTTTTGCAAAGTACCTTTGGGGCAAATACGGGACCCAAGACCCGTTTTCAGGCCCGTCCTACCCCGACTTTTGTACTCTGACAGACCCCAAGGCACCAGACTACATGGCACCGAATGCATACTCGCTCCCCTACCCTCTCCGACTGTGTGGCGTCGGACTTGTGGCGACACCGACGCCCTCAAGAGCCGAGAAAGCTTGTTTCGGCAAGCAAATCTGGTACAGTGTACGCACCGAAAACCAAGCAGGGCGCATAGAAAAAATGACAATATACAGCAATATCATGCTCCTCAGCAAACTGTCGGGTGCCCTGTGACATGCGCGCACACAAACAAACGCACTAACGAAAACCACGCGCGCGCGCGTGCCGCGTGCGCTCATGCATACCCACCCTTTTCCCAAAAAGGTGCCGTTTTGGGCAAAGACGGGACCCAAAGACCCGTTTTCAGGCCCGTCCCTCTTCGATTTTTGCACGGTTACAGACCCCAAGACACCAAATCATGCGGCGGGATCCCTGCACTTTTTTGTGATGCATCATATTGTTGTATATTGTCCTTATTATTGGGCGCCCAGTTACTTTTCTGTTGTCTACACTCTACCAGCTTTCTTTCCGACAAACTAGCTATCTTTCCTCATGGGGGCTGTGGTGTCGCCACAAGTCAGGCGCCACGCTTATTGGAGATGGTGGTGGAGGGTGTATGCAATCCGTTCAGCACGGCCTGTGTGCCCTTGGGCCTGTTACCGGGCAAAAATTTGTGCAGGAAGGGCCTGAAAACGACTCTTTCCGTCACATCCGTGCCAGCAAAAGCACCTTTTTCCTTATGGGGCTGTGTATGCTTTCGCGCACGCGGGACCCTGCACCGTGCTGTGCTGAATCATATTTATGGTTCCTTTTTGTCATTTTTATTGTGCGCATAGCTACGTTTTTCCTGTCTACACTGTACCAGCTTTTCTTCCGTGAAACTATCTTTCTTACCTCTTTGAGGCTATGGTGTCGTCACAAGTCCGGCGCCACACCTATTAGAGATGGTTGTGAAGGGTGTATGCTTGCCGTACAGCACTGCCTTTGTTCCGTGGGGTCTGTTACCCTGCAAAAATGGGTGCAGGACGGGGCCGAAAACGACTCTTTCCGTACTATCTGTGCCAGCAAAGGCACCTTTTTCTTCATTGGGGAGGGTATGCGTGCGGTCACGTGCGCACGCGCTGGAGTTTGTCAGTGCGTTTGTTTGTGTGCGTGGATGCGGTGGGGACCCTGCACTTTGCTGTGCTGTATCATGTTGTTGTATATTGTCAGTATTATTGTGCGTTCAGCTACGTTTTTTTTGCTTACACTGTACCAGCTTTCCTTTCGACAAACTAGCTATCCTACCTCTTAGGGGATTTAGAATCGCAACAAGTCCGGCGCCAAGCATATCCAAGATGGTGGTAGAGGGCTTAAGCATGCGTAACAGTAATGCCTTGGTGCCGTGGGATTTTTTACCGTGTAAAAATGGGTGCGGGACGGGGCCAAAAACGACTTTTCCATCATATCTGTTCCGGCAAAGGCACCTTTTTCTTCATGGGGCTGTGTATGCGAGCGTGCGCGCGTGCGCATGCCCGGTGGTGTTTGTCAGTGCATTTGTTTGTGTGCACGCATGCAGCGCGTACCCTGCACATTGCAGTGCTGCATCATATTGTTGTATATTGTCATTTTTATTGTGCGCAGTTACGTTTTTGTTGCCTACACCCTACCAGCTTTCCTTATGACAATCTAGCTTTCTTACCTCATGGGGGCTGTGGTGTCGCCACAAGTCCGGCGCCACGCATATCAAATATGGTGGTAGAGGGTATATGCATGCAGTACAGCACTGCTTTGGTGCCGTGTGTTCTGTTACCGTGCAAAAATGTGTGCAGCGCGTGCCCAAAAACGACTCTTTTCCTCAAATCTGAGCCGGCAAAGGCATCTTTTTCTTCATGGGGTTGGGTATGTGTGCGTGCACGCGCGTACGCACACACTGGTGTTTGTCAGTGCGTTTGTTTGTGTGCGCGCATGCGGTGGGGACCCTACACTTTGCTGTGCTGCATCATTATGTTGTATATTGTAACTATTATTTTGCCCAAAGCTACGTTTCTGTTGCCTATACTGTACCTGCTTTCCTTCCGACAAACAGCTTCCTTACCTCTTGGGGGCTGTGGTGTCGCCACAATTCCGGCGCCACACATGTCCAAGATTGTGGTTGAAGGTTAATGCATGCAGTACAGCACTGCCGTGGTGCCGTGTGGTCTCTTATCGTGCAAACATTGGTGCAGCATGGGGCCGAAAACGACTCTTTCCGTCACATCTGTGCCGTCAAAGGCACCTTTTTCTTCATGGGGTTGTGTATGCGTGCGCGCACTCGCGCTGGTGTTTGTCAGTGCGTTTATTTATGTGCGCGCATGCAGCGGGGACCCTGCACTTTGCTGTGCTGCATCATATTGTTGTATAAAAACTGTAATGTTGGCGGTCTGACTTTTCCCCTTTTACTCTCAACCTTTCTTTAGAGTACTGTCATCCTTAGAACAAAGATACCAGAAATGTTGAAATACAGCAGCAAGTAAATGGCCAGTTTTTACCATATAATAATATAAAGAAAAAATTCAGTTTTTCATCAAAGTCTGTTTTCGAACTCGCCCACTGCTAATCCTCCACACAAAACTCAAGTTGATAGAAGAGGGGGTAGGGTAGGGGAAACCATAGCTTTTAAAAGCAGTACTATCCTTTTAAAGCATCACATAACATTTTTAGCCCTGAAAAGGCGTAGACATAGCAAACGCTTTGCCACCATCCACGACAGTGACTTAAGTGGTAGCGATCCTCACAGGACTTTTTCAAGTAACACTAGCTTTCTGCTGTCCAGAGCCAACATCCCAACCGTTGGTCCACAAAGCTGTTTACACAATAACGTTTTGAGCATCACACAATAATGTTTTCAGGCATCACCAATAACGTTTTCAGGCGTCACACAATAATGTTTTCAGCATTACACTGTGGCAGGGCGGTAATTAGATTACTTCCCTTGCGAGCGGAACTGCCAATCGCAGCGACGTGGGTACAACGTTGGGATCCACACCTGTGAATTGTGCGACGTTCTGTATCGTTGGGGGGTGGTCGAAAGCCGTTCTCTGCATGCACTTTGCCCATAGCGGTAAAATGTAGTATTTATGCAGCCTCTTTTTAGAGGCCACATTCCCACTGTCTGACCGTGCTGTCGTCGCCGAGAAGTTGTACAGAGTCGCGGCAGATCAAATATCTGCACTCTGTTACAAAGTGGCGCTGCGAGCAGGATGGAAAGAACTTAGGGCTACTGATTTGAGCGTCAAATACGCTGGTCAGTACCCACTGTGCCTCGGGACGCGGCACAAAGTCAGCGGTGGTGGATGTGGCAGGGCGGTAATTAGATTACTTCCCTTGCGATCGGAACTGCCAATCGCAGCGTCGTGGGTACAACGTTGGGATCCACACCTGTGAATTGTGCGACGTTCTGTATCGTTGGGGGGTGGTCGAAAGCCGTCCTCTGCATGCACTTTGCCCATAGCGGTAAAATGTAGTATTTATGCAGCCTCTTTTTAGAGGCCACATTCCCACTGTCTGACCGTGCTGTCGTCGCCGAGAAGTTGTACAGAGTCGCGGCAGATCAAATATCTGCACTCTGTTACAAAGTGGCGCTGCGAGCAGGATGGAAAGAACTTAGGGCTACTGATTTGAGCGTCAAATACGCTGGTCAGTACCCACTGTGCCTCGGGACGCGGCACAAAGTCAGCGGTGGTGGATGTGGCAGGGCGGTAATTAGATTACTTCCCTTGCGATCGGAACTGCCAATCGCAGCGTCGTGGGTACAACGTTGGGATCCACAACGTTGGGATCCACACCTGTGAATTGTGCGACGTTCTGTATCGTTGGGGGGTGGTCGAAAGCCGTCCTCTGCATGCACTTTGCCCATAGCGGTAAAATGTAGTATTTATGCAGCCTCTTTTTAGAGGCCACATTCCCACTGTCTGACCGTGCTGTCGTTGCCGAGAAGATGTACAGAGTCCCGGCAGATCAAATATCTGCGCTCTGTTACAACACAATAATGTTTTCAGGCATTGCACAATAATGTTTTCAGCATTACACAAAAATGTTTTCAGGCATTGCACAATAATGTTTTCAGCATTACACAATAATGTTTTCAGGCATTGCACAATAATGTTTTCAGCATTACACAAAAATGTTTTCAGGCATTGCACAATAATGTTTTCAGCATTACACAATAATGTTTTCAGGCATTGCACAATAATGTTTTCAGCATAACACATTGATGTTTTCTGACATTACCCAATAATGTTTTCAGCACAACACAATGATGTTTTCAGGCGTCACACAATAATGTTTTCAGGCATCACACAATAATGTTTTTGTATTTTTGTATTTTGTACCACTTTATGTCACGGCAGATTTCTCTGCGTGAAATTCGGGCTGCTCTCCCCGGGGAGAGCGCGTCGCCACATGTGCAGCGCCTACCCATTTTCTTTTTCTTTTTCCTGTATGCAAGTGTATTTGTTTCCCTATCAGAGTGGCTTTTTTCTACAAAATTTTGCCAGGGACAACCCCCTTGTTGCCGTGGGTTCTTTTACGTGTGCTAAATAGTGATGTGTAACACACGGGACCTCGGTTTATCGTCTCATCCGAAAGACTAGCGCCCAGACCACCACTCATGGTCTAATGGATGGGGAAAAAGTTTTGGGTCCAAACGGGGTACAAACCCCGCACACTCCGACCCGGACTTTTTGCTTTCTAGGCAAGGCGCCTGACCACCTAGACCTAGCATTACACAATGTTTTCAGGCATTACACAATAGTGTTTTCATCACAACACAATGATGTTTTCAGGCGTCACACAATAATATTTTCTGGCATTACACAATAACCTTTTCTGGCATTACACAATAATTTTCAGGTATCACACAATAATGTTTTCAGGCGCCACACAATGTTTTCAGGAGTCACACAAAATAATGTTTTCAGGCATCACACAATTATGTTTCCTGGCATTACACAATAATGTTTTCTGGCATTACACAATAATATTTTCTGGCATCACACAATAATGTTTTTAGGCGTCACACAATAATGTTTTCAGGAGTCACACAAAATAATGTTTTCAGGCATTACATAATAATGATTTCAGGCATACACAATAATGTTTTCAGTAATCATACAATTTTTTTTCAGGCGTCACACAATAATGTTTTCAGGAGTCACACAAAATAATGCTTTCAGGTATTACATAATGATATTTTCAGGCATCACACAATAATGTTTTCAGTAATCTTTTTTTTTTCAGACATCACACAACACTATAATTTTTTCCAGGCATAGCACAATGATTTTGTCTGGCATTACACAATGCTTTTTTTCACACAATAACGTGTT
>CM060320.1:27386943-27414443 GCA_030674155.1 Stramonita haemastoma
TAAAAACAAAATATTCGACAGTAATTCATGGCATTGATGAAGCTATCCAGAACTGTCTCTAGATAAACAAGACACCTAGGAAAACTATTAGCATTCCGATAATCTGTTTTTCGTGGTTTTTCGCTTGCTTGTGTGTTTGGACTTTTTAACTAACAGTAGGTTTAACTATCATGAATGCAGTCATTCATCCAGTTGCTTGCCTTTTCATAGATCACAACACACACACAACACACACACACACACACACACACACACACACACACACACACACACACGCACGCACGCACGCACGCACGCACGCACGCACGCACGCGCGCGCGCGCGCGAGTCATCCTCCCCCAAAGTATAAATCGGCAGATCCCACTGTAGCCACAAATTAATACAGTCTGGACAAGGGAATAACAATGATGACCCTGGAGGTTTTAGTTGAGGGTTAAGTTATTAATATTAATTAGAGAATAAACAACTCAGAAACTGCAAGAGCCCTGGGAGAGAGTTTGGGTTCAAGGACAAAGAGAAGTTAGGGATTATCAAAGTGTTGGAGGAGTAGGAGTGAGTGAGTGAGGAGTGAGAGAGGAGAGAGAGAGAGAGAGAGAGAGAGAGAGAGAGAGAGAGGGGAGAGAGAGAGAGAGAGAGAGAGAGAGAGAGAGAGAGAGAGAGAGAGAGGTCTCTTTTACAGTACAATTCAAGCACTTTTATTATCTCACAAACAGAGAAATTCATGTGGGTTACAAGAATTATATAAGGAAAGCAAATAGGAAAACATTAATCACAGAAGACACACACACACACCCGCGCGCGTGCACACACAATACACACACACACGCACACAAAGACACACACATACAAACACACACACACACACATACAAACACACACACACACGCACACACATATGCACACACACACAACATTGTATACAAACATAACTACACTTACATGACAAAATGATACCTAAACCAATTCCAACACTTTATCATATCTGTTCATCGTTTTGTTTTGGAACATAATTCCTGCAACAAAATAAAATAACAAACAAACAAAACCAAACATAATTCCTGCAGTAATAACGAAAGTTCTTTTAGCTGTTGGTAGCTGGTTTGCTTTTGAAAATAAATCATGACCCACCGCTCATAAATCAGCAAGTCTCTCACTAGCCACAAAAGGAACACATTCTGGACAAGAGAGTGATGCTAATGGCCAGAATTTTTCATAATCTCTGCGGTTTAGTCGAGGGTTTTATCATTATAGTAGTTTCTATTCAAGGACAAAGAAGAGTATGGATTACACAACTAAAGAGATAGAAGAGAAGGGAGATTGACAGTTTCCACCACATCACATCAACCTACAGATAAAAGATTCCTGTAGTAATGACAACAGCCTTTGTTTAGCTGCTGCTGATTGGTTTGATTTTGAAGTTAAATGTTGTTGCTGTTGCTGATGTGTGTGTTGGATCCAGTATACGATATCTGTCAAAACTAAACCTCACCAGCAGTATTGATTTTACTCCATGTTGTAAACAACATGGAGCATAGCTGTCATGAGGACAATTCTACGTCTGACTGCTGCATGTCATAGATCACAACGAGCACAGAAACCGTGACACACTGCCCACAAATCAGCCAGTCCCACAGCAGCCACAACTACGCTCTGCACAAGAGAGTTAGGATGATGGCCAGAATTTTCCATGAGCCAAGAGGCTTTAGTCAAGGGTTAAGTTATTAATTAGAGAATAAATAACACAGAGGCTTAAGAGCTCTGGGAGTTTGGGTTTAAGGACAAAGAGAAGTCAGTGATTGTGAAAGTGAAGGAGTGGAAGAGAGGAAGAGGGGGAGGAGGGGTGCTAAAGAGTTGTTCCACAGCACATCATTGTTTGTACAGTCGTGGTTCTTGCAATGATGACAGCAGCCCATGTCACTTTTGGTGCTGGTTTACTTATGAAGATAAGTAATTTAATTGCCATTGTTGCTGTGTTGTTGTTGTTGTTGTTTTTGTGTGTGTGTGTGTGTGTGTGTGTGTGTGTGTGTGTGTGTGTGTGTGTGTGTGTGTGTGTGTGTGTGTGTGTGTGTGTGCGTGTTGGATCTAGAATACATATGTGTCTAAAACAACTAAGGTTCTTCACAAAAGAATAGTTTTATATGTTTTGAGCACTTAAAGAGTTTTTTATTTGAATGTCATTATTGCTCTACCAAAGTCAAAAACCGAGAATATGACATCCTCTTGTCAGTTAGGTTTGATCTACCGAGTACTTGTTTCAGAAAACACTATCCACTACACATCATGACACATGGTCATAAGTCAGCAAGTCCCCTTAGACCCTATGGCCATATTAACATTCTGGACAGGGTAATTTCGACAATGGTCGGAGTTTTCTCCGGAGACAATAGGTCAAGGGTTTAAGCTATCACTTACAAGATGAGCAGCCGAGGGGCTGTATGACCCAAGGGATATGCATTCATCAAGGACAAACAGGAAAAAAATCCTCCATTCAGAACTGAGTGACACTACTGCAAATGAAGGGCTTGGGGCAGGGGGAGAGGCAGAAGTTTGCTGAACAGCATACTATTCAGATAATTTTTCCCCTGGAGTTAACAATAGTACTGACTCTACTCCTCCCAAAATGTCCTTCTGATGAGACTGTAATCCGAGGTCTCGTGTGCGAACGCACACAGAACATCTTTCGCACACATTAATAGTTTGTTCGGCATTTTTTGGATGAGGAAGACATTGTGTGCTAGTGGGAACGGATGACAAAATGTTACAAAACTGCATACACACTGAATGATAGAAAAAACACACGAGTGTTTATTCCATTATCCTCGAACTAAATGAATAAAATGGAATGATATGAATAAGATAAAACTATCCTATAAATGATATTTCTGGCAAGAATGACACCAATCTGTGCCATGTCGGAAAACTCCTGGACAGGGATGGAGATGTGCACATAATATACAGGTGAAAGTAGCATGCCTGATTACCTTGCCCTACAAAAGATAAAAACTAAAGTCTTTAATTTTGAAGATGTCTTTAATTGTTTCAGTAGCTTACATAGGAAAAAACACTTATCCAGCTTATCAACTCAAACAGTATTCAGGCAGTCACAATCCCGAATACTTTCAACTCTCTCATCTTCTATCGGTACTGAAAGCAACAGAAATGTTATTTTGTACCTGAAACATTGACCAACCCCGAAGTTGGAATGCAGCTACCTTCATGGTGGGCAAAAAGTAAGAGTCACATGTGTAAAATCTCACCTTCGGTGAACCTCGGAGCTCTTAGTTAAAGAACTGACCCCCCCTCCCCCCTCCGAAAAAAAGATACTGAACTTTCCGAGCCAAACACAACCTACAAACGAACAACACAGGAAAATACCACACATGACATCCTACATTGCCCTCTCTCCACACTCCCCCTGTGACAAATCATTCACCTGCTGGTCCAGTAATTCCCCTAACAGTGATCAACAAAATGTCACATAATATCAGACCCATTGGGATTCAGCAGGCGAAATAACAAGCATCTAAAGCTGTTTAATTCATCAGGAACGAACAAGCAGTTTTACAGCACCAAAGCCTTTTTACGAGTTTTGAATGCGAGTTTTAATTTTTGTTCCAAACAAAGGGAAAGACCCAAGTAGCATGTTTTGTGGGTTGGGCTTAAATTTTAATACCGTGTGTGTGTGTGTGTGTGTGTGTGTGTGTGTGTGTGTGTGAGAGTGTGGTGTGTGTGTGTGTGTGTGTGTGTGTGTGTGTGTGTGTGTGTGTGTGTGTGTGTGTGTGTGTGTGTGTGTGACACTCATCCACCATACATAATGGCACACGAGTCAGATGTCAACGAGTCCCCTTGTGATCATAATCTGCATTCTAAGCCGAGTAATTTCGGCAACGGTTAGAGTTTTCCCCGAAGGGTTTGGGTCGAGGGTTGAACATGAGGATATGAGGGAATGTGTGGTCTGTAAGAAAATGGGTTCATCAAGGACAAACCCGAGTAAAATAGAAACTTTAAAAAAGAAGCCAATCAGGGGCTATGAGACTGAAGGAATAGCAAGAGGGGAATGATTTAAAGTTCACTTTAACAATACACCATTGTAAACCGTCTCACAGAGTTATGGCACCAAGATTTGCAGCTTCTACTTTTATGTTCAGTATTTTTTTGCGGGTAAAAAGTGTGTGGTGTGTGTGTGTGTGTGTGTGTGTGTGTGGTGTGTGTGTGTGTGTGTGTTGTGTGTGTGTGTGTGTGTGTGTGTGTGTGTGTGTGTGTGTGTGATACGCCTCGTCAATTTTGGTTTCCCTTCAAACTGTTTGTTTCTGGATGCAGCTGCTCGACTGTCAGTCTAAAAATGTTTATCAGATGATAAAAAATCTTACTTTAAAATTGCTTGATTCAATCAGCGTGGCTTAATTAAAAAAAACCTCTTATATATCCCTTTCTCCCTCTGTTTCTGCCTTGTTCCTGTTCTTTCTGTCAGCATCTTCTTATCTATTTTCTGCCTTCTTGGTGTTTTCTCTGTCTTTTTTCCGGAAGCTTTTTAAAGAGAACATTTTTCTCCCACGCTGGACAAATTCTTTTTTTTTTTAGGGGGTGGGGGTGGGGCTATTTCTATGTTGTAGCCGTCTGAATGTCTTTAGATATATTTCATATGCTTGTCTTCAGTGTATTTTTTTTTTATTGGTAAATTTAATGCAGTTAGATCTTCATTTCCCAGGGTTTTTTTCAGGCCGCTGTATTTTCTTTATCTGCACTTTACACGTGGGTCTTAGATGTGTTGTAAATGTGTTTATAGATGTCTGTACTTGAGTTTGTATTTTAGTCATCTGTTTTTAAATGCATTTATGGTGTCGGTCTTGTGTACTCAGATGCGTTTGTCTTCAAGTGTCGGAGTTTTAGGGTATCTGCATTTTAAATCCATTTTAGATGTTGGTCTTCTGTGTATTAGATTCTTTTAGGTGTCTGTATTCATGTAATGTAACTATTCGTATTGGGAACGAGATAGCTCAGTGGTCAGGCACTAGCTTTCCCCAAGCTAAGGTTAAGCAGCATTGAGCGTGGTAACCAAAACATTATATTCTATAGGTGAACGGGATAGCTCAGTGGTCAGGGCAGTCGGGGAAAGCTTTCCCCGAGCTGCGTAAAGCAGCATTGAGCAGGGTAACAAGTGGATGGGTGACCCTTGTGTGCGCCTTGGCTTCGTAATTGCCCCAGTTATAAGTGGGTACCTGCCCTTTTTAGGAACAGGAAGGTAAAGCATTGGGGGGAGAGGAGATGGGCGAGCAGCCCTCAATATCCTGGCTCCTGGAGAAGATTGACACCTTACTCCCGACAGCCTCTGATGCTATAGAAACACCTTTACCTTTTTATATTTCATTATGTATTTTAGCGTTCGCTTCTAATGAGTATTTTATGACTTTTTAAAAGTCTGTATGTTTTAGCTGCGTATTTCAAGATTGCTTTTAAGATGTATGTGATTTAGTCATCTCAATCTTATATGTATTATGCCAAACTATTTATTTTGAACAAGCTGTACAATCTTGGAAACACCTGATTCTCATGCCAAAATATTGTTTGCTGACTTTAGCTCACTTTCAATACAATGCAGCCTCATAATTGGTTAACAAAATACTTTCAAAATTTGATGTAGACAATCAACTTATACGTTGCTGATTGAATTTTTAACTGACAGGCCACAGCGGTTGTTTTTGCCAACAAAATCCTTCATCAGTTAGATATACCTACATTGGTTCCCACAGGGTCTGTCTCTCGCCACTTCTTACAATTCTATACTAGATGATTGTAGAAGCAGCCATGAAACTCATTTCTGGTAATAATTTGCGGACGACAGTGCTCTTCTGTCTTCTTATCTGGATCAGTCTAGACCATGGTCAGCCCTTACCGAGTTCGTAGATTGGTGTGTATGAGGCTATCTGGAGCTAAATGTTTCTAAATAAAGACCTTCCTATTGATTTCAGAGATCGGAGCACACTTCTGAGAATTAACATCATCCATAGTGAAGAAGTTAAAAACGTTTTGAAATACAAATATCTGGGAATCTGTTTTGACCACAGCTAAATTGGGATGCTAACACTGACGCCATTGTCAAAAAGGGGCAACAACGTGTGTATTTTCTGAGGAAGCTTAACTCATTTTTTGCTTTCAATTTGCTGGTACAATAACCTTAGCATTAAGAACAAGAATGGTTCTTAGGAGAATTGTGAGAATCTGCTCTAAAATTATCGGAGAAGAACAAAGAGACCTCAGGTCGTTTTGTAATCAGCAGCTTGTACGTAAAGCAAGAGCCATTTTGGCCGATTCCTCCCATGCTCTGTTTTCAGAATTTCAATTGTTGCCTTCAGGACGTCGTTTTCAATGCCACAACAGCAAAACAAACAGAAAAAGGAATTCCTTTGTGCCAGTAGCTATCCGAGTTCTAAACTCATAATAACACTGACTGAGGTTGTTTGTTTTTGTTTTTGTTTGTTTGTTTGTTTGCTCTTTTTTTTTTGTGTGTTGTGTGTGTGTGTGTGTGTGTGTGTGTGTGTGTGTGTGTGTGTGTGTGTGTGTGTGTAAGCTTCTCTGAATTACTTACCTGCCACTGTTATGTATGTAGCCAATGCATACAGGCGCACATACATGCATATGTACCCATAAAATAAGTATGTCTTATTTTTGGCTTTATTGATTTCTTTTTTTTTTAATTGCTTGTAAATTCACATGTCTTCTACCAATTATGTGCGTGTGGGGGGGGGGGGGGGGCGGGTGGGTGTGGATGGTGTGTATGGATAGGGGGGGGGGGGGAGCGTGTGTGTATGTGTGAGTGTGGGGGCGGGTGGGTGTGGATTGTATGGGGAGGGGGGGGGTAGTGTGTGTGTGTGTGTGTGTGTGTGTGTGTGTGTGTGTGTGTGTGTGTGTGTGTGTGTGTGTGTGTGTGTGTGCGTGCATGCATGTATATGTGCGGGTGTGAACGCGTGCGTTTAATGTGTAAATAATGGTGATCATATGTCTTTTCTAGTCAATGGTTTTTAAGAACATTGTATCTAAACATTGGTGTGTGTGTATGCGTGTGTTTGCGTGTGTGTAAGCGCGCGCGCGTAGAGTGTGAGTGTTTGTGACATTTTATTTTGAAGTTATATAATGTTTGAACAAATAAGAAATGTAGCTCCTTCGTGTGTTTGATTATGATTTGTATCAATATGCCTGTCAGTATTGTAATTGCCCTTCAGGGATGATTAAAGCGTTTTTGACTTTGACTTTGACTTGACTTTGATTATTTGGATGACCGCCTTACCAGTATTTAGATGTTTAGTAAATGTAATCTGTATTCGAGAGGACCTTTTCTTTATATATCTATATTTATATTTCAAACGTATTTTAGATATTGTCTAAGGTGTATTAGTATATCTTTGAAATACACATTTGATTGTAGTTTAGCTGCGTGTGTTATATATGCCTGTATTTCACATGTATTTTTCATGTTGGCCTAAGGTATAATCTGGGCTGGTTTTAAATGTCTATTTGTATTTTTCATAATAGTTTTTAGGTCGTCTATATAACTTAGTTATCTGTTTATGCAGCTGAAATGTAGGTCGTATATGTATTTGGACCCGTTTTATGAAATGTTTTGTTTTTTAGTTCTCTGTATTTCCGATGTTAGTGGTGCGTTAAATTTTTTTTTTATATTTCACGATAGCTTTTCTTTCGTAAATTTGTATTTTATCTCGGTTACGATTTTTATCCCTCATTAGATTGTTTTATATGTCGGTCTTATGTATCTTGATGTTTTATAGGTAGATACCATGTGTATTAAATGTTGTAGAGGTAGGTCCTATTTGTATTCACATGTTTTAGAGTAGATGCCACGTGCAGTTAGATGTGTTGATTGTAAGTCGTGTGTATTTAGATGTAGAGATAAGTCATATGTATTAAATTTTAGACGTTTCAGGAGTTGGCCTTATGTGTATTTAGATGTTTTATGGGTCGGTCTCATGTGTATGTGTTAGATTTTGTTCTTTTGTGTGTTTAGATATTGATGAGGTCAGTCTTATTTGTACTTACATACGTTTTGGAGGTTGTTTTTTGTGCATTATAATGCGTTTTTGAAGTCGGTCATAAGTGCATCGTGTTTTGGGGATCGGCATTACATGCATTTAGAGATCGGTTGTATGTCTATTTAGAGGTAGATGCTGTATGTATTTGGCGTGTCCTTGCAAGGAACAGTCGAGGGCAAGAGAAGAAGAGGCCGCCAAAAGAAATCATGGGTTGACAACATCAAAGACTGGACTGCCCAACCCCTGCAACGCCTCCTACTAGCCACACAGGATCGTGAAGCATGGAAAACGATCTCCGTTGCGTCTTCTCTCATGTCCCCCTACGTCCTTTGGGACATGGGACTGAGTGAGTGAGTGAGTGAGAGGTAGGTGCTACACTATTTTATATTTAGATGTTTTAGAGGTAAATTTTGTGTTTTTACAGGTTTCAGAGGTCTGGCTTACGTGTATTTAGATGTATTTTAGAGGCAGGATTTATGTGTATTAAGATGTGTTTTAGAGGTAGGCCTTGTGTATTAAGATGTATTTTAGAGGTCGGTCATGCATGTGTTCATATGTTTCAGAGGTTAGTCTGATGTGTATCCACATGTCTAAGAGGTCGATCTTATGCGTATTTATATTTGTTTTAGAGGTTGGCATTTTGTGTATGTATATAGTTTCAGATGTCGGTTGTCTGCGTATTGTGTTGGATTAGCGTTTTGTTTTTTAGAGGATATTACGTTTATTTACAGGTCGGAATTAAGTGGATTTCATCTTATACCACTTTACGTCACAGCAGATTTATCTACTTGAAATTCGGGCTGCTCTCCTCGGGGAGAGCGCGTCGCCACAAGAGAGCGCCTACCCATTATTTTTTTTATGTATACAGCCCCCGAGCCTACCTGGGGATTCCAACTCCCCGATTTTTCATCAGGGATGGTGTCTTAACGCGACACCTGTGTGCACACTGGTGTTTTTTTTTTATATAATATTGTCATCCGCTCCTTCCGGCACACAATGGCCTCCTCTTCCGAAAGGAGGAATGGGGTTTTAACGTGTGCGCAAGATGTTCTGCGTGCGTTCGTACACAGGGCCTCGGTGTATAGTCTCATCCAAATGACTGACATTCAGTACGATTTTTTTTCGTCAAACTGGGAAGAATGGGCGAGGGTTGGAATCGAACCCAGAACCTCACGGTTTACTTGTTGGTAGGCAAACATCTTAACCATCCTGCCACCTTCCTTCCTGTTTAGATGTGTTTTAAGAGGTAGGCGTTATGTGGATTTATACGAGTTTTAAATATTGGCCTTACGTGTTATACGTTTCAGATGTTACTATGTATTTCAATATGTGTTAGAAGTCGGCACAATGTGCATGTTTTAGACGATATCTGCATTTAGATGATTTCGAGGCCAGTCTTACGTGAATAATAAGTTTCAGAGGTCACTCCTATAGATATTTAGCTATTTTAGAGGCCCAGTGTGTATTTAGATGTGGTTTATGTCATTCATATAAGTAGATGTGTATTTATACGTGTTTAGAGGTCGGCCTCGTGTATATTTAGATGCTTTAGAGGTCGGCCTCATAATTATGTATTTCGATTTATTTTAGACATAGACCTTACGGGTATTTAGATTTTTAACAGTTGGCCTTATATGTATTTAGACGTTTTAGAGGTCAACCCCATATGTATACGCGTTTTAGAGGTCGACTTCATGGGTAAATACACAGGTGTTTTAGACGTCCGTGTTCCGTGCATCTAGATGCGTTTTAGATCGTTATGTGTATTTAGATATTTTTTCGAAGTTGACTTTACCTGTATCTAGATGCGTTTTAGACGTCCGTGCTGCGTATCTAGATGTGTTTTAGATGTCAGCGTTATGTGTATTTAGATGTCGATCTATGTGTATTTACATGCGTTTTAGACGTGGGTGTTACGTGTATTTAGACGTGTTTTAGAGGTCGACCTTATGTGTATTTAGGTATGTGTATTTAGACGAGTTTTAGAGGTTGGCCTCATGTGTATTCAGACGTTTTAGAGCTCGGCCTTATATGTATTCAGATTTTTTTTAAAGGTTGGCCTTATGCGTATTTAGAGGCTTTTTAAAAGTTGGTCTTATGCGCATTTATGTTTATAAGATCGGCCTTATGCGTATTTATAAGTGTTTAAGAGGTCAGCCTTATGTGTATTTAGATGCGTTTAGATGGTCAGCTGGGTATGTATTTGGTATCTGTTTTGATGCCAGTATTTTGCAGGTCTGTATTTCGACTTATTTATATAATTATCCATATTTAAATGTCTATCTGAGATGTCTAATAAGAGGATGGATAAGGAAGGGGATTTGATGCGATACAGTGGTATTGTACATACACCACTTTCACCATCAGCATATTGCCTAGATGACATTTGAGCCGCTCTCCCCAGAGGGAGAGTGCATGGCTGCAAAAGCTGCACCACCCCCCAACACACAAATTAAGGTCTGTAGTGGATTGGGAAAAAGTTCGGGTTCAAGTGGGGATCAAACCTGTGACATTTTTTCTATGGGTCCTTTACCTCTACACCATAGGAACACCATCTGGGGCAGATTTGATGAAAATGCTATTCCGGAACCATCGGTCGACTCCACGTCTTGTTGACCGAAAAGTCGTAACTGGTCAGTCAACCGTTACTCGAGGCTTACGCGTGACGACCGTCGTGATATTCCCGTGTCGGACTGACCAGCCACACCCGACACTGTACCAGAATCAACAGAGCGCAACTCCATCGTCTTACGAGACTGAAGGATGCCCACAGACGCGTCACGACCGTCGATTGTAGTTGGCAGACGTCATTATTTACGCAAGCGAAATCCATCTCAGATTGCAGGCCACTTCCGATGATCGATTTTTTCCAAGACGCTTCCGCTACGTTTGGAACAACAAGGGAAGTAATCTTAACCGCGCAGTAATATGGACAGTTTCATTGTACCGTTATTCTACGAGTCGAGTGGGCCGATCCGGCAGAAATTCCGTCGAGAACGTAGTATTGAGAGAGGAGCATCCCTGCGATCGTATAACCGTAAGGTAGATGGAACTGGAGTCGAATGATTTCGAACGCGACATCGTCGAACGTACAGCGGTAGTCAGCTCGAACAGTCGTAGTGGTACAACTGTGATTGCCTTTCATCAAATAGGCCGCTGGTGTTTCCGATGGCACTACTGATATTTTGGATTTATCTCGACATTTTGGAGCTTTAGTGATGATTTGTTATAGAAGTTTCCTTTGGATGACCATTTTAACGTAAAGGCACATACCTATGGAATGTTTGGTTTCCGATGTGGAAAATATATAACTAAATGCATATTTATGGAGCAAGCAAGAAAGCAAGCAAGCAAGTGCGCAGCAACAACGCGCACCGCTCGCTCGCTCGCCCCTCCTCTCTCTCTCATACACACACACACACGCGTGCACGCGCACATACACATGCACTCACGCACACACAAAACGCAACCTCAGAACCATATAAACACGCCAGACGTGTGTGAATGAACCCCCCTTCACAGTTTCAGCTAAAACCAAAGAGAACGTTGTGAACTGTTTTTGTACAGAGTGCATCTAGTCACCAGAGAGGGGGGCTGTGTGGGTGTGGTTGTAATGTATCTTTATTTCAGAAGGGGGCAACAAAAGTTCGAAGCAACACCTCGATGTAGAGTCCGGCCTACACACGCCGTTATCACAGATAACGAGGTCGATACACTAATAGTTCGATTACCACAGCCATCACTACACTACGCTCCGGTACACTACACTAACACTACACTACACTACACTACACTAACTAGTACTCGTCGCCGCGCTGTGTTGACAGTCCTGCGCCAATGCAAAGTCTTGAGACAAAGGTTATGTTTGAACCAGACACCATGGTGCAGTGGTTAGCGCCTTGGAATTTGGCTGGAACATTGCGGGTTTGATTCCCATAAGAGTCATAGAGATTTTTCGGACTCCGGCTGGCTCCTACCCAGAATGAGTGTGCTGTGGGGTCAGTGGGGAACTGGGACCATTCAGTCGAGCTACATCCACTTTACGGACGCCCTCCCTACCATTATGGACACCGTCTGCACACAAATCATCAAACACATCAGACATCGTGTAACACAGTGTCATCAGTGACACGTGTCAGTCATCAAAGACAAAGAATGTGAGGGAGGGTGGCAGAAAGGTTAAGACGTTCACCTGCCTAACAAATAAACCGCGAGGTCTGGGCTGAATTCCCAGCCTTGCCCTTTCTTCCCAGTTTGACCAGAAAATCGACCTGAATGTCGAAGTCCTTCGGATAAATCTGTAAACCGATGACCCCGTGTGTGAATGCAGGTTGAACACCTTGCGCACACGTTAAAAACCCGTTTCATCTTTCGGCTATTTCGTGCCCATAGGAACAGAATGATGTAAATTAAAAATATAAAAGCGATCTGCAGAGGTGTCGTTTTTAGATGCATCTCCAAAGTCTGAAAAGGGCTAGCTAAATGGCGGGGAATAATAGGTGAGATACGCAAAAAATTTACCATTAGTGAACCTCGGAGCTCTAGCTGAGGAACCCCCCACCCCCCCAAAAATTTAATTATCATCAGTGACACACTACTCTCACACTAACTGTCGTAACTTTGATGTCACACAGAACTTGTTACAATACCACTGCCGTAATTATCAATCAATCAATCAATCAATCAATCAATCAATCAATCAATCAATCTCTCTCTCTCTCTCTCTCTATCTATATCTATATTCTATCTATTCTCATCTATATATATATATATATATATATATATATATATATATATAATATATATTACTATAATATATAAACCTTGCGCGATTTGACGACCCGGGTTCGATTCCTGTTCGAGGGATTTTTCTCCTGGAGTTAACATTAGTGCCGACTCCATTCCTCAAAAGTCCTTTGGAGGACTTTTAACCGAGGCCCCGTGTGCGAACGCACGCAAAACATCTTGCGCAACGTTAAATCCTGTTCCGCTTTTCGTAAGAGTAGGCCATTGTGTCCGGTGGAACAGATGACGAAGATTTACAAAACATGCATACACAAGGGATTGGAAAAAAAAAAAATAAAGCACACGAGTGTTATCTCCATTATCCTCGATATAAAAAAAAAAAACACACCAAACACGTGCACGCATTCACACTTACATACATGTAATATCTTACCTCTGCCACGAGTCGTGTCCTGACCGTCCTTCTCCAGAACATGCCCTTCAGCCGTCTCCGTACACCAGCCATGAAAATATCACAGAAAAAACGGTACATCAGAAACTATCTTCAACAAAACTTTAAACATATCAGTCATCCTTTTACCTCTATCTGCACCCCCCCCCCCATCCCTAAGCCCCTTCTTCCACTATTCCGATCTTCCCTCCCCTAATACCCCCCCAAAATCCCCCCCCTAAAAAACAAAACCACAACACGCATCTGGTCATAATTACTCAACCACTAGTTATGCCAGTACAAATTATACTTTTGGGCACAGCACTATTTTTGTGTCTCCATTTGTTTTCATTTTATTCTTTTATTCCAAGGATAATGGAATAAGCGCTCATGTGCTTTTTTTATATCTAGTCCCCGTGTGTATGCAATTTTGTAAATTTTGACATCCGTTCCCGTACCCGTACATGCATGCTTGTTAAAATTGAATCAAAGTTGAAAATGTGAAGAAAAAAAATGTTCATACTGTCTACTACAGAAAAATACATGTCAACATTTAGTACCCGTCCTTCCCATCTCAGACTAGCAGTTCTGGTTGGTGTCATACATGTTGACTGACACCCATATAATCAATTGTATTAACACATGACAAACATACTGATACCAACAACATGACCAGCGTGATGTCTGATACACAATTATACACCAACATTATGCAAAACGCACTGACAGCTGCATACTAATCCAATCCAATTTTCTTGTTTATAGCCCTGCCGACCACACAGACCATATCAGGGCTGTCGCTTTGTCCAATTTTCAATCTTTGAATAAAACTGTGCAACTAGTGTAACGATTAAAACGGTAATCCAATCCAATCATGTTGTTTATAGCCTGCCGACCACACAGGCCATATCGGGGCTGTCACCTGTAACATTTTAAATCTCGGAATAGAACTGAGCAGCTATAATTATACAGACTAAAAACAGGGCATAAAATCAACTTTACTGTCATGCCTTGAATCAGCACACTGGTCAACCATAAGGGTCATTTCAGGGCGGGCAACGCGTTGAGGCAGAAGCCACATCAATCACACATAATCAGAGGATTTTCTGGGCATCCCTCTGTGCTTGTGTTTGCCATTGACGCGATGTAAGGAAAGATTCATGTATTCGGCAGTGGATTTTCATTTGTCTGACATGTGCCAGTGACAATCTGAGGGAAAAAAAAAAGAAATTGATTATTTTTCTATGGTGAAGTACTGTTCTGTGCAACAACCAGTACCAGTGATGTGTGTGATACGTGAAGCAAAAGAGTTCTCTAACTGTGAGTAAGCGGAAACAAATTGCCTGTAGAGTTGTGATATGATTGCTATTTTTATTGCAAATGTTCCTTATTATGCAAAATGTTTTCTTTGTGCGCCTAAGTTTGAAATAGCCTTCCCACCAGCTATGTGACATTTTTCCGGGTTTCATCATTGACTGGATAGGCATAGTATTATCACGCTCAATCCATCAACGATTTACCTCCACAGTTATCCAATCCAATCCAATCAATCATGTTGTTTATAGCCCCGCCGACAACACAGGCCATATCGGAGCTGTCACCTCGTCAAATTTAAAACTCAAAAAACTGTGCAATTAAATGCAGATTAAAACGGGGTATAAAACCAACTTCACTGTCCTTGCTTGTATCGACGCCCTGGTCAACCATAATGATCAGCAGACGGCACGCGTTTTGTGGAAAACACATCGATCACACAGTGTATAGTCATTTTGGAATAACATTTGACTCGTATCGAATTTATGTCTTGTTTTTGTGGGATGATTTGTAATAATTTGTGTTTGTCTTGTGGAGATCAATTATATAAATATGGTTTTGTGGTGATCAATTATATAATTCTATGTTTGTTTTAGGGGAATTAATTAAATAAATTTATGTTGTTTTGTGAGATTGAATAATTTGTGTTTGTTTTGTGGAGATTGAATAATTTGTGTTTGTTTGTTGAAATAATTATATAATTTGTGTTTTTGTTGAAAATAATGTAACTTGTGTTCATTTTATGTAGATCATATTGCATAATTTTTTGTTTTGTAAGGAGAATTTCATGTAATTATTTTTTTCACTCTTGCAATCGAAAGAGGGGTACTTCTTATAGTACCAGATGATATCGTAACTGCGCGCAAATGGATCTGTCATTTATGTTCAGGCAAATGGTGTACGAATACGAAATAAGTCTTTGAAAGACAAATTTTTTACTTTGTTTTATAAATCATTATCTGAATTAGAGTGTGACAAGTGTGGAGGAAGCTGGTTGTGAAATCTTCAGTGGTGCTCCAACGTTCTACTAGACTAGGGACAGTTGAAGGTGAAAGTTGGAAAGCGTAGGTGGGTGACATACTACAGGAACTTGAACAGTTACAGAATGCATTGGAAAACTTTAAAATGTAAATGATATGTGTAGCATCCACATCTAGAGTGAAGACGGGGTAAAGCCGACTTATCAATCTTGTCTGGAAAAATCTGTGCAACATAAAACTGACTGGTAATGTACAAAATTTTGATATTCTTAAATTGTTTAACAGAATTACTAATGGGAACAATGGCTCTGTGTGTGTGTGTGTGTGTGTGTGTGTGTGTGTGTGTGTGTGTGTGTGTGTGTGTGTGTGTGTCTGTGTGTGCGCGCGCGCGTGCACGGCCGGCGCGTGTGTGTGAAATTGATTTTTTTCAATCTATTTAGCAAACTTCTACTAATTATATAATTGAAAGTGCTCTGAGGTTTTCGGGATGTTTTGTATTCACACGTTTGTGACAGGTTATTGTGAGTGCAATAATTACATAAGAGAGAGCATGCATTCAGGTATTCTGTTTAGAGACTCCAGATACAGAAGTTCCATCATTTGTTAATTCAATTGAATGTGATCATCCTTCTCCCCATTGTGTTTGTGTCTACTATAGCCCTGGATTGATAACCGTGTTGAGACTAACGTCACTGTCCTCACTCTCACTCAGTCCCATGTCCCAAAGGACGTAGGGGGGACATGAGAGAAGACGCAACAGAGATCTTTTTCCATGCTTCACGATCCTGTGTGGCTAGTAGGAGGTGTTGCAGGGTTGGGCGGTCCAGTCTTTGATGTTATCAACCCATGATTTCTTTTGGCGGCCTCTTCTTCTCTTGCCCTCGACTGTTCCTTGCAGGATGGTTTTTGCTAGGGTGTTGTTCTTGTGGTGTGACCAAACCACATCAGCTTTCTCCTCTTTATGGTGGAGAGCAAAGGCTCTTGGGGGCCCACACGCTTTTTGATTTCTTCTTTCACATAGTTATTGGTCTTGTGTTCTTTGTATGATATTTTGAGGAGTCTTCTGTGGCACTTGTTCTCGAATGCTTGGATTCTCCTCTCTAACTCTGCTGTCAGAGTCCATGATTCACAGCCATATAGGGGATAGATATCACGAGGGATTTGTAAAGGTGGTATTTGGTGCAGAAGCTGATGTTGTGCTTCTTATGATCCTCTCGAGTCTGACTAGAGCAGATGTTGCTGTTGCAATGCGAGCTTTCACTTCATTGTTTGATGTGTCCATCTTTTGCCCAACGTCACTATCCTCAATCATAATACTAACGCAAAGATTTTTGACAAGAGTAGTATATGTAAAACGTCTTGAAAATCATGACATTGGGGGCTCCGAGATTTGAAAATCATATCACTGTGACTCGATTTGAATACACACGTGACTCGATTTTGAAAATTATAAGGACTCCGAGATCTTAAAATGACAACACTGGTGACTCTGATTTTGAAAATTATAACACTGGTGACTCTTGAGTTTTGAAAATTGTATATATCGAAGAGTACATTCTAAAGCATTTTTTTTGCCAGGGTTTTCGAAACGTGACCATTTTTTAATGAAGTTTGGGGTGAGCTCTTCATCAAACTTGAAGACTGCGCAATCAGGATACCCTGACGAGGAGGAAAGAACCATGTTGTGTGCAATGATTCAAATACACAAGGTTTACAGTGACCGTTTCGGAATTCATTTCTGAATGAAGTTCAATTAGAATGTATCCTTATGGAAGTTAATGTGGTGTGTGTGTGTGTGTGTGTGGTGTGTGGGGGTGGGGGGGGGGTGATGGGGGTGTGCACATACCTGTGTATGTCTGCGTACGTGCGTATTACCATTTTGTGCACACCTGTGTGCATGCGTGCGTGCGCGCGTGCGCGTGTGTGTTTATATCAAAATGCCAGCAAAAATATCATAATTATTTTCTATATGACAAGTGCTTAGTTTTGTACAAAAAATTCACGTTCGTGGAGTGCCTTAAAATGCAGGCTTATAAACTGGTTTTGAAACATATAAGCTAAAACTATTAGCTTGTTTCTCCAATGGATTTGTATACGATGTGTTTCTTTTCTGACTAAACACCCGTTCAAATCAATGCCAAGTCCTGAATTAGAAGACGTTTTTATTCTACCGGGTTCGAAAATCCATTTTAGAATGGAAGCACCGTTTAAATTAACAACAAAAACGACGTGATATGATACCAGTACAATGAATCTTGTTACAAGAAGCCTTGTTCAGTGCGAATTGAATTAGAAGTGTCTAGCAGACTATGCTAGTCCCTTTTAGAAATAAAGAAAAATAAATATTTCATTTACAAGCTGTTTTCAAATATCAATTCTCAAAGAAAAAACCTCATTATTCACTTCTACATGCATCTCCAAACATTAACTTTGAAGGGAAAAAAACTCCCTCCCCCCCCCCCCCCCACCACCACCACATTTCTTTTTTATATCTTCAAGTTTACAGTCGCCAAAATCACCGACTAGTCCAATCCAATCCAATGATGTTGCTTAGAGCCCCGCCGACCACACAGGCCATATCGGGGCTATCACCTCGTCACATTTTAAAACTCGTATTAAAAGTGTGCGACTATTTACAGTTAAAACGGGGTATAAAACCATCTCGACTGTCCTTGCTTGTATCGTCGCCCCGGTCAACCATAAGGGTCAGCCCAGGACGGCCACTGCGTCGTGGGCATTGGCAAGACAAAAGTAAAACTGTTAGGTTATCAATACAGGCTGTCTTCTTAGTTCGAAATAATTCAGAAATCTGTATTCCTTCACTGCGGTCCCGATTTAGGATGTGCTGGTTTGAATGATAAAAGGTATCTTCAGTATAAGTGCAAAAAATAATTATTTTAAAGCCTGGATGAAACAGTAATTATCTTAAGCCTGCATGAAAAGATTAAAACAAGTCAAAAAAAAAGTAAATGCCTCAAGTCTGAATAATAGTAAAATGTAATTATATTCAGTCTGAATGATGAAGATTATTCTAAACATGGATAAAAACATTATCTTAGTCTGGATAAAGCAGATAAATTTGATATAACTTGATAAAAAACAGTAATGATCTTAAGTCTGGATGATGATAGAAGGAAAGTATGCTTTTCGTACGCTAATGTTTGCTGTGTTTCAAAACTCTCGGAAGACTGATATTGATTTATATGCCCATTTAACCGGCATGCTTTTGTACACGAAAATGAGAAATGCTCTGGCACGTTTACATTTAAGATCATTTCAATAAAATCCACGCCCCCCCCCCCCCCCCCCCAAACAAAACAAAACCAAACTCCACCCGTCATCCACCAGGAAAAGATCAGATTTACATATACTGGGTTTGGCTGCTCTTTCCTCTTTCCTTATTGCTTTTAAAGATCAGATTCCGGTTTTTTCCCTTCAGCAAAACTACAATGTAATGAAATCACGGACATGACCTAAGGGGTACTGAATAGGGAGTCTTGGTTTTCCTACCGCCTTTGTGATGAACACAAATGCTGAGTATGCATTATTCTTCTCTCTCTCTCTCTCTCTCTCTCTCTCTCTCTCTCTCTCTCTCTCTCTCTCTCTCTCTCTCTCTCTCCTCTCTCCTCTCTCTCCTCCTCCCTTCTCTCTCCCCTTCTCCTTCTCTCTCTACTTTTGTAGGTTTCCTTTCTTTGCCTCGTTCTTCCCTTTCTTCTGTTCTGGTTTTCTTTTCCCTAGGTGCAATCCTCCTCCAGCTCCGCAGCTCTCCTTCACTCATCTGCAGCGATCCAAAGAGGGTATCATCACTCTGTGGTCTTCTACTTCGCACAGGGTTGCCCACGCATGGTCCTTCCTGTATCGTTTGTTTATGGCAGGTAAGTCTGGCATAGGAGTGTTGAACCTGATGCTGCCCTAACCACTCAGCTATCGCACTTGGAAATAATGAATAAGCATAACAAGACTTTTTGTCCATTGTGTCAAATCTTCTCATAGGTCTTTTCATCTTTCCAGCAAAAAAAGAAGCCTGTGTATTTATTATAGGTCTTGAACTTAAGACTTCTTTTCGAACTCCTACAGAAGTCCCTGAAGAATTGCATAATTTTTCAGGTAGCGTGTTTCGAGCAGCCTGTGCTGTGTTATTCCTTTGTGAAAAATGTTTTTCCTATTTACATAAGCAGTTATGTGGGGCTTGTAAGCCACATGAATTTCTCAGTGAGAAAATAAAATGTTTGAATTGAATTGAATTGACTGAATTCAGCTTGGGTAAACGTTCAGCATCTTCAGATGGCGGGATGCATGCTAGGTATGTTGTGTCTTCCGTGCCATGGACTGCAGCTGGCTTACTCTTCTAAGGAAGATGGTTTTCTTCTCTTTTTGTTGTCTGTCATATCAGTGAAAATGCGTCGTGCTGCCGCTAAGCGCCTGACAAGTGATGCCCAGCACATCTGACTCCAGCATGGGATAGTTTTAAACATGTGCCCAAGATGAACTGCGTGTGTATGCGGCAGAGGACTTAGGTGAGTTACAGTCTCATCTAAACAAGAGCGGAGGCAGTACCGTTGTAAACTCTGGTAGGAAAATTCTCTCGAATGGACATCTCAGCGAAGACTTGAACGCGCGTCTTCAGTTACTGTCGGGTTACAACTTGGCTGCCCGTACCACAGAGTAAACTACAAGATCAATACCCTCTGTTACAAATGTCTCCACAATACTGCACCCTCCTACCTCTGTGAATGTCTTCACTTGTACACACCTTCTCGCTCCCTCCGCTCGTCGGCAGATAATTTGTCCCTAAGAACACCCAGATTCAACCTATCTACCGTTGGCCGCCGCTCTTTCTCTGTTTCCGGTCCATCGATGTGGAACGACCTTCCTCTCTCCCTCCAGCAAAAGTCTACTTATGACACTTTTAAATCCAACCTCAAGACACACTTATTTCAAACTAAGTTTTTTCTCCTTCCGCTTCCATCTCTTACCTGTCCCTGCCTTCAACATCCACCTGCCAAAGTGCGTAACGTTTGTAGGTGTGTGTGCGTGCGCGCGCGCGCCTGTGTGCGTGCGTGCGTGCGTGCGCGCGCGCGCGCAGCCGCTCTTTCTCTGTTTCCGGTCCATCGATGTGGAACGACCTTCCTCTCTCCCTCCAGCAAAAGTCTACTTATGACACTTTTAAATCCAACCTCAAGACACACTTATTTCAAACCTAAGTTTTTCTCCTTCCGCTTCCATCTCTTACCTGTCCCTGCCTTCAACATCCACCTGCCAAAGTGCGTAACGTTTGTAGGTGTGTGTGCGGCGCGCGCGCGCTGTGTGCGTGCGTGCGTGCGTGCGCGCGCGCGCGCGCGCGTGTGTGTGTGTGTGTGTGTGTGTGTGTGTGTGTGTGTACATTCGAATTTGTCAAAACTGTAAATAGTTGCTGATTGTGCGTCGTGTAGGTTGAATGCAAGCGCTTTGATTTGTTTTTGCAAGATATAACGCTATACAAATTCCATGTATTATTATTTAGACTTGAAAGCCAATATACATTATCACAGCATTGTTGATTCCTATGAATAATATTTAGTCAAAACTGTAAAGTTTGCAAAGTTAAAATAAAACATATAAACAATCACAAGAGAAATTTCAACTGAAGTTTTTGAAACACTTTCAGACATAAAAGAGCACAATGAATAATGTGACATATAGTGAAACAGGAAAATGCCCCCTTTCAGTTCTGATTGGTGCAAGATTAATAGGATTTTGTTTCTTACAATTCTGACAAATCTTCCTTCAAATTGTGTTCTGTACTGTATGATTTTGAGACTGAAATTCTAGACCTTAAGAAGCCCCTTTCGCAGAAGAATCAGGACAGAATGATTATGTCCTAATGATGAAAGCAAACTACAAAGTGGAAAAATCCACCTCCGTAAAATCAACGAATTATAGACACAAGAGAATGACGATAAACATCAAATAACCAGGAACAGATAAGCATTTCACTGTCTAAGAAGCCAGACAAAAACTATTGTGTGATTCCAAACAAGAGGCAAGATAACTACAGACACGACAAGAACATACAAGGCAAAGCAAAACAAGCCAAGAGCTTCTTCAAAATTCCTGGCTGTGTGATTTAAAGTGCTGCAAAGCACTGTCTCTGCATAACAATGCCGGCCAAAATCTGGCACCAAAGGTATAAGATAATAACTGATGTTAAACTTAGTTAAGCACTATGACTTTGAAGTAATAAATTATGTTGTAGCAACATGTTTAACACCACTTTGATACGTCAAAGGTTGCTGGTTATAAACAGCAGTCTTTACTCGGTTACAGGGAAATAAAAGTTCTGCTTTATGCTTGATTCTGCCGTTTGTCTGGATGTTTGAATGTGGTGCTGTGATACATTTTAACGCTGGAATTTTATCGAAATGCATATTATCAACAGAAATAATAATTTTGACAAGGGATGTGAAAAGTTTTTTATTTAGTTACCCCACACCTATATGAAAGAGTATAATGCTCATAAAGAAAATCATATTACAGAAATAACCCGTCTGGGAAACATCAATGATGGTGCTCAAAGTGAGTTTTGCATTTCAATCCAATCATGCTGTACAGGCCATACCGGGGCTGTCACCTCGTAAATTAAAATCTCATATTAAAACTGTGCAACAATGTACACATTAAAACCGAATAAAAAGCCAGATTCTCCCAGAAGTTAAAATTGGTGTTCGGTGGAACATTACGAAAAGAGATCTTCAGGGAGTCTGTAGTAAAATGCTTGTACCTAATATTCCTGACATCGACATTCCAGAAGCAGAAGCAGTTTTTTAATTTCAGATTAGCATAATAACTTTTTATTTCGTCACATTTCTTCCATGTTCATGTTGATGACTGTTTAAGGAATCACACTACACTTAGGAATCACACTACACTTTCATAAAATATATTCGTTCGTCACATTTTCTTCTATATTCATGCTGATGTCGACTGTTTAAGGAATTGCACAACACTTTCATTAAAAAAATAATTTACATTATATATCCCCAGACTATGAAAGCTATGGCCAATAAAGCCACTTGGGAGTTGGGGTGGGGCTAGACGGTTAGAAACGTTATGGACAAAAAGCCTATCCAAGGAATATAATTAAAATTACCAAGGGAGATTATCGAAGTGAATCCATTGTCACATGCCCAAGAGACCCCTAGTCAAAGAATGGACTACGCGTTTTGGCACTTAGCGGAGCACCAGTCACGTAAAGCATTACACACACTGGTAAAATACGAACACGACATTATTTTATTCAGTCAGTCAGTCACAACAATAAGAAAGTACATAATTATACATCACTTTTATTTCTATCCAATCTTCAATGCCACCTTCCCTAACCTTACATCAAACCTACACTGTCTTACTTAATAAACAAATCTCAATACAAAATAAAATTGCACACACATACTTTCCCTCCTACACGCTATAAGAAATAAATGAACATCCAGAACAAAGAAGAGGCAAGATATATAACATGCCCAACATTGGGCGTTGATTTTTAGGATCACCACGACGCCAAAGTTGGATGACTTGTGGTTATCACAATCCCTAATTTGGATAGCTCCGCTTGGCCTATAGTATAACCAAAACAAACAAACAAAAAAGAAGAGGCGGAGACCAGAATGCAGAATGGGACCCCCCATGGTGGCCTCAGGTAACTTCAGCAGACGGAGGCTGGCTACCTGTCAGTGCAGTGATGCCTTGCAGGCAGGTAGTGAGCCTGTATCCAGCCCTCGTCTTTCAGTCCTCTCTGCGAGAAGGTCAGGAGCAATCACAGTCCCTGCAGCCTCAGCTTTGCTTGGCATTTGTGGTTCGCGCCAGGCATGAATCATATCTCGTAATCACGCTAAAGGTGAGCTGTGCTGGAGAGGTTTAGAAAAACAAGCAGCAGCAGCAGTAGCAAACAAACAAAACCTAGCTTTACACGCCATGTACCGAAAGGGGAATCACCAATATAGAGAACGGATGTTGAATTGACAACAACAAGGGTAAGTTATAGGAAAAAATAACCGCTGGTAGTAACAAGTCACTACATCGGACATTCTCTCTTAGGCGGGCTGGGTGCTAGCATTTCTTTCGAGAAATCGAAGGAGAAGCAGAATAGGGAGTGTGAACTGGACGATGCTCCCCACTAGCAGGATAGGAATTTCTAAACTGGACATGTTCCCCACATGGCATACACACAAGTGTTAGGTGTGCCTCTTGTAAAAGATTTAACGATTTCGTCAACCAGGAAGAAAGCGCGGTTCTTTCTCGACAACTTTCAAGTTTTTGCCGTTTCAGGAAAATCTATCGGAGACAAAAAAGCCGCAGGCAGGAGACACATCAACACTCGGCCATCAACTAGGCGTCCAAGTTTATCTGCACCAATTGTGGCAGAGACTGTCATGCAAGAGTGGGTCTGCTGAGCCAATCCAGACCCTGCTTCAAACAAGACTGATGTCACCAAAGAAGGGTGCAGCCATTGCTTCCCCCCCCCCCCCGAGACAGGAGTCTTCTGCTGCTGCTACTCCTACTACTACTACTTCTGCTACTACTACCACTACCACTGCTACAGCTACTACTACTACGACTACTACTACTTTTTCCACTACCACTATATATACTACTACTACTACTACTACTACTACTACTACTACTACTACTACTACTACGACTACTACTACTTTTTCCACTACCACTGCTACCACTAATACTACATACTACTCCTCCTCCTCCTACTACTACATACTACTACTACGACTACTACTACTACTACTACTACTACTACTACTACTAAAGAAGTGTACTCTTTTGGAACTAGGGAAAGCTTTGCATGGTTCCGACTCTTTTTTTACCATTTGATCACATTAAGAAGAACATGGAAAGCCTATTGAAAGTCAGGAATATAATCTCTACCTAGCAAACTTTTCTCCGAAAAGTAAAGTATAAAATTGCGACTGCTCGAAAAAGAAGAGTGTTTGTAAATTTAACGAGTATGTTTTAAACTTTTGTTTGGAAAGAAATGAGCAACAGAGAAGACAGAAGAAATGTAAGTGGAAAAGATACAAAGAAAGGCTCGTATACAAAAGATAAAACTTACACACACTCTGAATAATGTAATCAGAAGTTAATTCTGTGCGCTATATTCATAAGCACCCTAGGCTTTGTTGTACATAATATATAAATTTGCGTCATTTTTTAAGAGAAAAAGGCAAAATTACAAGACTAACGGAAGAACTTCACAAAGATCTTTAAAGCCAATATACAATTGCACACGTGCGAGCATGTTTGTGTGCGCACACACACGCGTGTGTGTTCATTACTGAGAATTTTTGTGTGCTTGTGTGCGTGTATATACTTATGCACGGGTTTTGTGCACGCAAAGACGTGTAGGAGTGTTTATTATGCATACCCGCATGTGTGTGTGTGTGTGTGTGTGTGTGTGTGTGTGTGTGTGTGTGTGTGTGTGTGTGGCTGCACACGCTTTTATGTGTGTGTGTGTGTTTGCTCCTGTGCCCAAGTGAGTACATGTATGACTATGTGTGTTTACATGCATCCACGCATTTACACGAGTCCGTGTGTGTATGTATGTGTGTGTGTGTGTGGTGTGTGTGTGTGTGTGTGTGTGTGGTGTGTGTGTGTACAAATAGTACATGTGCGTGTGCCTTCCTTCTACTAAAAAGTGATTGTGCCTGGTCATGTGTATGTGTACATATATTTGCAAATAGAGGTTGAAGAATTTGCAGATATTTGCATGGTTACATGTATGTTTTGAGCACAGAGACTGAAGTCTGACCTGATGAAACCGCTACTCTCGAACACTGAGTTTAATCGTTTAACTCCATCACTATCAATGTTCCAAGTAGTTACTAAACAAATAACCCCCATGATACCCTCCCCCATCCCCCAAGACTCTAAACCACTACAGGATCACCCCCCTCTAGGTTATCAAACAAGGATCCATCCTTCACCATCCCCAAGGAGTACAAGTCCCACCTTGTTAGTATGTGTGTGTAGGTTTGTGTGGGAGTGAAAGTCCCACTTCTGTGTGTGAATGTATGTTTGTGTGTGTGTGTGTGCACGAGTATGTGTGTAGTTTGCAGTTTGCATGGGAGTGAAAGTCCCACCACTTCATGTGTTTTTGTATGTGTGTGTATGTCACAGAGATAGATAGATAGAGAGACAGACAGAGAGACAGAGAGAGAGAGGGGGGAGGGAGGGGAAGAAAGAGAGAGAGAGAGAGAGAGAGAGAGAGAGAGAGAGAGAGAGAGAGAGAGAGAGAGAGAGAGAGAGAGAGAGAGAGAGAGAGAATGTGTATGTGTGTGTATGCATATGTGTTTGTGTCTGTGTGCATGTGTGCATGCATGTGTTTGGCTGTGTGTCATTACTGGTGACGTGGTCTCGCAAACCCCAGTGTTCCCCAATGCCTCCAGCCAGGACCCATTCTATAATAAAGCACGGTAGGGGTTTTCTCCAGCCTGCGAGTTGATAGGCTAAGGTACTCACCCTCTGTGTGTGCTTTTGCTTGGTGCCTCTGACTGTTACATGGGGAGAGGTTGAGCGTTGTGTGCCAGCCACCACGTGCGTGCATGCGTTTGCATGCCTGTGTATGTGTAAATGTGTGTGTGCGCATGCAAGAGAGAGAGAGGGGGGGAGGGGGGAGAGCTTGTGTGTGTTTGTGTGAATGCATATGAGTGTTTGTACATGTGTGTGTGTGTGAATCTGTATGCATGTATGCATGCATGCGTTTGGCTGTTTGTCATTGCTGGTGACGTGGTCTCGCAAACCCCAGTGTTCCCCAATGCCTCCAGCCAGGACCCATTCTATAATAAAAGCACGGTAGGGGTTTTCTCCAGCCTGCCAGTTGATAGGCTAAGGTACTCACCCTCTGTGTGTGCTTTTGCTTGGTGCCTCTGACTGTTACATGGGGAGGGGTTGAGCGCTGTGTGCCAGCCACCACATGAGTGCATGCCTGCATGCATCTTCGTGTGTGTGTGTGTGTGTGTGTGTGTGTGTGTGTGTGTGTGTGTGTGTGTGTGTGTGTGAGTGCAGGCTAGAGAGAAAGAGAGAGAGAAACAGAAAGAGATGGATAGATGGATAGATGGATAGATAGATAGATAGATAGAGACAGAGAGAGAGAAGAGTGTGTGTGTGTGTGTGTGTGTGTGTTCATGTGCATACAAGTGAGCACATGTGTGTGTGCATTAGGTTGTGTGGTGTATGTGTTTGCATATTCATGTGCATACAAGTGAGCACATGAGTGTGTGTGTGTGCTTGTGTAGTTTGTGTGTGTGCATGTGTGTGTGTGTGGTGTGTGTGTGTGTGTGTGTTTAGTTTGTATGTGTGTTGAACTGGGGCTTTTATGCCTTGAGATGGTGGTGTGTGAATCCTTGTTTGATAGTAACCAAGAGGGTGGCGAATCTCAAGTTGTTTTAGGGTCTAGCCCATGTTGTTTACCACAAAGGGCTTGCTGTTTTAATCAGTCCTTTCTCATGACGACCTTTGGGGGTTGAAAATGAACAAACATGTCTTGTAAAGAAACAGTATCTATAACTGTAGTGTCCCTTCATTTCTCTGAAATGTTTCTACAACCTACCATTGCTACATTTGCTCTCTGTCTCTTTAGTCTGGCTACATTCTATCCTCTCTTGCTCCCCCATCCCCTGTCTCTAGTTTCTTGTCATTTCTCTATCCCTCCCCTCTTTCTCTCTTGTCTGTCTACATTATTTTCAATATTTAGCTTGTACCTTTTCCCATCATTACTAATTGTGATAACAGGTACTGTGGGCCTAGGGTCACTAAGAAGCATGGTGTGAGTATTGTTAAGTGTCAGTGTCATTGTCAGTGGTAGTTTCACTGTCCTTTGTTATTCCTGTCTCTCATCTATATTCATCCTGCCCTCACTTTTTCCTTTCTCTCCCCACTTTCTTTTTCTCTAAATCCCACCTTCCTTCAATCCCCTCTCGCTACCCAGGTTGT
>CM060320.1:27419443-27434443 GCA_030674155.1 Stramonita haemastoma
AAGGGGATGGGGGTATCGGGGATGGGGGTATCGGGGATGGGGGTATCGGGGATGGGGGTAAGGGGATGGGGGTATCGGGATGGGGGTATCGGGGATGGGGTATCGGGGATGGGGGTATCGGGGATGGGGGTATCGGGATGGGGGTAAGGGGATGGGGGTATCGGGGATGGGGGTATCGGGGATGGGGGTATCGGGGATGGGGGTATCGGGGATGGGGGTAAGGGGATGGGGGTAAGGGGATGGGGGTATCGGGGATGGGGGTATCGGGGATGGGGTATCGGGGATGGGGGTATCGGGATGGGGGTATCTAAGACTTATGAGCAAAATATATATAGCAAGGAGACCCCCCTCCCCCCTCATCCCGTAAAATGTCAATGGCGACAGTACAATCATGATAACTGCAGTGACATTAAAAATAACTTTTTTTGTAGAATGCTTGCTGAAACAAAGCAGTGATAAAGGAAAACTGAACGGAAGGTAGATCGGAAAAAAGTACGCATATTACCAGAGAACTGGATGAAATAGATGAAAATAGAGGGAAGTTATTTCAACTCTATTTTACTGAAATATGAGCTATGTAGATTTTAACCTACGTACGTGTGTGTAATTCTGATTGCAATCAATATATTATCGTCATAAATGTCATGTTCTAGCTAAAGACTTTGTGATGGCGCCAAAACTTGTGTCAATGTTTACAAGAATCTACTGTAGAATTTTTTTTTCTTCTGATATTCACGAAGGCGTGTGGCATAATATGTGACAAAAACGTCCCTACATTTTGAAGAGAAGATAACCACAATAAGACTTCAAATTGAACAAGACTTCAGCAAGGAAGTCAACAACTTAATTATCTGCTTCAATGAACATTCCTTTAGCCTTAAACTATTCTGGTGAATCCATAGTATGATTTGCCAGTTCTTGGGGTCCGGAAATCTATCAGATGCGATTCCATCTGCAGTATATGGACATCGAATGGTACCAAAGACAAATTCTTGACAACAGGGCAAAAAAAGGGATTGAAAGGGGGGGGGAGGGATCAAACAATAACGGCACGAAGAAGAAAAATGGAGCATTAAGCAGTTGTCTACAGACAGTTGAACAACTCGTAGAGAAGAAAATGATGTATTTCCGCAACTATTAAGTAAACAAAAACTCTTACTGAAAAGACCAAAGAAATGAAGAAAATGAAGCAAATACGCAGTTGACAACTAGATCAATAACTTCAAGAAAAAAAAGTAAAGGGAGGAGGAAAAGAAGAAGGACGAGGAAAAGAAGGACAAGGATGAGAAGAATGAAACCATTAACTTGACTTCTAACAGGTCAAAAAACTATTACACATACAGACGTTTACCCCCAGAAACATTGCTTGCACGCACACACGCACCTCCCTCTCTCAGACGCACATACAGACACATGGCTTGCACATTCTCTCTCTCCTCTCTCTCTCTCTCTCTCTCTCTCTCTCTCTCTCTCTCTCTCTCTCTCCCTCTCTGTGCCTTTCTCTTACTACACAGCAAAAAATACACAAAGAACAAACCAAAAAAAGAAAAGGTTACTCCACATGCTTATCTTATCTCATTTCTAACTCGGGCACAATAAATAAAACATACCGATATGATAAATATTGACACAGGCGCGCGAACCAGAAACAAAATGCTCTAAACGCACTTTCACAAATGAGTCTAAAACAAGAAGGCTTTGAGAGCTTTACTATACGAAATCAGTGCTAATGAAGTCCATACTAATTGGACAGCTGGAGTGAATTTAACTACCTATCCATAATACTAATGTATGAAGCTCATTATCCATAATGCTCAAATGTATTAAGCTCATACCCATAATACTTATATGAAGTTCCCTATCCATAACACTAGTGTATTAAGCTCCCGTAACATAATTTAAAAACAATCAAAGTTTCCCACCTATAATACTCCTGTGTATCACGCTTCTGTCTACAGTTTGAAACTTCTGTCAGTCCTGTATTCACAGAGCGTACATTCCAGCTGGTGTCCTCGCTTCTTCCTCTGATAATCATTAAATTCGCCTGGATCATGGCTGTCAGCATGTCGAGCATAATTATTGCTAGAATCTCCAAACATCCACAGGAGCAGGCAGACAGTGGCGAGTCAGCACCTTACTGGATTCCTGCCTGGAGGCGGGAAGTGGTTGACCCGAGGAATATGATGATTCCTCCCACTATCGAAGACAACCTCTGGTGTCCAACTTCACGCCGATCGAACAGGGAGTGATCATCTATAACTGCTGTCTTCCGTGTTGTGCTCTTACCAGACCGTGAGATTGGAGCGTGGGCGACCAGACGACAAGAACCTTTGATCCCCACCCTCCCCACCCCCCTTTTGGCTGTACTGGCAAAATCCAAGGCAGTTTTGGGCATAACATTTGGCTCTGGTTTGACTGTGAGGAGTTGCCAGAAAAAAAATCTTTGTCCACATCCAACAACTTGAGAGCATCTCTCTCGATATTCTTTTCTTCCTGGATTTACTTTCATAGCCTTTTCTGTGACTGTATACAGCCACAAAGCAGCAGAGGTTTGAAGTCAGGGGTTTCCTTTCCCCAGACGAACTGCCTTCCCAGAATGACGAGTTCGGTTTACCCGAAACGACTGGGTTCTAGGCGCCAGTGACCCGTCTTCGCCCCTTCTTTTGTCTGTCACAACACTTCTGCCTGGCTTCGAGGTTGAGCTGACTTTAGTTGACGAGACTGAGATGCAAGCCTTAAAGAGTTATGAGATGGTGGAAGCTCCCACTCTCTGGATTTGGCTCTCTCTCTCCTCTCTCTCTCTCTCTCTCTCTCTCTCTCTCTCTCTCTCTCTCTCCCTCTCTCCCTCCCTCTCTCACGCACGCACACTCACACGCACACACAAACTCTCACTCACTCATTCACGCAAACATACATACATCTATCTGTCTGTCTGTCTGTGTTTTTTCTCTCTCTATATATTATGTGATCACATATTATTATGGACAAAAAGTGATGAATTTTTTATGTTGCCCTGTTTAAATGCAAGGAATGAAAAAGTGACTCGACACAACTTCAGTCGTAATTGTCCAATGACCCTGAACTATTAATAAATGAAAAACTGTACATTAGTCATTTCAACGTTGCCTCAATGGGTAGATTAAATTTCAGATCCAAATTAACTTATCATCCAGACTTTTATCATTACCCATGTTTACTTCTAATACAGACATTTTTCTTGAAACAAATTCACGTATCATCAAAAAAAAGTTATGTACCCAAATCTACTCATTTTGTAGACAAAAAAGCAAACCTTAATCTACATATGATCCAGACTTTTCATCATTATCCAAACTATCATCCTTAATTCTTCTCATTACTCAGATTTATTTTGTCTAGCTAAATATCATTGACAGAAAGCCACTGCCGTCAATTTTAAAAACGATGTCTCACAAACAAAACGACATGGATACAGCAAGCAAATGAGATTTGATAAAAGAAAAACCATCAATGAATAGCACACCCCAAATTGTGGGATCGATGATTATGATGTCTAAGAGGAGTCTGGCTTGGTGTTCTTTACAATTACGGCTTTTTCCTAACCCCACAAAAAATTAATAACTACGGTGATTTCGTTCTATTCAGCCGAAATGCCTTTTTTCTTGCACATTTGTTTCCAATGTTTGGAATCTCGTGGTCTCAATAGCACAATGGCATCTAAAACAAAAATGCAAATAAAAGATGCCCACCCTCACACATTCTGATTTTCTTAACATATTGGCGTCTAGTTTATCAACCACTGGTTTTGATGTGACTTGTATTAGCTACCGATTTGGAAAGATGTCCATCCATCATTTTAGGTAGCACACTTTAAAACAAAAGAGTAAATTTTCTTATTTCAGAAGAAAGGGTCATTCACCTACTTCTGTTGGACACTTCAATTCATAAACTTTATTTATAGACGTATAAAACGTTGACTGAGAACCAATGCAAAACACCTCAAATAAAGAAACGGAAACCTTTCGACAAAAAACACAAGCATATGTAATGATAAAAAAGACATTTCTGTGAACTTAAAAAGAATTAGAGGTGTATTTTTCTTATCTTCTTTTGCACCCCTGAACAACCACTGAAGATAATCTGGTCTACAGATGACCATGACACACCTGCCTTTTGAGTTTCAAGATATTCAGGACAAAAGGCAGGTCTAAGCAGTTTTTGCAGTCCTTAACGGTCCTGTCCCATAATATTTAACTGGATGCTGATTTTATAATTCTTGGGAAAAAAAGGAGCATATTCCCACTGATTATGCCAATCACTTTTTGTGTCACATTGTATCCTAACTATATTTTCATTATTTAGTTTCAGGTGTGATAATCATTCATTGCCAGTTAAAACAGAACAAATGAACGGCATTGTATTCTAAAAACTGTTTATGTAAACCAAATGACATGAATGCTATAGGCGATTGTTTCAACTTCATTATGGATTAGCGTTTTTTTTAATTGCAGAAGGATGTACTACCTTACAGATATGTGTATCCAAGATGGGTGTTCACGTTTCGTATTTTATATAAAAAAAATATTTAAAAATAGACCCGAGTAAATTTATGTCGTGAGTAAAATCTCCGAGTACAATTTACATTTTTGCCACTTGTAGTCTCGAAAATGTTTTTGTTAATGCAAATGATATGCATTTCAGTTCGTATTTATCATGAAATCCTCACGCACGCACGCACGCACACACGTATTCTCTCTTTCCCTCGCGCGCGCGCACGCACACACACACCACACACACACACACAAACACGCACGCACGCACGCACGCACGCACCACACACACCACACACACACACACACACACACACACACACCACACACACACACACACACACAGGATAGGCGGATAGCCTAGTGGTCAGAACATTGCGCTGGCAATTTGAAGACCCGGGTTCGAGTCCGGTCGAGGAAATTTCTTCCTGGAGTTAACATCAGTGCTGACTCCACTCTCCCCCAAAAGTCCTTCAGATGAGACTTTAAACCGAGGCCCCGTGTGCGAACGCACGCAGAACATCTTGCGCACACGTTAAATCCTGTTCCGCTTTTCGTAAGAGTAGGCCATCGTGTGCCGGTGGGAACAGATGACAATAGTTACAAAACTGCATACACACGGGACCGGATGAAAAAAAGCACATGATTGCTTATTCTGTTATCCTCGATATAAAAGAATAAAATAAATAAATAAAATAAACACACACAACGCACGCACCGCGCGCACGCACAAAATATCATCTTGGTAACTGCATTTCCCACGTAACCCCCCCCCCCCCTCCCCCGCTTTTATATTCAAAAATATTTGCAAAAATCTCCTCCTCTCACAAAAAACATGTTTTCGCATTCCCTATTCTTGCTTTTAAACTCACACTGACGACTCGGCCATTACTCTTATACCCTTTCACACATACAGCTATCCATCCCACCCCTTCTGTCTAACGTCCTTTTCCCCCTCATACCTCTACTCATCCACACCTAAAACGCGAGAAATTTTTTTTAAAGTTTGTTTCTGTGTCACGTCTTGTATCATTATATCTATCTGCCTTTTGTATCCACATGCGGGCCAGGTTAAGAAATAAAAGTGTTAGCAATTACCATATATAGCAATTACCATTAGCAATTACCATTAGCATTAGCAACTACCATTAGCATTAGCATTACAATTAGCATTAGCAATACCATGAGTTGAAAAGAGCTGTCAGTCAGCTGGCTTGTCTGCCTGTATACATACATGCATGTGGACACAATGGCACATAGACATAATGTACCTAGCTTTTGACACATTGGTTTAAAAGTTTTTTTAATCCCAAATTACCCGTCCTATGGCTGTTCCTGTTGCTTCACCGATTGGATTTTTTATGACAAATTTTCTAGTTCTGGATTCAGCTCAGTGGTTTCCGCATCCTGTCTTGTATTCAAATGGGCTATGGTATTTTTTAAAAAAACCACCATTTAAGCAGATAAACGAGCCCCAAAGTACGGTTATTTCTTGCTTACTTCTTGTACTTTTCTCATCAGTTACAATCTCCCAGCTCTGAAATCAACGATTTCCGGCCTACTGTAATTTTTGAAAAATCGCGTCCGTTTCCAAAATCCCCGAGTTGAATTTATTAACAAGATAGTGATAAGCCCTAAATAAACCCATGTAATTTTTTAAATCAAAAATCAATACAAAATTCGTTTAAAAACGGACGGAAAATCACCCATGAGAATGACAGAGCAGAGCGAGAGAGAGAGGAGAGAGAGGAGAGAGAGAGAGAGAGAGAGAGAGAGACAGACAGGACGACGACAGACAACAGATTCAAATGACACAATTACAAAACATACATTTTGACCAATAACTAACCTGCTTGTATGCCAAAACTGGCCACCATCATCCACATTTTACCACATAAAGTGGTACAAAATACAAAATACTACTCAAGTCTTGACCCCGTTGGTCACTCTGCCTGCTTTTCTCCTACCCTCTGTTGGTCTCTCCATCCTGCATATAACAAAAAGAGAAAAAATACATCTTACATTTGTCAAAGAACCCATTATGAGATGGAGTTGACAGCTGGAGAAAGCCATCAAACTGCCGCCCTCCCTCCTCCTTCCCCCCCCCCCCCCCCCCCCCCCCCCCCGAAAAAAAAAATCGAAATAAATTATGTCCATGATTTAGCCTGATGAGGTAGTCCTTTCTCATGTTTTAATATAGTTTATGAACAGCTATTTATATATCACATTTACATTTTACACCACCTTAAGGCAGATTTCTTTGCGTGAAATTCGGGCTGCTCTCCTGGGAAGAGCGCGTCGCTACAAGACAGCACCACCCATTCATTTTTTCCTGTCTGCAACTGTTATTTGTTTCCCTGTTAGAGTGTCTTTCTAAGAATTCTGCCAGGGACATTTCTTGTTGCCGTGGGTTCTTTTACGTGCAATAAATAATTTTGTGTAACGCACGTGACCTAGGTTTATCGTCTCTCTGAAAGACTAGCACCCAGACCACCACTCATGGTCTAATGGTAGGGAAGCCTAGTGGTCAGAACATTGCGCTCTCAGTTTGAGACTCAGGTTCGATTCCGGTCGAGGGATTGAGTTTACCTCAGTGCTGAGTCTCCCCAAAAGTCCACGATGAGACTATAAACCGAGGCCCCGTGTGCGAACGCAGCAGAACATCTTGCGCACACGTTAAATCCTGTTCCGCTTTTCGTAAGAGTAGGCCATCGTGTGCCGGTGAGAACAGATGACACGATTTACAAAAACTGCATACACAGGGACTGGATGTAAAAAAAAGCACACGAGTACTTATTCCATTATCCTCGATATAAAATAATGAAATAAATAAAAAAAAATAAATAAATGGATGGGGGGGGGGGGGGGGGAAGAGAAAGTGTGGGCCAAACATTAAACCACGCACCACTTCGACCCGAGAAGCCTGTTACCTCTAGACCCCCATCACTAATACTCTAGACCCATCAAATGACTCTAGACCCCATCCACTATACTTAGACCCCCATCACTAATACTCAGACCCCACCATAATACAACACTAATGATAAAGTGAGAAAGCAGACAAGAGGCCGACTTACTTGGAAAAATAAGTTATCAGAATACAAGATTCGCGCGACCAGTTAATGACACATAAACTGGAAACTTAACACACATCCACTGCGAGCGAACTTGCAACCGTGCACGCACGGACACACTGAGCACATGGTCACTTGTCAGCCCGCATTTCTGAAGCTATTTATTTTCTTTTTGCAAAAATATGCCTTGAAATGACACTAAGTTATGAAATAATGCAATCTTATGAAAAATTAAACGGTTTGCACTAAAAGCTTTAAAGCTACTAAATGGGATGGCGCTAGAATAAGTAGAAAGCAGAGATGAAAAGCGATTACTGACCTAAATGATAGAGACACCCACAGCCAACCACGCTGTCTTGTCGGAAAGGAAACGCGTTCACTCTGCGCAGACGCAGAAAGTATATACAGTTTTTAAGCCAATCAACTGTACGCAATCACATGCACGTGTATTGTATAGGGCTTCTCTTATTTTGACATGAGTTCTCTCTCTCTCTCTCTCTCTCTCTCCTCCTCTCCTCTCTCCTCTCATTATTGTGGCCCAAGCCGATGAACACATTAAACTTTTTCAGAGTTTAGAAATTCTTCTCCCTCTCTCCTCTCTCTCGTCTCTCTCTCCTTCCCTCCCTCTCTTCTCTTCTTCTCTCTCCTCTCTCCAAGGATATTAGTTTTTTTTTTTCCTTTTATCAAAATGTATGATTTTTATTTATTGGCGCTATTATTATTTTCTATAATCAAAGTCATCATTTCATTGTGATTTCTGATTTTCGTTTTCTGAATGAGTGCTTTTTTTTTTTTTACCTTATCATATAGTCTTGCTGTCCTTATTTCTTGTCTGTTGTTTGGTACTGGGTATAGCCTCTTGTTCGTGGTATTTCATTATTCTTGTTATTGTTTAGTTTAAGTTTTCTTATCTCGATTTTATCCCTGATAAGGGCGGGGACTGGATGTAAAAAAGCACACGAGTAGTTATTCATTATCCTCGAGTAAAAGAATTTGCCATGCCTTGCCCCCCCCCCCCCCCCCTCTCTCTCTCTTTGTCTGTCTGTCTGTCTGTCAGTGTGTGTGTGTGTGAGAGAGAGAGAGCCTGCGCGCCTGTGACGACTGCGCGCGCGTTTGTGAATAATGTGTATTTTTGTAAGGTGCAAGGGATAGGCAAAAGGATGAATTTTTTTTTTAAGTTACTGCTTATGCACCTACTAAAAATAAAGATTTTGGGATTGGGTTTCACTGGATATCATGTCCTCAACTTCCACCCCCCCCCCCCCCCCCTACATACACACGCAGTCTGAACAATGACGCGTGTTGTCTTCTGGCCCGGGGACATGCCGAGGTGTTCACTGGGGCACGTGCTTTGGGGGCTCGTGTCTAGTGTTAGCATTGCTTCTCTTTGTCTAGGCTTGCTGTAGAAATAGGCACAACACATACACATGGAGGAACACACACACAGACAGACAGACAGACAGACAGACTGAGGTTTATTGTGATAAGCAGGATGCACATTCACAAGGGGACAGTGGGATTGGGGATGGCGCAAAACACAAAATTAATGTCATAATTGTTCTGAGAACTTCATTCATTACAGCCCAAATAGTCACCATGGCATGGATTCCATAACATGGTTACATGATACATTGAGATCCTTTTCAGTTCCTGTTGTAAGGGCTAACCAAATCTTATTTTTTAAAAAGGAGAGAGAGAGAGAGAGAGAGAGAGAGAGAGAGAGAGAGAAGATAGAGGAGAGAGAGAGAGAGAAGAGAGAGAGAGAGAGAGAGAGAGAGAGAGAGAGAGAGAGAGAGAGAGAGAGGAGAGAGAGAAGAGAGAGAGAGAGAGAGAGAGAGAGAGAGAGAGAGAGATTTGTGATTAGGCCTTTTCCGTCCATACACATGGGATAGCGGGGAAGGAATACCGCAAAACCAGACAGTCTAAAAGGACCCTTGTATGAAATATATCATGACATGTCAACAATGCAGAAACAGGAAAAAAAAACATACACGTGGCGTACTCTTTGCGCGACGCTCTCTCCCCTGGGGAGAGTAGCAGGCCAAATTTTACGCAGAGAAATCTGCTGTGATTGAAAATGTATTCAATTCATATTAATTCAACTCTGAAATCGGAATGCGGCTACCTTCATGGTGGACAAAAATGGTGGCATTCACACAATCTCAACATTGTTAAACCTCTGAGCTCTAGCCGAGGAACGACCAAAAAAACATCAATTCTCTATCTATTCTACCAGTTCTATTGCACGCATCTTCTTGTCAGGTTTATTGGTCAAGCTCTCAGTGTAATCTCTACAACGATTTTCGACATTGACAGCTTGACTCATATTCTTTGTGTCTTTCTCAAACAACTCTGTCAGAAGAAAGTTCAGTGAGGGACATTGTGTTTTATCCATAACGTGACAGCCAGGTGGTTAGAGTATTGTGCTCGCCATCTAAAGGCCTAGGTTCGAGCCTATTGGTTGGTGTCCTGCATCATATCTTTTAACTCGGATCAGGCACTACTGAACACCACCAAAGTGACCCAGCAGAAGTGCAGGGCCCCTCTGGCTGGTGGTCCCACGGCGGCCTGACATTGCTGGGCTCCCTGTAGACTTCTGACCCCGAGGATATGGCATGATGAATCAGAGTATGGCTGTGGCGGGGAGATTGAAATGAGCGGAGTGGGAACAGCAGGGCCAGTACGTCACAGAAAATGAGACAGTTAACAAAAAAAATTTTTAAACCAATAAAGAAACCTACGTGTTCCGCGTTTGGAAGAGCAAGCGATTCGATTGTGTGCCGACGGGAACGGGTGGTGTGTGTGTGTGTGTGTGTGTGGTGTGTGTGTGTGTGTGTGTGTGTGTGTGTGTGTGTGTGTGTGTGTGGTGTCGTGGTGCTGTGTCGTGTGTGTGTGTGTGTGTGTGTCTGTGTGTGTGTGTGTGTGTGTGTCTGTGTGTATGTGTGTGTGTGTTATTTTTATTTATTTTATTTTGAAACTTTTTAAATTTTATTTTATCTATTTTTATTTTATTTTATTTTTTTATATCGAGGATAATGGGATAAGCACTCTTGTGCTTTTTTACATTCAGTCCCCATGTGTATGCAGTTTTGTCAATGCCATCCGTTCCCAACGTCACACAATGGCCTACTCTTCCGAAAAACGGAACAGGTTCTAACGTGTGCGCAAAACGTTATTGACGCGTTCGCACACAAAACCTCGGCTTACAGTTTCATCCAAAGGACTTTTGGGGGAAAGTGGGATTGGCACTGATGTTAACTCCAAGGGGAAAATATCCCCTTGAACAGGATTCGAACCTGGGTCGCTCTTAGCAACCAAGCTTTCCCGTTCCCCTGAATGACACAGATAGCAATGTATTCATATAATACATGACGAGCAGCTTCACCTTCGTATGTGATTCTTTGATTTTGTGAAACGTCCTTGTGCACAGGATAGCAGATTCCTGTGACTCAGGAGAAAAATACAACAAAACCAAACAAACTACAAAACCAAACCACAAGACAACAAACAAATCCGATCTCAGGGTTTGGACAGAAAACAACAACAACAACAAAAGTTTTGGCAGACATTTGCCTCACAGCGCACGTTTACCGCAAACTAGAGACAGATTAGCTCTGGGATTAATTATTAAGAGACTCATTAGATTAGGATACGTCAGTTACACGCTTCACGGCTTGAAAACACATTTACACTATAATGCGTGCATGTATGCTTTCAGGTTGGGTCATTATTGGGTGTCAATGTGAGGAACTTTAGCTTTCGGCAAAGATTGATTCTGTTTTGATTGCATCCACTGTATTGTGAATCTGTTTATTTGCTTGAGGTTTTTTTTTGTTTATTCTTTGAAAAACAAACAACTTAAAACTGTGGTGGTAGAGGATTCCTGTGCGTGGGTGGGATTCGGTTTTATTGTAAGTAAGAATCGTTTAAGTGTTGTTTGTGTTTTGAGTGTGTGTGTGTGTGTGTGTTGTGTGTGTTGTGTGTGTGTGTGTGGTGTGTGTGTGTGTGTGTGGTTTTGTGTGCATGTGTGTGTGTGTTGTGTGTGTGTGTGTTTGTGTGTGTGTGTGTGTGTGTGTGTGTGTGTGTGTGTGTGTGTGTTGTGTGTGTGTGTGTGTGTGTGTGTGTGTGTGTGTGTGTGTGTGCTATTATCATCACTTGTTATCTCTCATCTTATTTCAAGGATAATGTAATAAGCACCCGTACTTTTTTTACATCCAACCCCAGCGTGCATAGAGTTGTTTTTTTACATTTTGTCATCCATTCCCACCAGTGCCAATGACCTACTCCACTCTGTGTGTGTGTCTGTGTGCGTGCGTGCGTGCGTGTAAATGCATGCGTGCCATGCATACATGTAAGTGCGTGCATTCGTGCGTGCGTGCATGCGTGCGTGTGTGTGCATGCGTGCATGTGGGGTGGAATATTATGTGCGTGTGTGTGTGTGTGTATGTGTGTGTGCATATATGTGTGTGTCTGTGTGTGTTTGTGTGTCTGTGCCATGTGTGCATTAGTGCGTATGCGTACGTATGTGTGCATGCGTTGTGTGCGTGCGTGTATGTGTGTGTATGCGTGCGAGTATATTTTTTTTAACCCCCCCCCCCCCCCCCGCCCTCCCCTTTTTTATTATTTTTTTTCTTCGCTTTCTTTTATATCCACATCAAATCAAGGTCCCCATTCAACTTAGGTAGAAGAGACTAAGTGCATATCTTCACTCACTAATTACTTCTATTCGTTACGCTATCTGTTCCGCATTTTGCGCACAGTGAATCGCTATGTCTTTGATTTCTTCTTTAGTTAGTTCGTTTTTTCTTTCTGGCTTTTTTTTTTCTCTCTCTTTTTTTTCTGCAGTAGTGCGACCACCCTAAATGCTGTTGCTGTTGAAGTCGAGTGCAAGCATTGCTGGGCTTGTTAGCGATAGAATAATTGTGTGTGTGTGTGTGTGTGTGTGTGTGGTGTGTGTGTGTGTGTGTGTGTGTGTGTGTGTGTGTGTGGTGTGTGTGATTTATTTATTTCTTTTATTTCAAGGATAATAGAATAAACACTCACGTGCTTTTTTTTTTACATCCCGTCCCCGTGTAGACACAGTTGTGTAAATTTTGTGATCCGTTCCTACCGGCACACAATGGCTACTCTTCCGTAAAGTGGAACAGGATTTAACGTGTGCGCAAGATGTTCGGCGTGCGTTCGCACACTTGACCTCGGTTTATAGTCTCATCTGGACTTTTGGGGGAGTGGAGTCGGCACTGATGTTAACTGCAGAGCAATAATCCTCTGGAACGAGATTCGAACCCGGGTCAGCAGACCACAAGTGCGTCACTCTAACCACCAAGCTATGCCGTATATATATATATATATATATATATATATATATATATATATATATATATATATATATATATATATATATATATATATATATATTTTATATATATATATATATGCATATATATAGAGAGAGATGCACATATATAATTATATCTATATATACATGTGTGTTGGTGTGTGTGTGTGTGTGTGTGTGTGTGTGTGTGTGTGTGTGTGTGTGTGTGTGTGTGTGTGTGTGTGTGTGTGTTTCTACATTTTTTTGTGGGGTCAGAAGTAGGAGGGGTGAGGATAAATATAAGATGGTAAAGAGAGAGAGACAGAGAGAGACAGAGAGAGAGAGACAGAGAGAGAGAGAGAGAGAGAGAGAGAGAGAGAGAGACAGAGACAGAGACAGAGACAGAGACAGAGACAGACAGACAGACAGACAGACAGACAGACAGACAGACAAAGTTTTTTCCTATTATTTTTCTTTTCTGTTCCACTTCACGGTTACTGCCTCTCTATGCTGATAGAACTTGGTGAACTGTCCGATTTTGTTTTATGGGGTTTTTTCATATTTTATATGCCAATGTGACACAAATGTATTGAATTGAGATATTCCAGAGCGCTGTCTACAGTCATCAATATTCCAGTTCTGTGAGTGAGGATAGATTGTGTTTGGCGAACTAGCTGTCTGGTGCAGTGGTTAGCACCTCGGGTTACGGATTGGAAGGTCGTGGGTTCTAATCCCATTAGAGTCATGGAAATTTTTGGACTCCGACCGGCTCCTACCCACAGTGAGTGTGCTGTGTGCTCTTTGGGAAGACTAGAACCACACAGTCGAGCTTCATCCACTTTACGGATGCGAGTTTGAGAGTGTTGCTCAAATTACCTGACCAACACTGCAGGTGTCTGTCCCTCTCAGGGCCTGGTTGACGCCAGGATATATTATGATAGAAAGCGCAGAGCACAGCCGTGTCGTCACGTAGTTTTCAAAGCAGATGCACTTCCAGAGCAGAATTACATCATCCTCATTGTCATTGATCATCATGCAATACATGAAAATAATTGTCTCTGATTTTGATTCTGGAGACAGACAGATGAGCTGCGGTGCACTGCAATGCAATAATGTCACAACACCGACTTTTGATGCTCCTGGAAACGGAGCTTGTTCCTGATAGCAGCTAATATTGATTTTACAGTTACACAGAACTCAATACCCTCCCAGGAGTGTGTGGGGTGTGTGTGTGTGTGTGTGTGTGTGTGTGTGTGTGTGTGTGTGTGTGTGTGTGTGTGTGTGTGTGTGTGTGTGTGTGTGTGTGTGTGTGTATGTGTGTGTGTGTGTGTTTGTATTGTGTGTGTGTGTGTTTTTTCTATTTATTTATTTTATTCTTTTATATCGAGGATAATGGGATAAGCACTCTTGTGCTTTTTTACATCCATCCCCGTGTGTATGCAGTTTGTGTGTGTGTGCAAGAGAGAGAGAGAGAGAGAGAGAGAGAGAGGAGAGAGAGAGAGAGAGAGAGAGAGAGAGAGAGAGAGAGAGAGAGAGAGAGAGAGAGAGAGAGAGAGAGAGAGAGAGAGAGAACACTGAAACTGACACTGAACACTGAACACTGAACAGTTTTTATTGTACATCGGCCTTAAGCCACTAGGGGGAGGTAAACATCACGCGGAAAACATTTCCATCTGTTCTACAATTCCAATTTTGCAAGTACAAAAGTCACACTCAATGCCCTCTAGTTATCATCAACCCATGAGAGAGAGAGAGAGAGGAGAGAGAGAGAGAGAGAGAGAGAGAGGAGAGAGAGAGAGAGAGAGAGAGAGAGAGAGAGAGAGAGAGAGAGAGAGAGAGAGAGAGAGCATGTGTATATGGTGTGTGAGTGTGTGAGAGAGAGAGAGACAGAGACAGAGAGACAGACACACAGACATACAGAGACAGAGACAAAAGGAGAGAGAGAGAGAGAGAGAGAGGAGAGAGAGGAGAGAGAGGGAGAGAGAGAGAGAGGAGAGAGAGAGAGAGAGAGAGAGAGAGAGAGAGAGAGAGAGAGAGAGAGAGAGAGAGAGCATGTGATGATATGTGTGTGTGAGTGAGG
>CM060320.1:27439443-27444443 GCA_030674155.1 Stramonita haemastoma
TTTATTTCATGTTGTGTATAGCCCTAGCTACCGACCACGAACGCTATAGAGGCTGTCAGCAGAGACGGATACTGGTGAAACACTTTTCAGTTCGGTGCAACTAAGATTCCAAGAGAAGAAGACAAAAACTGCAAACAAAAAGAATTTGAAGGGAAAAACTTGTAGAGAAGAACTTGAAGGAGAACTTGAAGGAGAAGAACTCGAAATAGAAGAAATTCAAATAGAAGGAAAATAATTTCAAGAAGAAGAATTTGAGGATGTTGAAGACTTTGAAGACTTTGAAGAAGGTGAAGAGAAAGAAGAAGAATTTGAAGAAGAAGAAGAAGAAGAAAGACGAAGAATTTGAAGAATTTAAAGAAGAAGAAGAACTTGAAGAAAAAGAAGGAGACGGAGATAAAGGTCTTGAAGAAGAAGAGAGATCTTGAAGAAGAAGAAGATTTGAAGAAGAGTTTGAGGAAGAATTTGAGGAAGAAGAAAAATTGAAGAAGAAAAAGAAAAAAGACGAAGAAAAAGAAGAAGAAGATTTTCAAGAAGAAGAAGAAGAGCCACAAACAAAAATTATTTTCGCTCACGAATTCTTTCAAAAAGACTGACAAGAAAAATGCAAAAGGCAATATTGTGTCTCTATATTCCTTATCACAGGGGACAAAACCCAACAACAAGCAACATATTATAATTGTCTGGCAAAAATGGAAATCTATCTACATCATGACAAGAACAGAAAACTAATCAGCCAAAACAAACCTTCCTCTGGCTATGGAATAAATCACCCCTTTTAAAAAGGAGACAGGAAAAAAGTAGGAAACACTCCCAAATAAGAAGCAGAAAAAAAGAAAGGAAAATAATTATCAGCCTGTCATTATGCCTGCTGCAAAACATCCCAAAAGGAAAAAAGAAGAAACAAACAATAGAGAGAGGGAACATAAAGAAAGACAGGTAGACTTAAAGAAAGAAGGAAGAAAGGAAGAGAGAAAATAAGTAAATTAAAAAAACAACAACAAACAAACAGAAAGAAAAACAGACATACAGAAAAAAAAACCCAGACAGACCTACAAAGATATGCAAAGAAAGAAAGAAAGAAAGACAGACAGACAGACAGACAGACAAACAGACAGACAGACAGACAGACAGACAGACAGACAGACAGAAAACAAAGGAAACAGATGCAAAATAAAGAAAAATACAAACAAACAATAAAACAAAGCAAAACGAAGATTAACCATCTGCAAAAAGCATCAAAAGATTTTTTTTATAAAGAAGACAAAACATTTGAAGGGGAAAAGTGGTTTAACGGGAGCAAGGAGTGCAAGCGGTAAGTGGCGATGAAGAGGTATTTATTTTTGGTTTTGTTTTCTTTTGCGCTTCAGTCCATGAAAAATGGAAACAAAATCCCATACCGCCCTTATTGAACTCGTATACTGTGTTGAAGAAAGATAGTAAGAAAAGTAAAGAAAAGAAAAGAAAAGAAAAGAAAAGAAAAGAAAAAGAAAAGAAAGGAGAGATATTAGAAAGGAAAGAAATGTTGATTGTAGCCTCTCTCTCTCTCTCTCTCTCCTCTCTCTCTCTCTCTCTCTCTCTCTCTCTCCTCTCTCTCTCTCTCTCTCTCTCTCTCATTGTGTTAAACTTTTCTGTTGCTGATGTGAACGTGGAAGTATGAAGGTCCCCCAGAAGACGGTAATCTAAGTATATGATGGGCGTTTGTGTGGGTGTGGACGTGTGCGTGTCCATGCCTGTGATGTGTCCATCCCTCATAGCAATAAGCAAAAATGGATAAGTTTTAAGAAAAATATATGGACAAAGTTACCATAGACAAAGAAGATGAATTCAAAGAAATGATATAGAAATAAACCCATGCACGCACGCACGCACACACGCACGCACGCACGCACGCACACACACACACACAACACACACACACACACACACACACACACACACACACACACACACACACACACACCACACAACACACACAACACACATTATCTAACATTTGATCTACAGACATGTGAAATAATGATGCTTTCTTATTAATTTCTTATGGGATCACATTCATGTCAAGTGGACCAGCTTTAACATTTTCTGAAACATCAGGGACAACATTACATGCTGTATTGTTCACTAGTAATCAAATAACAACACGCCCCAGACTTAGGTACGTGCCTGAACGTACCTATAAAACCCACACTAAACGTCAATCACATGTGTATGGCTTCATCTGGCTTTCTATGAATATAGGGAGGGATGTGACTTTTCAGAAACCTGAGATCCCTTCTCTAGACATCCGTGGAATGGTTTGCAGATTTGGTCAAAGGTTTCAGTCATTCCAGTGGAAAAGTGGATGACAGGAAAAGTGTTTGAGAGAATGGTATAAGATACTTGAATCTCTGGAAATAGATGGTTTCTTTAAAAAAGAAATGGAAGGTTTGAGCAGAAAAGTGTCTCTATGCTGTGGGTAGGTTTTTGCTAGGAGTATTCCTTTTTTTTCTCCCTTATCTGGAATTGACATTTCTGGCATGGAAAAGGGGATGATTGAGAACTGAGTACACTGAGTTGTAACTGAAGTTTATATATAAAAGGAAAAGTTTGAGAAAGTTTTTAATAGGTTGTGCTGTTGAGTGTGCATGTGCATGTGCATGTGCTGTGTAGTTGTGTGTGTGTGTGTGTGTGTGTGTGTGTGTTTTGTGTGTGTGTGTGTGTGTGTGTGTGTGTTGTGGTGTGTGGTGTGTGTGTGGTGTGTGTGTGTGTGTGTGCAAGCGTGAATGAGTGTGTGTGCATCAAGCAAGCATGCGTGTGTATATATGTGTGTGTGTGCATTTGTTTGTTTGTTTGTTTATTTGTTGTTGTTTTTGTGGTGTGTGTGTGTGTGTGTGTGTGTGTGTGTGTGTGTGTGTGTGTGATCTTTTTCAGTTTGTGACTAAAATATTTCAACAAACGAAATTATTGTCTTGAGAACCCTTTACCTCTTATTGGATTACAGTCATGGCAATTTGATAGTATATTTTGTAAAATAGTACATGAAAGCATTACACACACACACACGCGCGCGCGCGCGCGCGCGCGCGGCGCGCCACACACATACACGTGCTGCATGCACACTCGCATGCACACACGCATGCATGTGCACACACACATACACACGCAGGTACATCCATACCCACATTACATACCATTTGCTTGACAAACAAGCCAAATAATGAATTGTCATAATAATTTCCTATGGGATCCATTCACGTCAAGTGGACTAGCTCTAACATTTTCTGAAACATCAGAGACAAGATTACATGATGTATTGTTTACTGGAATCAAATACAACACGCCCCAGACTTAGGTACGTGCCTGAACGTACCTACTAGAGCCCACATTAAACGTCAATCACATGTGTATGGCTTCATCTGGTATTCTATGAATATGGAGAGGGACGTGCTTTTAAGAAATCCGAGATCATTTTTGTAACCATCTATGGAATAATTTGCAGCTATTTTGGCCAGAGGACATGGACTTATCATTGAGAAAGTGGAGGAAAGAAGTATAGTTTGAGAGAATGGCATAAAACTTGAATTGCTAGGTTGGTTTCATCAGAATATCAAAGATTTGGACTGATACGTGTCTCTATGCTCTCACTAGATGCCTGGCACAATTGTCTTTATCTGGTATTGATTTTCTGGTATGAAAAGGGTATCATTCAAAACTGAGTATATCCAGTTGTAACTGAAGTACACATAAAAGGAAAAGTTTTGAAAGTTTCCAATAATAGGTTGTATTCTGGAGTGTGCATATGGTCACGTGCACATGGGCATGTGTGTGTGTGATTTGTGAATTTACAGGCATTTCTATAAATAAATTGATTATACTACGCACTTTCGATATCTGATTGGATGACAGACAAGGCGATTTCGCAGTGTACCCTATGTAGATTTTAGTGCATTCACATAAACATTAGATTCACTGACCATATCCACCACGAATAAACGCATCGAGCTACCCAACACTTCACTACTCCACATAAACCTGCTGACATCAGCAAAGCAAAGAATTGTTGGTGTGGCCATATCACACAATTGACTGGTTTCTTTTCAAACTGTCCTTTGGGTAACTTACTATCAAGGAAAGGAGACGATGATGTAGATAGATAATGCATCATTGGCACAAGGACTAGGGGGAAACCATACAGTGAGACAAACGGTTTAGCATAAAAAGGTAAAAGGGTAAAGGTGTTCCAAAACCTTTGGGTCGTAGGAGAGTAAAGTGTCAGAGACCTCAGCTTCTCTAGGGGGCCAGCATATTGAGGGCGACGCCTATCTCCTCTCCCTCATTGCTTTACCTTCCATGACCCTAAAGAGGGCAGGTATCTATTACAGCTGGGCGAACTCGGGAGTACACTGAAGCCAAGGCGTGCAAACGGTCACCCATCCAACTGGTAACAACGCTCGATGCTGCTTAACCTTGGCTGGGGAGAGCGAGTGCTCTGACCACTGAGCTATCCCGTCCCCAAGTTAAGCATATTTATTTTTTGTTCGCTCTGAGGTTCAACAACGGTGAGATATGTGTGCATGCGACCGTTTTTACCTACCATTTAACTAGCCACATTCCAACTTCGGACATCACGTCTAAACATGACACCGCAGTGTTTGCAGTTTTTTTAATACAACTTATATACATCAGTTCTTATTATCGACATACATAAAAGCATTATGTAGTTAGCCCTTCAGTACGGTATTCCAACTATTCCCTGCAAAGTTGAAGACGAAGACAAAGACGAAGAAGACGAAGAATTTGAAGAATTTGAAGAAGAATTTGAAGAAGAATTTGAAGAATTTGAAGAAGAATTTGAAGAAGAATTTGAGAATTTGAAGTTGAAGAAGATTTGAAGAAAGAAGAAGAAGAAGAAGAAGAAGAAGAAGAAGAAGAAAGAAGAAGAAGAAAAAAAAATTGTAAAGAAGAGGAAGAATTCAGGGATATAACATTTTAACCTCGGCCTTGGCACCTCGCTTACATCA
>CM060320.1:27454443-27456943 GCA_030674155.1 Stramonita haemastoma
GCATTCTTGGCATAGTTGTGTTCTTTTCTTTTCTCGTTTTTTCTTCGTTGCTGACGATGCCAGAGGAGTTCAGGGGAAGGGCAGGTTGGGTAGGCCAGTGTTTGTAATTAGCTCTGAATACCTGGCAGCAGTGGCACCATAAACCTGAATTTTTTCATCGCCTGTTGAGATACCAGCATCCTTCGTTCTCTCTCTCCTCTCTCTCTCTCTCTCTCTCTCCTCTCTCTCTCTCTCTCTCTCTCTCTCTCTCGCCACACACACACCACCACACCGCGCGCGCGCACACACACACACAAAACACACACACACAAATGTTGTGGGAGTTTATGTTTTCTTTTTTTCCTTTTATTTGGGGCTGGGTATGTTCATTTTTTCCCCGAGGAGTTATTACTATTACATTACTACATGTATAATTTCCTGCGTAATGACTTCTCTCTCTCTCTCTCTCTCTCTCTCCTCTCTCTCTCCTCTCTCTCTCTCTCTCTCTCTCTCTCCCCCCCCTCTCTCTCTCTCTCCCGAGAGAAATGTATAATTCCCCCTCCTCTCTCTCTCCCGCGAGAGTGAGAGAGAGACACACCACACACAGACAGAGACAGAGACAGACAGAGACAGAGACAGACAGACAGACAGAGACAGAGGAGGTGGATGGCATTTGTTGTGATTGCCAACTGTTTTTATTCACTGTCTCGCTTCTGTGATATATAATTATGACCATGACTCTACACGGCTCATTTCGAGTCACCACTCCAACACTACCTTAAGCTCGTCATGGACTACTCCAGGAACAAAACTTCACAGGCAGCTTATTCATGCCAGGTCGTCATGGGACACCAACCAGAGGGGCCCTGCGCTCGCTGCGGGTTTACTTCGCTGGTGTTGTGATCCATCATACACAGGAGATTTATCTACTGAGTCCCCCCCTCTCCCCCTCCTCTGATCTATTAGCGCAGATGCGAACTGTAGCGTCCCTTTAACAACTTTCGCCAGAGATTTTTCCAGATCCCTGAAAGCCTTTATCTGACACCACTTCAATTGAATCAAACTAAGCAATCAGCATATCCTTCGGATGAGACTGTAAACCGAGGCCCCCGTGTGCGAACGCACGCAAAGCATCTTGCGCACACGTTGAAATCCTGTTCTGCTTTTCGTAAGAGTAGGCCATTGTGTGCCAGTGGGAACAGATGACAATATTTACAAAACTGCAAACACACGGGGTACTGAATGTAAAAAAGCACATGAGTGCTTATTCCAATATCCTCGATATAAAAGAATAAACAAACAAACATGGGGTGACCGAGAGGACGCTTAAGCCCTAGATATGTAGGAATCAGAATTAAAGTTAACTCCAGCGAAAAAGAGTGAGTGGACACCTCATTGGCGACTCAAACCCGCGGTCTCAGATTACTAACCATTAGTTCACGTGTCCTATGCTCTAACCACTAGACTATTCCACCCCTTTCGTTTTCTACAGAATGACACAGGGGACGGGAGAGCTCAGGGGTCAAAGCACTCGCTTTCCCCAAGCTAAAATTAAGCAGCATCGAGTGTGGTTACCAAGTGAATGGGTGATCATTTGCGCGCTTTGGCTTCAGTACAGTACCCCAGTTCACCCAGCTGTAAATAGGTACCTGCCTCTATAGGGTCAGGGAAGGTAAAGCAGCGAGAGAGTGGGGATGGGGCCACCTCAATATGCTGTACCCCTAGAGAAGCTGAGGTCTCTGATGCCTGCTCCCCATAGACCTCATAGGTTATGGAACACCTTCACCATTACCTTTTTTTAGATGACAACCGCACGAATTGGCACCATGTAAACCTTTTATATATCTTTCTGGGAAGGACCGAGGTTTGCTCATATAGTTTGAGGTTCTGGTAGTAGCGTTTCTGGTCATCTGTGAGACTTTGTCTCCACATACACTTGGTTCTTGTTGTTTGTTTGGTGTTCCTAATTCTATTTTTTTTGTTATTTTTTTCTGTTTACTTTTTTTTAGATGGATGGCTCGTTAAAACCAAAAAGCAAGAGCACTGTTTATTCAACGAACCATCTAGAAACAAAAGTTTAAATTTTGGCTAAGACCTAGAGATCAAGAGTTGCTTTGATTACACAAATGAGCAAACAATCCTCGCAAATGATTTGTTTGCAGGTAAACAAGAAAAAAAAAGTAATAAGATAAGAAAAGAATAACCTTTTGATTAAAAAAGACAGCTTTTAAAATTTCTTTACTATTATTATTATCAAAATTATCATCATTATCATTATTAATATTATTTTCATCATCATCATCATCATCATCATCATCATCATCATCATCATCATCATCATCATATTCATTGTCATACTATTATCCGTGTTTCAGATGGTTCAGAAAATAGACAACACAGCCTGCGAAAACAAAAACAGCACCAGTGCAATAGGAGAAGGGGTGGGGGATGGGGATGATGAGTTGGCTGGGGGTTGGGGGGGGGAGATTTGCGGTTGGTTTCAGATGTTACATGTATCATA
>CM060320.1:27466943-27469443 GCA_030674155.1 Stramonita haemastoma
AACGCAGCTGCCTTGATGGTGGGCTAAAACGGTCGCATATGCAAAAATCTCACCGTTGGTGAACCTCGAAGCTTTATAGCTGAGAAGTAAAAGAAACAGAAGAAAAAAAACAACAACAAAATTCCTTCATGATCAGACACACAAACTATGATTAATTAACGTCATATGTGGTTACACTGGTTCATCAGTGCGATACCCGCTTGTTGTCATTCATATGCATAGAGTCTCAATCTACTCTTGTTGTTGTTTTTGTGATTACATTTATACACAAGAAGAGATCATTGATCTAAGAACTATAAATCTCAACCACCCATCTTTTTCTTCCTTAAACTGTTAGCTGAGTGTCCTATACTACCATCACTGTCTTCATAGCAACAAACCTGGGGGACGGGATAGCCCGGTGGTTAGAGTGATGCGCTCGTGATCTGCTCACCCGGGTTCGTTTCTCGTTCAAGGGAATTTTTCCTCTGGATTTCACATCAGTGCGCTCTACCCCACCCAAAAGTCTTCGGATGAGACTCAAACCGATGCCCCGTTGTGAACGCACACAGAACATCTTGCACACATGTTAAAACCCATCCTGCTTTTCGGAAGAGTAGGCTATTGTGTGCCGGTGGGATTGATGAAACATTACAAAACACCATACACACAGGGACTGGATGTAAAAAACAAGCCCATGAGTGCTTATTCCATTATCTCGAAGATAAAGAATGAAAATTTATTTTTAAAATTGAAGATCTCCCCCCTACCCCCCCGAAAAAAAAACCCGCTAAGACAGCATTAATGATAAGATTAATGATAAGTAGAGTGACCCCTCACAACTCGCTCCTTCATAATGACCTCAGCACGTGCGTGCATCTAGGTCTGGTCCGAAGCAGGGTCAAAAGGTTAAGTGATAAGGCCATTCACAAGTGGGCACAACTCAAAGAACCACTCATTTGGGGGGAGGCAAGTGGGTCTGCTTCTAGAATAACTATAGCCAGGGCACAAAACAACACTTGCGTCTGGTTTTGTTTTTCATAGTAAGTGTGCATCATTATGTGTTCTTGTTGCTGTTGTTGTTGTTACCGCCGGTCTGTTTGGTCTTTAAGTAGGCGACGTGTTAAAGCTGATGACGTAGTTGTTTGGGTTTTGTTTTGTTGTTGTTTCTTGGTTGTTGTTGTTTTTTGTTTGGTCAAGTAGCAAAGTTCAAAGCGAAAATGCCTGCTTGTGTATGCACGTTTATTTGCCCGAGTTTTTATTCGCCTAGAGTGAGTGTGCTGTGGGCTCGGTGGGAGGACTGAGACTCACAGTGGAGCTTCATCAACTTTATGGATGCGAGTTGGAGTGTTGCTCAAATTACCTGACCAACATGAGGAAGGCGAAGTCTATCCATTTTTATGACACGGAACCAAAACTTCAGCGACCTAATGTAGCAATTAACTAGGAGAGGGTAGCTCCCCAGCTCACCGTATACCATGACAGATGGTGTAGGGACGGGGACATTTATAACTTCTTACAAGCATCAGATGTACTTTTCAGTCGAATCGCAGTTATTCAAGAATCCTGGATTATTGTATGATGCAGCAGACCCCATATTTCAGAGGCGTAAAGAAGGGTTGGCTGTACTATAGAATAATTTGAAAAATGTCTGTTTGGTCATACTGTCGATTCGTTTTAATGTTCGTGTCATATCTACTGTTGCTCGTTTACCTCGATTCGGAGCTGTGTATTCCGGGATGTGCTCATAGTGGTTGAGAAATTAAACCCAGATACATATAGTTATTGACCACTTCCAGCTGTTCTCCTCCAATAAGACCATCTTTCATGTTTCCTAATATCCATCTTTCCTGAAAAATTACTTTTTTTGTCAGTAACATTTATAATTATATCATCAATATATATTTATATATAATATATTTATATATAATATATATATATATATTATATATATATATATATAAAATTATATATATATATATATCATATATATACATAGAGAGAGGAGAGAGAGAGAGAGAGAGAGTGAGAGAGAGAAGAGAGAAGACGAGACGAGAGAGAAGACGACGGAGACGAGAGAGAGAAGAGAGAGGAGAGAGAGAGAGGGAGGGGAGAGAAGAGACAGAGAGAAGAGAGGGCTTTGCTTAGACTGATCATTTGGTGAGAATTTGATTTATTTTTTTACAGATTAGCGCTATAGAAATTCCATCTAATCATTACTATTATTAATTTTGAACAAGACAGTTAGGTCTTCATTCTAAAGATAATGATATTGCATAAAAGAAAAAAGTCATTTTATTCACAATGCGGTACTGCAATTGCTGTTTGAAAGTTAGTTTCGAGCTTTCAACCTCTCACTTCGCCTCACCCACCTCACCTATTCCGTAGTCTCGTAGACTTGGGGCACCCTGATATTTTGCAACAGCTTCCTCCACATCCAGTGATTTCAGCTTTCGCCTTTTCAACATAATTCATTCATGTATATCGAAATCGGTGACTTAAATAGTACCTCTCTATTCAG
>CM060320.1:27474443-27491943 GCA_030674155.1 Stramonita haemastoma
CACACACATACACATACACATACACACAAACACCCACCCACCCCACACACACCCATTACGCACACACACACTACAAACACACACACGCATGCGCACGCTCACACACACACACACACACACACACACACACACACACACACACACACACACACACACACCACACACACTCTCGCACACACACACACAAGCATGTGCACGTGTACTCATACACACACACACAGCACGCACACTTCCTCCCCCCCCCCCCACAAACACACAGAGACACACCTACACACACATACCTAAGGAAAGATCCTTTGCTCTCCTCTCTTAGCCTCCTTTGAACTAAAAAAAGAATTGCTGAGCACGAGTAACGATTTCAAATGATCAATAACAGCCATTAACCACGCATGAGGAGAACGGTGCTTTTTATCTATCAAACAACAATGGGCAAGTTTAGAGCCGCCCAAAATTGCCCAAAAGCTTTCAAGTTGGAAGTTGAAAATTGATTGTACCGTTGTTCTTAGAGCTTAGCTGTGAATTCATTGGCGCCTATCAGTCCAGCGCTGAAATGCATTGTTCGGTTTTGCAAGGGTTTTTTTTGTTTTTTTTAAGACAGCACAACATGGTTTGTGCATCACATGGTAAAAAAATAAAAAATCAATAAATGTTTAATATAAAAAAAGAGTTTAACAAAATAATAAATTCAATAAGAGTTTAATGAAATAATCTAATTAGTTTGTAACATTACACTTTTTTCTATATATATAATATCTATTCAATGTGTTGTCTATGTCCATGTCATATTGGCGCCAGCTGCAGTCTATGCCAACAATACTCACCGAGATGAAATGTGAAACACAATGATATAAAATACAGAAATCTGATACATGTAAAGAGCAGATATAAAAATATATCAGCTAAAGAGGGGTGGGGGTGGATGGGGGTGGGAGGTGGGGTGTGGGGTGAGAGGGGTTTCCCGTGCCTTGTGGCTAGAGCGTTGCATTTGCAGTTTGATGGTCCAGGATGGAACCTGGGTTCGAGCCACTACTGAGAGTCCTGTTCAAAGGGATTTTTCCCCTCTAGAGTTCACATCAGTACTGACTCCATTCTCCTAAAAATTCCCCCTAAAACCCGTTCTACCTTTCGGAAGAGTAGGCCATACGTGCCAGTATGAACAAATGACAAAAAATCCACACCCCAAAAAAAACAAAAACAAAAGAAAGCCACATAAAATCGCATGCACGCTGTGTAGCGTTCATACATCATTCCCGAAGTCTGAATGCGGCTAACCTGGTGGTGGGGGGCAACAGTTGCAAAGGGCAAAGGTCTCATTATTGGTGAGCCTTGGAGCTCTAGCCCAGGAACCAACAACACAGCACCCCGAAAACACACACACACAAGAAAAAACACAAAAAAAAACACACATTGTGCTTGTGCGCGCGCGCGCGCGCGCACACACACACACACATAATATATATAATAACACACACACAACACAACACCACACACACAACACACATACACACACACGCGCTCACATACACACGCACGCACGCATGCACACCATGCACACACGCACGCACGCATGCATTCACAGAGAGAGAGAGACAGAGAGAAACAGAGACAGAGACAAACAGACAGACACAGACAGAAGACAGACAGACACAGACAGAGAAGAATTTCGGGAAAAAAACCCAAAAAACAAAGACAATAGACTGAAAAAGTTTAACCAGAGACCATGAAAACAGACCATTCACAACATCGACAACTGTACGCTGGCAGTTAAAAAAACAAAACAAGACCTCCACCCCCACCCCCTCCTGCACCATACACCCTCCCCCACCCCCTTCCCTTCCTCCGTCCCTCCCAATTCTTCAACCCTCTCCCTCCCAGTAGCGTTCTCAACTACTGCTACCACTGCTACGGCTTTACCTCCTGCATATAGAGTGTGTGTGTGTGGGTGTGCGTCTTTTCAGCCTCTGTGTGTGTGTGCTGATTTGGTGCACGGTGGCGACCAGTCGTCCTTCCCTCGAGCCGGTCTTGGAGATTTCATGCATCGTGTCTGGGAGTGTGTGTTTATACTACTTGAAAAGTAACTTAACAAGCGTTTGTTTATCTTTTTTTTTCTTCTTCTTGTTTGGTGGTCAGAGTGAGGTCGTGGTTGTATCTTCTTCGATTCAGTGTTAAAACGTATCCTGTGCTTATTTTTTGGTTTTTTTTTTAATGAAAGGTAGGGAGGGGAGATTTGGTTTGTATTTGAAGTTGGTTGTAATGATTGATTTCAGCTATAAAAAAAAACACAAACCTTTTAAGGTTGACTTGTGTGGGTGGTGTCTGCCGGGTCATCTATGATGTGTTTTTTCTTGATGTGAAGTTGTGATGTGGTTTGTTTTGATCGGTGATTAAAAGTACTTACTTGTTATATAACAACGGTGGAGCTGGTATTTGTGTTTTCGTTATTGATATTTGAGGGGTAAGTTCTTTTTTCTCCTGAATTTTTTTTTAAAGTTTAGAAAAGTTTCACGTTAGGTGACATATATGCCATTATTTGGAAAGCTTCTTTTATATTGTGAGACTTCATACTACTTAAAACGCTTGCTTCTCAGAAACGAAGGGGATGAAAGGATCATCTGTAGGATTGGGTCGAAATGATCTTTATTGGCTGTGAAAGATTAAGTGTATATAATAACCTTTCTTTCTATCTTGCCCTCACATAATTCCTGAAAATCGATAGACAGAAACAATTAATAAAATACCAGAACGCGCGCGTGCGTAAGAGCGTGTGAGCCTGTGTGTGTGTGTGTGTGTGTGTGTGTGTGTGTGTGTGTGTGTGTGTGTGTGTGTGTGTGTGTGTGTGTGTGTGTATGTGCGTGCGTATGTGTGTGTGATTGCACGCGTGCGCACATTCACTCACACTCTGTGACCTTTTTGTAGGAGAACAGAGACAGAGAGAAGTATGTGTGTGTGCCCACATGTGTGTGTATTGTGTGTGTCTGTGCGCCATATACAGGGAAGGAGGGAGGGAGGGAGAGAGAGAGAGAGAGACAATGACAATGACAATGACAAAGTTTATTGTTATAGGCAGGAGCCCATTAACAAGGGGACATGGGAGGGGGGCTGGGCACAACACACACAAACGTTATGTATTGAGAACTTCCTTTAATACAACCCAAAAGGTCATCATGTCATGATGCCCATAACAGGGTTCCATGATAAATTTAGATCCTTTTTTTCATGAGCTTTGATTAACCCTTACAATTGTAAATTGTCAATTGTAAAGAGGGAGGAATTTCCACAAATATTACAAATCCAAAAATCAACATCTAACAACAAACTGGTCAAGCGACAAGAAAACTATGTTAGATGTCTCTTCTTCCTCTTTTCATGGCTTGTGCAACTGTACAACCACTAACACGTGACAGATTCGTGAAAATCCCAGGGGCATGTCGGTTCAGCTATCTCTCCTCTCTCTCTCTCTCTCCTCTCCATCACCCTCTCTCACTCTCCTCCATCCTCCTCTCATCCTCATCTCTCTCTCTCTCTCTTCTCTCTCGAGAGAGAGAGAGAGAGAGAGAGAGAGAGAGAGAGAGAATCAATAGTTTTTATCCTTGATGAAGTGACAAAATATCCTGTACTGTTTTCCAGTAGCGTGATGGATCTTTGATAGAAATAATCAGAACTGACAGTCTGCCCTAGCAGTTCATCAGCGCTTGATCATTTTTCATAGCCAATGGTTTAACATGGAGATTTATCACTGCCGCATAGACAATGAAAGCGACTAGCGTTTTCTATAGGGTTAGAGTTGTAGAGTGCATTTTACACACACACACACACACACACACACACACACACACACACACACACACACACACACACACACACACACAGAGTCTCTCTCTCTCACACGCACACACACATACAAACAAACACACACATACACACACACGCACATACACACACACGAGCGCGCGCCAACGCACGCACGCACACATGCACGCACGAACATATGCTTAAACATGTATGCACATGAACATGCGCACGTTCACACACATACACACACACGCACACACGCACGCACGTACGCGCGCACGCATACACACACACACACACACACACACACACACACACACACACACACACACACACACACACACACACACACACTCTCCCTATTTCCAAAGCATCACGTCACGAACTACTGAAATCGAATACCGGTATCACCATAGTGTCATTATTGTTTTTGACCGTTCACATCGTTAACTGGCTCCTAAGAATCGGTCAAATGTAATCTTATAAAAGATTAATCTTTTTAAGTTAATAGGATAAGACAAGATCGCAGGGATCTGTCAAAAATCCCCTCTGTATTTCGAAAGATTGGAAAAACCCAAAAGAAACAAACAGATAAACAGCCTTTACAGAGCTACAACGGATTTAAAGGAAATTGATTTGTGCAGGGCTAAGTGCATGCTGGTTCTATTGTAAACAAAACAATAGAAACAAAAGCACGCACGCACACACCCACACCCACACCCACCACAAACACACCCACACCCACACCCACCCACCACCACACCCACACACACACACACACACACCACACACACACACACACACACACACACACACACACACACACAATCACCCACTACACTAGCCTACACACACACGCGCGCGCGCGCGCACACACACACACATAAATACACACACACACACCACACACACACACACTACACACTACACACACACACACACACACACACACACACACACACACACACACACACACACACACACACACACGATAAAATCAGTTCTTGTTAGGTCCTGTCTAGAAGATAGCATCTAGTCATTGGCAGATCTCACCCCTTGCGGTTTGGCCTGATGGCACTGTGCCTATTGCCGCATATTATTATAGTGCAGTGCCAGATCTTGCTTCACTTGCAGTGACTGACACACAACGGGGACTTTTACAGTTATAGACAGTGTCCTTCATATCTTGACCTTACTGGGTTTTGTTTCAGTCCTTATTATAGACAGTGTTCTTCATAACTATCTTGACCTTATTGGTTTTGTTTCGATTCTTATTATAGACAGTGTTATTAATATCTTGACTTTATTGGTACTGGTGCAATTCTTTATTATAGACAGTGTTATTTTATGTTGACCTTATTGGTTTTGGTGCAGTTCTTATTATAGACAGTGTTATTCATATCTTGACCTAATTGGTTTTGGTGCAGTTCTTATTATAGACAGTGTTATTTTAATCTTGACGTTATTGGTTTTGGTGCAGTTCTTATTATAGACAGTGTTCTTTATAATTATGTTGACCTTATTGCAGGTTTTGTTTCAGTTCTTATCATAGACAGTGTTCTTCATAATTATGTTGACCTTACTGGTTTTGTTTCAGTTCTTATTACAGTGTTCGTCATAATTATCTTGACCTTACTGGTTTTGTTTCAGTTCTTATTACAGTGTTCGTCATAATTATCTTGACCTTACTGGTTTTGTTTCAGTTCTTATTACAGTGTTCGTCATAATTATCTTGACCTTACTGGTTTTGTTTCAGTTCTTATGGAGTGTTCTTAATGTTTTGACCTTATTGCTTTTGTTTCAGTTCTTATCATAAACAGTGCTATTTATATCTTGACCTTATTGGTCTTGTTGCAGTTCTTATTTTGTTTGAGTTTTGTTCCAATGCTACAACTCCAAGGTTTACCAGTGGTGAGATTTTTGGTATGCGGACCGGGTTTTGTGTTGCCTACCATGAAGGTAGCTGCATCTCCATCTTCGCGGATAATGGCTAATCACGGCACCAGTGTGCATGTATGTGTTTGAAAAAAAAACATTGTCCGTTTTTACTAGCACGAATTGCTTTCTCCAAAAGGCAGAACAGGTTTGAATGTGTGCGCACGATGCTGTGTGTGTGCTCGCACATGGAACCACAGTTTAAAGTCACACCCAGATGACTTTTTGGGAGATTGGAGTCAGCTACTGATGTTAACTCCAGGGACAAAAAAAACCCAGAAATCCCCTTGAAGGGGGGTCTCTGTGCAAGCTGGAACCCAGGCCATTAAATCGTGTGCATAACACTCTGAACCACCAGACTATCCCCCTCATCTCTCCCCCAACCTTATTGCTCAAGCTGGGCGAAGGTGATTGTCCATTGGTCTGATGAAGCAGACAACTGGGCTGACACAGAACGTTATTGACAGGTCCTGGGGACTTGCCTGGCTTGATAGCATACATACCCACAGGGCATCGACAGCTGTCGACAGATTTGCAGTCATGGAAGGGACAATACCTACAGGTGGTCTTTTAGTGATATTGAGGGAACTTGTAAGCCAGTGGTTTTTACTGAATGTACGATGAGGCCCGGAGCAAAAGCTTGGCCAGATAGCGATGTAAACTGCAGGGCAAAAACTTGGCCAGATAGCGATATAAACTGCCAGATAGCGATGAAAACGAGAGGCCAAAAGCTTGGCCAGATAATGATGTAAACTGCTAGATAGTGATGTAAACTGCTAGATAATGTAAACTACAGGCTAAAAAGCTTGGCCAGATAACGATGTAAACTACAGGCCAGAAGCTTGGCCGGATAGCAATGTAAACTACAGGCTAAGAAGCTTTGCTAGATAGCAACGGAAACTATAGGCTAAAGAGCTTTGCTAAATAGTTGACGTAAACTACATGCTCAAAAGGCTTCGCCAGATAGCGATGTAAACTGCAGGCTAAATAGCTTGGCCAGATAACGATGTAAACTAAGCAGAGCTGCGGCGATAGAAGACTTGGCTGGATAGCAATATAAACTACAGGCTAAAAAGCTTGGCCAGATAGCAATGTAAACTACAGGCTAAAAAGCTTGGCTAGATAGCAATGTAAACTATAGGCTAGAAAGCTTGGCCAGATAGCAATGTAAACTACAGGCCAGAAGATTGGCTGGATAGCAATATAAACTACAGGCTAAAAAGCTTTGATAGATAGTGACGTAAACTACAGGCTAAAAAGCTTGGCCAGATAGCAATGTTAACTACAGGCTAAAAGGCTTGGCCAGATAGCATTGTAAACTAAGAGCTGAGGCCTACATTAAAATGTCAATGAAGTTGTGAAATGTTATGTTCCGATTGGTTTCCATTCAGTCATAGGAAGCTCTTAGCACAACATGCATTCTTCTCTAAAGATGAAAAAAATCATCTCAAGTCGAGTATGGCTGTCTGTGTGGTGAGGTACTTAAAAAAAAGTAATTCAAGCACACCCAAATTATCAGCCAGTGTATGCTTTCAGTCTCACAGTGGGAGGGATGAGTCAGTGTGTGTATTCTGGGCGACCCCCCAGGGTGTTAAACAGAGGAGCATGTAACAACAACCACAATAGCAACGTCGCATGCAACTGCGCACTTATGATTATTGAGAGATCTTGCGCCAGTTTCTTTGTTTTTGTTGCATGGTATACAACTGGGCTTACACAGTTCTTGGTGGATCCAGCAGCTGTTTGGTTAGCATATGTTGCGTTGACATAATCATTATGCTGTTTACTCCTAGGCTTTCTCTGTTATTTCACAGAGTTTGTATATAATCATGCAACTGGAGTTCCTATTTGTTTTTGTAGAAAGGATTTTCTATGATATACAGCCTGGCTGACACACTTATTGATGTTTGTTGCAAGGGGTTATTATAGAGAACAACTGAGTTTACACGTTTATTGATATTTGCAGCAATGGGTTATTATGGCATATTATAACTGGATTAACACGTTTATTGATATTTGCAGCAATGGGTTATTGTGGCATTTTATATCTGGGTGTACACGCTTATTGATATTTGCAGCAACAGCTCATCATAGTATACAACTGGGCTTGCACACTTACTGATATTTACAGGAAAGGGTGTTCATGGTATATAACTGCACATTGTTATTTGCAGCGATGAGTTTTTTTGTTTTTTTTTTAAATTTTGAGGATAATGGAATAAACACTCATGTGCTTTTTTTATATCTAGTCCCTATGTGTATGCAGTTTTGTCAATTTTGTTATCTGTTCTTATAAATAATAGATTGGCTTGCACATTTATTGACATTGGTATTTGTTTGCAGTAATGGGTTGACACAGCTAATAACTGGGTTTACACACTTATTAACGAAACTCGTAGCTATTGGATTAATTTTACATAAAACGACTGTGTTTTAATCTTTTGTTTGCTCTTTCTCTATTCTTTGTGCCTTTTTGTCTCTTTCTTTTTTATGAGAATAACAATAAAAGACAAGATGCACTGATAGATAGAAGATGCTTGCGCTATGTTTACGTTGCGTAAGATTGCAGAGCCTGCCCTCAAATCTCTCTCCTCTCTCTCCTCTCTCTCTCTCTCTCTCTCTCTCTCTCTCTCTCTCTCTCTTGTGCCAGCAGACTTTAATGTGCACACATGCCTGCCTAAAATGGCGTCAGACTTTGCCGGATAATGTGTGCTGGGGACGTGTTCGTAGGCGTGCACGTTCGTGTGAGCATGTGCGTGCGCTGTGTGCGCGTGCACGGCTGATTGTAGGCATTTAATGGAAAAAAAGGGAAGCAGTGTTATTGTCTGCCGGTAGTGGTTTTATTGCTGGTGTGATCTCAGTGATGTTTATATTGGCTTGATTTATTTCTCATCTTCCTGCTTTATTTCTCGTTGGTTTGATTTTCAGTGTAGCAATAGATTGCTTTTTTATGGTGCCCTGTTTGTGTTTTTAATGTTGTTCTTGTCTTCATAATTAGTTGATGTTCGGTAGTTTTTTTTTTCTTTTTCTTTAATGGTTTCTGGGTTTGTTGATTTTTTTTTTTCAATTTTTTTGCTTTTTGCATTTGTGTTTTTGATGTTGTTTTTGTCTTCATAATTCAATTCGATGTTCGGTAGTGTGTTTTTTTTTTTTAAAAGATTGGTTTCTGTTTAGTTGGTTTCGTTGCAAAGTCTTTTTCTTTTTTTTAATCTATATCTCCCTACTTTGTTGTTCTATTCTTTTGTTCTCCTTTCTTTCTTTCTTTCTTTCTTTCATTTTTTTGTTTATTTTTTTCGGTTTCCTTCTTCCTTGTTTTCCTTCTCCCTTTTTGCGTCATGTGGTAGTTTTATTCTTTGTCAGTGATTTTCGCTGTTTTTCTTTCTTTTGTCCTTTCTCGTTGTCCTAGTTCTTTTGTATCTGTCCTGTCACTTGTTTTCTGTTTCTTGCTTTTCTTTCCCTGCTTCTCTCCCCCCCCCCCCCTCTTTTTTCATTTTTTCTGCTGACCTTTGCCCCCTCTATACCTATTCTCTCTCTCTTTTACTTGCAGAAAAGCGTCAGGCGCTTTCTGTGGTGGGGGGGTGCGTGCGCGCAGTGTGTGTGTGTGTGTGTGTGTGTGTGTGTGTGTGTTGTGGTTTTGGTGTGTGTGTGTGTGTGTGTGTGTGTGTGTGTGGGGCCCACGCGCGCGTGCTTACCAGCCTGCTTGCCTGTATACTTGCATCCGTAAACGAAGCGCATTCTTGATTGCTCCTAGATACGCTTTTTTGCAAATTTTTTACCCTGCTATGTGTGCGTCCATGTGCGTGTAAACACCCATTATATTGTACCTAGTATGTAAGGTGAAGAGAGAGAGAGAGAGAGAGAGAGAGAGAGAGAGAGAGAGAGAGAGAGAGAGAGAGAGAGAGAGAGAGAGAAGAACTCGAACCTCAATTTGTATTAGGGTAATTGGATAAGACAAGATTTCTTTACACCAGTTAGGACAACAGACAGACAGCAGACAGACGACGACAGACAGAAGATAGAGAGAGAGAGAGAGAGAGGAGAGAGAGAGAGAGAGAGAGAGAGAGAGAGAGAGAGAGAGAGAGGAGAGAGAGAGAGAGAGCAGTACCATCGACCCCCACCTACGCACTCGGCCTATTGAAGTTTCGTGAATAATGGAGGGGCATTTGGCGAGAAAAGGATGGCAACAATCTATTCTAGGCTTCTTTAGTATGCTAGCATACTATGCCTGTAGGTCTCCTGCTTCTTGTTGTCTGCTAGGCCAAAGCCTATCGAAATGGCTATCAATCCCATCTGCTAGGGTTGGCATGAAAAAACATCAACCGGTTGTCCGGTTCGTTGGGTTATATTATGGTGTGAAATTAGGGGTGGAATTAGGTCATGTTATACTCCCGAGAAGGAGAGGGGGGGGGGGGGGGGGGGGGGGGGGGGGGGTGGGGGGGGGGTGTGTGGTGGGTGGTGGGGTGATGGTGGTGGTGCGGTGGTGGGGGTTAGTTGGGTCATACGTTTTGTTTTGTTGGTTTTGGTTTTGTTTAATGTCCATTCTCTACTTGGTGATATAGACACACCCACAAACCATCACGCCCCCCCCCCCTCTCTCTCTCTCATATATATATTATATATATATATATATATATATATATATATATATATATATATATATATATATATATATATATATATATATATCAGGGATGTGTATCCAGAAAAGTGTAGGTTTTAAGACAAGCCTTTAGGCACACCATTGGAGAAAAAAAGATACCACCAAAAAAAATAAAACGTCATCAACATTCAGAAACTGCTGTAAGTTAGTAGAAAAAAAGACAACCGTAGTTGAAATGCATGATTTGAAGGATAGAAGTTGGAAGCTTTCAAAGAAGAAACAATGGTCAAAGACATCAAAAGCCATGCCAGAATCAACTGAATAAACCTTGTTGGTGACATTGATGTTACTTAGCCTCTCATCAGGTAGAGTGGTAGACAGTAGTAAACTAAGCGCAGTAGAGTGTTGGAAACAGACTTGCCGGAACAGTAAATTCCTTAATACAAGAAACAGGGATGATATAGACTAAATCCATCAAAACAGATGAGGACATAGCTTTTTGGTGTGATTTTTTTTGGTGAAAGTTTTGGATCGTGGTCAGTAGGGGAATACAGGGCAAAGTGTGTGTGTGTGTTTGTGTGTTTGTGTGGTGTGTGTGGTGGTGTGTGTGTGTGTGTGTGCGTTTGTGTGTGTGTGAGTGTGTGCGTGTGTGTGTGTGTGTCTAACGAGAGTGTGTGTGAGGGAGTGTGAGAGAGAGAGAGAGAGAGAGAGAGAGAGAGAGCTTTCACGCGAGCATGTCTACTACACAGGAGTGGGTGGCAGAGAGGATAACAAGATATAGGCCTAAACATACAACAAAGCTCAACAGGTCTGTGACCCTGGTGATCAAACTGTCTGCTGCAGTCTCTCTCATCACCATAAAGTACAGGTCTACAGGCAATAGCTCACCAGCCTGACTTTTACAGCTGCCCCTAAAGTAAGCTACAAATGCCAACCACTGTCTGTCTGTTGGTCATGTTAGTCTGATTTAGATACATAAGTGGATGGGTTCTTTAGTGCTGCACATTGCATTTTTGATAAATGCTTTTTTAAGTCACGGAAGATTATCATCGCGTGAATATCGGGCTGCTCTCTTTTGGATGAGCCCGTCGCCACAAGAACAGCATCACCCGTTATTTGAATTTTCCATTTTCCTTTTTAAAACTTTTAAAAATATCTTTTTTCGAGGATACTGGAAAAGCACTCATGTGGTTGGTTTTTTTTTTTTACATTCATTCCCCGTGTGTATGCACTGTTGTAAATTTTGTCATCCGTTCCGACCGGTACACAATGGCCAGTCATTCGAAAAGCGGAACGGGTTTTAACCTGTGCGGAAGATGTTATGCGTGCGTTCGTACTGTCTGCATGTGTTTTCGTTTCCCTACCAGAGTGGGTTTTTTTTTCTATAGGATTATGCCTAGGACAACTCTTTGTTACTATTTTTTACGTGCGCTAAATGCATGTCCCACACGGAGGCCTAGGTTAATCGTCTCATCTGAAAAAAAAACTGGCACCCGGGCCACCACTCACGGGGTCTAGTGGATCGGGGCAAAGGTGGGGGGTTTGTGACAGTGAGTACAGTCATAGTTTGCTCGAGACCATTTTTTACAAAAAGTTGATAGGAGGAAAAAAGGGTTAGGGGTGCTTTGGTATCAGATTTGTCCTCTCAGACACGAAAACTGGCAGGGGAAAGGTTATCTTTTGAGGAGGAAAAAACCTGACACTGTTTCATTATGACATGCTGATGATCAGGGGTTGTGTGTGGCCAACATGTCTCTATGGGAGTCTTCTCAATAACTGTAATTGGAGTGCAGTTTTCCTGGTAGATAATATTCCTCATTTGTTCTTGAAAAATACTAAAACCCCTTACTACTCACTAACTTACCCATCATCATCACATCATCACACACACATACAACAGCATGCACACCACACCATCTCTCTCTCCTCACCACACTCACACACTACACCTCCCTCGTGACTATACTCCCCCGTTCGAACTCACGTCTCTCTTCCACACTAACACCTCCCACTTGAAGAATACAATCATGCCAAACACAAACAATATACACACTGCAACACACGATACACACACACGCACGCACGCACGCACGCACGCACGCACACACACACACACACACACACACAAAACACACACACACACACACACACACACACACACACACACACACACACACACACACACACACACCTCCGATGAGACTGTAAACCGAGGCCCCGTGTGCAAACGCACGCAGAACATCTTGCGCACACTTTAAATCCTGTTCCGCTTTTCGTAAGAGTAGGTCTTTGTGTGCCGGTGGAACATATGTCAATATTTACACAACTGCATACACACGGGGACTGGATAAAAAAAAGCACATGAGTGCTTATCCCATTATCTCGATATAAAAGAATAAAATGAATAAATAAATAAAGAGCATACATACACACACACAGCACACAACACACACAAACACACACACACACACACACACACACACAACACACAACAACACACAACACACACAAACACACACACACACACACACACACACACACACACACACACACACACACACACCACACACACACACACACACACACAAACACCACACACAACACAAAAAAACAAACACACACACACACACACACACACACACACACACACACACACAACAACCACACACACACACACACACACACAACTGGAACACTGAAACTAGCTTTTCACACCCTTCTACGGACCTCACTTTCACACACCGTCCGTAACATCTTACAAGGAGTAGTTGTAACTCACTGTAACACTGTTATTCTTTTTTCCATTCACTGTGACGCTTCTTTTTCTTATTTTTCGTATGTGGTTGTTTTGGAGTGGTTTTGTAATGATGTTGCTGTTGTTGTGTTTTGTGTAGTGTGATTGTTTGCTTGGATTTTTACGGTGTGGTGTGTGTGTGTGTGTGTGTGTGTGTGTGTGTGTGTGTGTGTGTGTGTGTGTGTGTGTGTGTGTGTGTGTTGTGTGTGTGTGTGTGTGTGTGTGTGTGTGGGGTGTGTGTGTGTGTGTGTGTGTGTGGTGTTGGTGTGTGTGTTGTGGTGTGATGTGTGTTTGTGTTTGTATTTAGTATTATATTTTATTATATATATTTTTATAACACATCACATACACATACACACACATACATACACACATACAACAACATACAACATACATACAATAATACATACATAATAATATCATACATATATGTGTGCGTGCGTGCGTGCGTGCGTCTGTGCTTGTGCTGTGTGTGTGTGTGTTTGTGTTGTGTTAGGAAGGAGGTATATTTTTTCCCTTTTATTTATTTGCCTCAAACAAACACTTAAGTTGAAACTGTTATTACATAAGCAGTCATCAACAGGTCAAGTATTGAGCTCGTGATATGAAATGACAGTGACCTACACAACTAATGAAGTGTGTGTGACTCTGGCAAATTCTGTTGAGAAAAAAATACCACTCTCACAAGGAAATATGAACACACACAGGAAGGATGGGCTGTTCTTTTGGCAAAGTACTTTCCCCCGGGAAGGTTGCTGAATGCATGCATAAAAGAATGCCGTGACTGAATTGATATACAACACAACCCAGAATGATAGAACACAGCACAATACATTACGGTATGATGCTTTGCCACATAATTTGATAAGATATACCATCCAAACTGAAATACTACACACTACACTATACTACACCACACCACACCACACCACACCACACCACACCACACCACACCACACCACACTCCACGCAGTGCACTGCACTGCACTACACTGCGCTGCGCTGCACTGCAGTGCACTGCACTACACTACACTACACTACACTACACTACACTATACTACACTATACTACACTATACTACACTATACTACACTACACAACTCTGCGTTGCACTGCACTGACCACTGCACTGCACTCACCACACACACAAATACACTACACTACACTCACTACCTACATTACACTACACTACACTACACACATCACTCACACACACACCACACTACACTACACTACACTACACTACACACACCACAGTGCACCACACTACACTCACTCACACACACACCACACACACACTACACACACACATCACTACACTCACACTCACTACACCACACCAACCACACCACACCATACACACACCACACACACACCAACTACACCACACTACACTACACTACACTACACTACACTACACTACACCACACCACACCACACTACACTACACTACACTACACTACACTACACTACACATACACTACACTACACTACACTACACTACACTATAATCAAAATTAATAGTAAAGACAGATTTCGACTACAGCAGTGCCTATTAATGTTGCTGGCACATGTACACACTGGGCAGAATCAGGGGCGGCTGGGTTATTAAGTAATACGCAGAGGAGTGTTTGTTTACGGAGATGAAAACAGGTCCCGAGAGTATGGCATTAGGATAGTGTCATTGCCTATATAAATAACGGTCATAGAATTTGTATCAATGATCAACTCATATCCAAGCACCCTCACCACCCATTTGTGTACGAGCACGCACATGCTTGCACACACACGCGTGAGCATGTGCGTGTGTGTGCGTGTGGCGCGCGCGCCACACACACACACACACACATAAACAGACACACACACGTACTCGCGCTTTCACACAGACACACAGACACACACACACACACACACACACACACACACCACACACACACACACACACACACACACACACACACACACACACACACACACACACAACACACACACACACACAACACACAACACACACACAACACACACAAGCAACACACACACACTCACACACACATACAGCATTCTGTATGTTTGACCACCATGATTTGATTTCTTTTTGCTTCAGATAGTTAGTTACCCCCTTGTTTACTCATGATACCTTCACTGTTGTCTATTGATCGACCTTGCTGTTAGGTAGTTAACAAGCTATCTGCTTGTCTGTAACTGTCTGTGTATGTCTCTCGCCTGTCTAGAAAGTATTTGTCTGTGTCTGATTGTTCCTACCAGCTTTATCATCTATCTATCTATCTATCTATCTATCTATCTATCTATCTATCTATCTATCTATCTATCTATCTAATTCTATCTATCTATCTATCTATCTATCTATCTATCTATCTATCTATCTATCTATCTATCTATCTGTCTGTCTGTCTGTCTGTCTGTCTGTCTGTCTGTCTGTTCTGTCTGTCTGTCTGTCTATATTCATGTCTGTCATGTACTATAAATTACATATTTATATATATATATATATATATATATATATATATATATATATATCTGTGTGTGTGGTGTGTGTGTATTTATACATAAAAAGTAAATAAATCAATGAATTATTCAATTCCCTCCCCCCCTCTCTCTCTCTCTCTCTCTCTCTCTCTCCTCTCCTCTCTCTCTCTCTCTCTCTCTCTCCTCTCTCTCTCTCTCTCTCTCTCTCTCTCTCTCTCTCTCTTGTAAGTGCGCTCGCTCGCGCGCGTCTTGAGGGGGTAGGTGTGTATGTATGTATGTATGCACAAAAGGAATGACAAATGCCCGTCTGCAGTTCAATTTGTACAGTTTGGCCACCTTTTGCGGCTTCCTCAGACGGCCCTGCCCCCCCGCCCCGCCCCCCCCCCCCCCCCAACACACACACCTAACCCCCTCCCCCCGCCCCCACTCCTTGTTATTGGACCAAGTCTGCAAAACTAGCTGTCAAAAGAAACCTACCAGGAAAAGAAAGTTTGCTGAGGAAAAAAAGATAAAAAGAAAACTAAGTTGAGTGGCGGTTTCGGATGTATGGTGATTGCTTTGTTGGTTTTTTGTTTGTTTGTTTTCTGTGTTTTCTGTATTTTTACCTTTGTAGGGGAGGTGATTGAGTGATTTGGGGAGAAAAAAAACCCGAAGAAGTGTTGTGTGTACGTATGTATGTATGTATTGTGAGTGTGTGTGTGTGTATGTTTGTGTGTGTGTGTGATGTGTGTGTGTGTGTGTGTTTGTTTCATTCTTTTCTTGTGAGGACAATGGAATAAGCAATGTGATTTTTTAATATCCAGTCACCATGTGTATGCAGTTTTTGTAGATTTGTATGTTCCCATCGGCACACAATGGCCAACTCTTTTGAAATGCGGAATAGGATTTAACGTGTGGCAAGCTGTTCTCTGTGTGTGTGTGTGCATGCATATTTGTGTGCAGGTGTGTGTGTGTATGTGTGTGTGGTGTGTGTGCGGGGTGGTGGGGAGGGGGCCAGGACGCGTAGGTGTGTGTGTTGTATGCATGTGCGTCGTGCGTGCGTGCGTGTGTGTGTGTGCTGTGGTGTGATGGCATGCATTCCATGCATGGCTATGTGTGTATGTTCCTCTCTTCTTTCCTTCTCTCTGTCTCTCTCTGTCTCTCTCTCTGTCTTCTCTCTCTTTTCTCTCTGTCTCTGCTCTCGTCTCTCCTTCTCTCTCTTCTGTCTTCGTCTGTCTTCTGTCTCTCTCTCTCTCTCCTCTCTCTCTCTCTCTCTCTCTCTCTCCTCTCTCTCCTCTCCTCTCTCCTCTCTCTTCTCTCTCCTCTTTCTCTCCAAGTCTCACTCTCTTTTCCAGCTATACATTTCCTTACCATTACGTAATACCAGTTGCCATCATGATGTTTATTGCTATAATCTTGACACTCACCCGTGTTTATCATCTTGAGAAGCCATCATGTTTTAAAAATCCTGATTTTAACGGTTCTCTCCGGCTCCCCCTTTTACTGCCAGTTAGTTCAGCCTGAGCACACTCCTATGATGTAGCGTGATTATTGACGTTTGCACTCAGAATTTAGTTGGATTCTTTTCTGCGGAAACTGTGACACAGTAATGACCTATCTCTGAAGTCTGAGTATGGTTGTCAAGACTTCAGGGGTGCCCCCACGCTCGCCCGATCACGGGATAGATAGATAGATAGATAGATAGATAGATAGATAGATAGATAGATAGATAGATAGATAGATGAAGATAGATAGATAGAGAGAGAGAGAGAGGAGGGAAGGAGGGAGGGAGGAGGGAGGGAGGGAGAGGAGGAGGTAGGTAGGTAGGTAGGTAGGTAGGTAGGTAGGTAGGTAGGTAGACAGACAGACAGACAGACAGACAGACAGACAGACAGACAGACAGACAGACTAGA
>CM060320.1:27504443-27514443 GCA_030674155.1 Stramonita haemastoma
ACACACACACACACACACACACACACACAACACACACACACACACACACACACACAGAGTATTCCAGATTTAATTAGCCTGTGACCCCAATAATTAGGGCATGGACAATTTCACGAAACAATGGTATTGTAACATTGATTTTACAGTTTGCATCAACAAAAAGAACAAAAACATAGAAACCATTAAAAATACATAATGTGACAGAAATATAGATACAATCAGCGTTCATGGAACGTTACTTTTGATTATAAATATACTCGGTCTTTTTCTTTGATGAGAACAAATTACAAAACATGATCATCAATCTTCGATACAAAGTTAATTATATGAGGTAAAGCAATTTTCTGAAGTTCAGAAAAGTTTGGACGTTCTATTATAAAGTGAAACCCATCGCTGATAGCATGTATAATTACATTACTTTGTTTTACAAACATGATTTTAGCATTTAATGCCATTTATTCGTATCACTTAGTGTGAATAGATGTTAAATTAAAGAAGAAACACACACGCACACACGCACGCACGCACGCACGCTCGCACGCACGCACGCACACGCATGCACTCACGCACACACACACACACACACACACACACACACGCATCACACACGCATGCACTCACACACGCACACACATTATCTCCCATTGTGTGTGGTGTGTGTGTGCGCGCGCGCGCGTGCACGTGTGTGTTTGTCTGTCTGCCTGTCTATGTATTTGTGTGTCTGTGTATGTGTGTGTGTATGTGCGTGCGTGCGTGCGTGTGTGTGTGAGTAATCACGCATAGCTTGCACGCGTGCGCGCATGTGTGTTTATCACTCTATCTCAGAGCCCTCAGAGAACCCACTGCTTTGATGACCCACCTCCTGAGTATACCCCCACCCTCCTCTCCTTACTGCCCCCCCCGTCCCCCACCTCCCTCAGGGTGAAGGCCTAACCCCCATCTTTTACCCTCATCTGAATACTCCCCATTCCAATCCACCGCTGGCCTGCATGTCCTCCAAGATCTGTTATTACAGATCCTGATCGTCCTGAATTTTCTCCTGCATTGTCAGATGGGGACTGTTCAGCCTTGCTTCTGTTGAGAGGGTTGTGGGGAGGTCATTCCCTGTCCAGTGTAAAGTGCTCATGCACAGAAGCCTGTGGTAGATCTTTAAAGGCTTCTCTATTCGCCATGAAAGAGAGCAGTGAGTGGACAAGCTGGGTACAGTACCAGATCGGTTCTGAGATTTGTATGTTGGGCAGTTTGGTACGAAATCGATTCAGATTGGGGGCAAATTTGGGGTTAGGAATAAAAGACATTGAAGGAGCTATAATTATGCTGTGTTCATTTTATCAGAACAGAGATGTGTGTGTGTGTGTGCGTGCGCGCACACGTACACACATGTGTGTTTATCTCTCTGTCGCTCAGCACTCAGAGAATGAACTGTTTGATGACCCACATCCAGCCTGTACCCACCTCCTCCTCTTCAGGTTATAACCACCCCCTACTCTCCTTAACCCCCCCCCCCCCACCTTCCCATGTGAAGGGAGGGAGGCCTCCTTCCTTTCACTCTAATCTAACTACTTTCCATTCTAATCTATGGCCGGTCTTCGTGTCTTCAAAGATCTGTTATAATAGGTCCTGATTGTCCTGAACTTCCTCTAGCATTGCAAGATGCTTAGGAGGGGAGCATTCTGCCTTTGCTCTGTTGATAGAACTACAGGGTGTGGAGAAGTCATTCATTGTCCTATGTAAAGCGCTCATGCACAGGAGCTTGCAGTAGATCTTAAAAAGCTTCTCTGTTCACCATGAGAGAGGGAAGTGAGTGGACAAGTTTGATACCACAGCCATTCTGAGAATTGTGTGTGGCAATTTGGTACCAAATTGATTTGGTTTGGGGGCAAAATTGGATTATCAGATTGATTTAATTGTCCTATTTTTTACTGGGGATTAAATTGGTACCAGATTGATTTTGATATGTTGTTTTGAATTGAAGATCCCCTGTAGGGGGTGTCAGAGGCCTGTCAGTATGAATAGCCCCCACCTCTGGAAGTGTTCTATTAGGAATTCCCTTTTTCGAACCCTCTCTTTACTTCTACTTTATTCCTTTTCTTCTTGTCACCTCCTTCTTGTGTATTTTTTGCCATCTTTGTCCGTTCTTTTGCCCTTTTTTTTCCTAGGGAGACTGAAAAGATAACAATTTTCTCTAATGCTGAAATTGGATGCACTGGGCCTGACTTGTCAGGCGCTTAACAGCAGCATAACGCATTTTTGCTCAAATGACAGACAACAATAGTTGCTGCCTGAGTGTGTGCCGAAGAAGAAGAAACTGAAGATTTCCTTATTCTGTCTCATCTTCTGCCCTGGTCCATGTTTGGCCAAAGTCTGCTCTTTGCTTGTGGAGCCTGTTTAATTACAGTGGTCTTAGTGTTCAGATGTTATTTGTTTCCATGATTGAATGTTTTTGTGTTGTTTTACAGAGCATAAAATTGAGGGGGGTTGATGTTTTCTTCGAGGCAAGTAATAACTAGCTTTGATCTTGTGACTTTAGGACTGTTTTAGATGATATGCTATGGGTATGTTTTTGAGGGGTTTTGTTTTTTTGTTGAGGATGTGGTTGAGGTGGGAATAAAAGACATGGAAAGAGCGATATATATATGTACACACACACACACACACACACATATATATTTTTTTTTTCCAGTTTATCAGAACAGTGATGTGTGTGTGCGTGCGTGCGCGCGCGCGCGCGCGCGTGTGTGTATTATATATGTCTGTGTATTATGTCTATGTGTGTCTGTATTTCTGGCTATTTTGTGTCTGTATCTGTGTGTGTGTGTGCATGTGCATGCACGAGCATGTGTGCATGTGTGTCTATGTGAGTGTGCGTGTGCGTCTTTATTTCTCTCCTTGTCTCTTAGCGCTGAGAAAATCAATCGCTCCAATGACCCAACTCCAGGGTTAACCTTCCTTCTCTCCTTACCCCCCCCCCCCTGAAGGTTGAAGCCTCCCCCTCCCCTTTCACCCTAATCTAAATACTCCTAATTCCAATCCACCATGTGCCTGCACGTCGTCGCAGATCTGTTATAATAGGTCCTGATTGTCCCGAGCTTCCTCTTACATTATAGGGAGGCTAGAAAAAGGGGACAGGTCCATTCGGCCATGGCTCTGTTGATAGAAGTACAGGATGTGAAGAGGTCATTCACTGTCCTGTGCTAAGTGCCCATGCACAGAAGCCTGCAGTAGATCCTAAAAAGGCTTCGTTCTTCGTCATGAAAGAGAGATGGCAGCGAGTAGACAAGTTTAATTCCAAATCGATTCTGGGAATTGCGTGGGGCAATTTGGCTCCAAACTGATTCCAGTTGGGGGTAAATTTAGGTTGTCAGATCAATTCCATTGCTTCGTTTTAAACTGGATATTGATTTGGTATCAGATCGATTCTAATGTCTGGGGTTTATTTTTTGGTTCCTCTGCTAGAGCTCCAAGGTTCATAATGGTGCAGATTTTGAATATCTGACATTTTTGTCCATAGTGAAGGTAGCCGCGTTCTGACCTCGAGGACGTATGCTGAGTATGAATTTTCATAATCCACTTATAGCTGAATTGAATGACGGGATCTTTAACGTGCATATTTGATTTTGTGCATGAGGATATACATGGAGAAAATTAAGGCACTAGTAGACCAGTATTCGAAGTTGAGCTGGAAGATTGTAAAAATCCCCACACTTAATTCACCAGTCACCTCAGAGATTCGAACCCACGACTTCATGGAACCATAGGGTTGAAGTCAAATGGTCTTGGCCACTCGCCTATAGCATCCATCCAGTCTTCTTTTCTTCTGTCTCATCTTCTGCCCCTGATCAATGTTTGGCCAGAGTCTGTTCTGTGCTTGTGGAGCCTGTTTCATTGTATTGCTTTGGCCTTCATATGTTACTTGTTTCCATGATTGAAACCTTTTCTGTTTTACAGAGCATAAAATTGAGGGGCATTGATTTTCTTCAAGACAAGATATAACTGGCTTTGATCTTGTTACTTTAGGGCTGTTTAAGGTAATAAGCTGTGTATTAGTTCAATGAAAGATTTGATTGATTCTTTTATCAAGGATGTGATTGCCGTGGTAATAAAAGATATTGAAAGAGCTATAATTATGCTATTCCCATTTTAACAGAACAGGGATCTGTGTGTGTGTGTGTGTGTGTGTGTGTGTGTGTGTGTGTGTGTGTGTGTGTGTGTGTGTGGTGTGTGGGGTTGTATGTGTATGTGTGTGTGCGTGTATGTGAGTGTGTTTCTGTGTACATGTCTGTGTCTATGTGTGTGTATGTGTGTTTCTGTGTGTATTTCCCTTTGTGTGTGTGTGTGTGTGTGTGTGTGTGTGTGTGTGTTGTGTGTTTGTGTGTGTGTGTGTGTGTGTGGGGGGGGTGTATGTGTGTGTTTGTTTATCTCTCTGTCTCTCAGCACTCAGAGAATCCACTGCTTGGATGGCCCACCTCTAGGGTATACCCCCACCCCGTCCTCTCCAGGGTATACTCACCCCCTCACCCCCTCATCTCCTGAACCCTCACCCCCCACCCACCCCCTCCACCCACCCTGTGGAAGGGGTCATCCCTCCTTTTACCCTAATCTAAATTCTCCCCATTCCAATCCACGGTCGGCCTTCATGTCTTCAAAAGATCTGTTTTAATAGATCCTGACTGCTGTGAGCTTCCTGTGGCATTGCAGGACAGCTAGGAGGGGACAGGTCCATTCAGCCTTGGCTCTGTTGATAGAAGTAGAGGGTGTGGAGAGGTCATTCACTGTCCTGTGCTAAGTGCCCATGCATAGAAGCCTGCAGCAGATCCTATAAAAGGCTTCTTCGTGATGAAAGAGGGCAGTGAGTGACCAAGTTTGGTACCAGATCGATTCTGAGAATAGTGTGTGGGGCAGTTTGGCACTAAAGCGACTCAGATTGGGAGTAAATTTGGTTATTTTATTGATTTCCATATCCCTTTTTAAGAGTGGGGATTGATTTAGAACTGTATCAATTCTATTATCTTGTTTTATACTGAAGACCTGCGTGGGGATCCGCGTGGGGGTGTTGAAGGCCTGTCAGTATAGATAGCCTCTCCACCCTCTGGAAACGTTCTGCTAGGGATTCACTTTTTTCTATCCCTCTTTTTATTTTTACCTTGTTCCTTTTGTTCGTATCACCTCCTCCTTGTCTATCTTCTGCCTTCTTGGTTCATTCTCTTGCCTTTTTTCTACAAATTAAAAAAACAACAAAAACAAGTCTCTCCCATGTCGAAGTGGTAGATGTGCTGGGCCTGACTTGTCAGGAGCTTAACGGTAGAATAACTCAGTTTTGCTTTTATATGACAGACATCAATTGTTGTCTGAGTGTTCACCAAGGGAGAAGAAACTGAAGATTTCCTTATTCCATCTCATCTTCTGCCCTGGTCAATGTTTGGCCAATGTCTGCTCTTTGCTTGTGGAGCCTGTTTAATTGTAGTGTATTGATGTTCAGATGTTATTTGGTTCCATGATTGGATTTTCGTTTTGTTTTACAGAGCGTAAAATTGAGGGGTATTGATGTATTCTTCGAGGCAAGATTTAACTGGCTTTGATCTTGTTACTGTAGGGCTGTTTGGGATAACAGTTATGCTATGTTTTTCTTTCTCCAGGATTTGATTGAGTTTTTATTATTAAGGATGCAGTTCGGAGGGGATAAACATATTGAGAGAGCTTCTATTTGGTCAGAAGTGATATATATAATATGTATGTATGTATATGTATATATATATCTATATATATAGATATATATAGATAATATATAGATATATATGTGTGTGTGTATATGTGTGTGTATGTGTGTGCAAGCCCGCTCGTGCGTGCATGCGTGTACACACACACATATACACACGCGCGCACGTGCACTTTGAGTAAGCATTTTTAAACATGTTGCTATGTATGTGCTTCAGAGAAAAGAAAACGGAAGAGGAGAGAGAGAGAGAGAGAGAGAGAGGAGAGAGAGAGAGAGAGAGAGAGAGAGAGAGAGAGCGAGAGCGAGAGCGTGTATGTGTGTTCGTGTGTGTGTGTGGTAATGTGTGTATTCTGTGTATTGCCATTTATGTGTCCATTTTACTTCACTTAATGAAAAAAAACCTTACTTTCGTTCTGCCTGAACCTGTTCATTCATACACCAATTCCATGTTTATACAGACCAATCTCAAAGTCTAATGACTTTACTCAGTGGTCAAGGTCAAGCCACGTTGAGTGTGGTTCCCTCGCGGATGGGTGACATTTGTGTCCTGTGGCTTCAGTATAATCCTTCTATTCATCCAGCTGAAAATATAGACACCTTGACCTCTTAAGGGACAGGGGAGGTAAAAGCAGCGAGGGAGAGCAGATGGACGCCGCCCTCATTAAGATGCTGGCCACTGGAGAAACTGATATATCTGACACCTCGCTCCATAACGACCGCAAAAAAAGTTATAGGAAACACCTGTAACAGCTTGTCCATACGACTGGTCACAAAAGCTTGTCCACAGCTGCTGTGAGACATTAACATGTAAAAGAATAGTCCTTAAGAATCTAGCGTGGAAAGAAAAACATCAGTCCTCAAATTATTAGAATTCATCCTTCGCTACGTCCACTAAAACCAGAAACTTAAAAAGAAACACAAAACTACAAATCCAGTATCATTATGCTTTGTCTACAATCGCGCAGGATCGGCTTAGGGATTCCGCTAGAAATCCCATACCCGTGTCAAAGATTTGGGGATTTGTATAGACAGACACTGGTGTTCAGGCGTATCAACACTCTTGGACAGGAGGTGTATTGATACTGGTGGTGGACATAGGCGAGGTCTTCATAAGGACAGATCGTATTGTGACTGACAGCTGGGTTTTTTCCCATTGTTGGCCCCCTGGATAAGATCGCACAGCTTTGCCGGTGTGGCTTTACTGAAGGGAAGAATGAGGGATAAATGGTTTCTATTGTTGCCTGGGAAATTGGATCTGCTTTAGCTGAAAGATGTGTTGGTATTAGTTTTCGATTTTGTAGATAATTGGTGTGGTTGAGGATTAGGAATGTGGAGTTTTTGATTTGCTGTTGGAGAGTTAGAGAGTTAGAGTGGAGAGAGAGAGAGAGAGAGGGTGGGGAGGGAGAGAGAGGGAGAGAGAGAGGAGAGGGTGGGGGAGGGAGAGGGAGAGAGAGAGAGAGGGTGGGGAGGAGAGAGAGAGAGAGAGAGAGAGAGAGAGAGAGAGAGAGAGAGTGAGAGAGAGAGAGGAGAGGACAGAGACAGGGGACAGACAGACAGACAGACAGACAGACAGACGAGACAGAGACAGAGAGAACAACACACGACATAGAGACACACATCACACACACCACACACACACCACACACACACACACACACACTACCACACACACACACACACACACAGAGTAAATAATTAGTGTGTGTTATGTTTGATGTGTTGTGTTGGTTGTAGTGTGTGTGTGTGTTGTGTTGTGTGTGTGTGTGTGTGTTTGTGTGTGTGTGTGTGTGTGTTGTTTTGTTGTTGATTTATGTAATTTTCCTTTTGTTTTATTTTATTCTTTTACTTCAAGCAAACTGGAATAAGCACTCATGTCTTTTTTTTTCAATCCTGTCCCCGTATGTATGCAATTTTGTCAATTTCATTATCCGTTCCCACTAGCACAGTGGCCTGCTCTTCCAAATGCAAAACAGGTTTTAATGTGTGCTGTTATGTGCGTGTGCTGTGTTTGTGTGTGCGCGGGCGTGTGTGTGTATGTGTGTGAGCGTGTGTGCGTGGTGTGTGTATGTGTGCGTGCGTGCGTGTTGTATGTGTGTGTTTTGTGTGTGTGCGTGTATGCGTGCGTGTTGTTGTGTTGTGTGTGTGTGTGTTGTGTGTTGTGTGTGTGTGTGTGTGTGTGTGTGTGGTGTGTGTGTGTGTGGGCGCGCGCACTTTCTGTGTGTGTGTGTTGTGGTGTGTGTGTACGTCTGTGTCTGTGTCTGTGTCTGTGTGTGCGCACGCGCGCACGCACGTGCGAGCACCCACTTCTGAGGTAGCCATATTTTCGACTTCGGGGAAGTTAGTCTTTTCATACTTGTAGTAAACACAGCATCATTCAAGGCTTCTGTAGTGGCAGCAGCTAGTATACACACATCCAGCTGCCCAGAAAAGACAAACGAGGTGTATATGTTGGAAAGCACACTGAACAGTAGCGAGAAAACACAAGTGGATAGCAGTAGTAGGCCTAGACGTTTTTGCCCTGTGTGTGTTTGCTAAATTGACTCCTAGGATCAATCACTTTGACGTCTTGTTGGCCCGTGTTTTGTGTGTGTGTGTGCGTGTGTGTGTGTGTGTGTGTGTGTGTGTGTGTGTGTGTGTGTGTGTGTGTGTGTGTGTGTGTGTGTGTTTGTATGTGTATGTGTGTAGGTGTATGTGTGTGTTTGTATATGTATGTGTGTAGGTGTTTGTGTGTTTGTGTGTTTGTTTGTGTGTGTGTGTGTGGTTGTGTGTGTGTGTAGGTGTGTTTGTGTGTGTATGGTGTGAGGATGTGTGAGAGGATGAAGAGAGAGAGAGAGAGAGGAAGAAGAGAGAGAGAGAGAGAGAGAGAGAGAGGAGAGAGAGAGAGAGAGAGAGTTTATAACTTCAGAGCTCTAGATTCTGGAAAGAAAAGCAAAGAACTTTTTCTTCTTCTTCTTTTCTTTCTTTCTTCACTTTTTACAAGTTTGTCTCTCTGTTTCTTTGGTGTTTTTTTTTTCTTTCTTCATATCTAACTTCCTTTCTGCAGCACTTAAGTTTTTTTTTTTAGACAGTCTAAGGGAAGTTTTGAAGCCCTCACTTCCTTCTTCGTGAAGAGGAAAAGGGGACAGAGTTCTTTTACTGTAGTACAAAGAATAAAATGCTGAACGCTTTTTCACCCACTTTGTTTCATCTTTTGCGTTTGTTTGTTTTTCTTTACTTTTCTACACGGAAACAATTTCATCGCCTTCAGTCAAGTGTAATTGAGGGATATGTGAGTGCGTAATGTAGGAAGAACTGATGACTCTGTATATCTGATCTCTTAAGTTTCACAGAATGCAAAGTCCTTCGGATGAGATTATAAACCGAGGCAAAGTGTGCGAACGCACGCAGAACATCTTGCGAACACGTTAAATCCTGTTCTGCGTTTCAGAAGAGTAGGCCATTGTGTGCCGGTGGGAACAGATGACAAAATTTACAAAATTGTATACACACGGTGAATGGATGTAAAGAAAGCACATGAGTGTTTATTCCGTTATCCTCGGTATACAATAATAAATAAATAGTAAGAATAAATGAATAAATAAACAAATGAATAAATGAATGAATGAATGGATAAATGAATGAATAAGTACAGGGAATTACAAGTGGTGGATCTAGAAACAACCTCCCCATGGGGAATGCTGGAGGATCTGTCAGTATGAATAGCATCCCCACCTTCTAGAAATTCTGTGCTAGAAATTCCCTCTCTTTTGTTTTCATCCCTTTTTATGTTTCTGTCTTGATCCTTTTCTTCCTGTCAACACCTTTTTTTCTTTTTTCTGCCTCTTAGTCTATTCTCCTGCCTTTTTCTTTCTCCAGAAAGACTTAAAAGATAAAAAAAAATGTTCTCCCATGCCGAAGTCGAATGCGCTGGACCTGACTTGTCAAGCGCTTAACGCATTTTTGCTTGCATTACATACAACAGTTGTTGCTGTCTGAGCGTTCGACGACAAAATTAACAGTTGAAATATAGAATACTGTTAGATTGGTAAGGTGAGGTTTGTGTGGAATTTCTATTTGTAGTTGCCACGGCGGCAGGATAATATATGCCCTGCAGAATTTAGGAAAACCCCTTTTAAAATTGGCTGTTTTGAAAATAAAACAGCTGAAAAAGAATATGTTACATACATGGACAGTTTTGATCTACTTTAAAGTATGCGTCGTACTTCCGGACATGCGCAATGAGACATCCTTCTGCCATGGTAGACGAGAGTTATAAAATTCCACATACCCGATCTTGGCCAAGTT
>CM060320.1:27516943-27534443 GCA_030674155.1 Stramonita haemastoma
CAGTAGGTCGTCGTTGTCGTCGTCGTCGTCGTTGTAGTAGTAGTAGTAGTAGTAGTAGTAGTAGTAGTAGTAGTAGTAGTAGTAGTAGTAGAAGTAGTAGTAGTAGTAGTAGTAGTAGTAGTAGTAGTAGTAGTAGTAGTAGTAGTAGTAGTAGTAGAAGTAGTAGTGGTGGTGGTGGTGGTGGTGGTGGTGGTGGTGGTGGTTGGTGGTGGTGGTGGTAGTAGTAGTAGTAGTAGTAGTAGTAGCAGCAGCAGCAGCAGCAGCAGCAGCAGCAGCAGCAGCAGCAGCAGCAGCAGCAGTAGTAGTAGTAGTAGTAGTAGTAGTAGTAGTGGAGGTAGTGGTGGTGGTAGTAATAGTAATAGTAGTAGTAGTAGTAGTAGTAGTAGTAGTAGTAGTAGTAGTAGTAGTAGTAGTAGTAGTAGCATCGGCAGCAGCGGTAACACCAGCAACAGTACCTTTCTTCCTCTCCTTCTTCATATTCTTGACTGCCCTTTCTGCCATGATATCCTTGAATCCGAAGTACATTTCATGTTTATATGTCCAAGATACAATCTGATACGGGAACAGTTTATACCTACAAAATTTTCTAATCAACCATCTACCTTCAGACTGGTGTTGCTGCTCTCAAGCACAGCACATGCAAAGTCAGTAATGTATTACATCAAAAGTGCACTTCATTTAAGGTCATCTGCTGTGGTGTAGACAACATGATTGTGAACCGTTTGCATTTATGTGTTTTCATATTGCTGATTGCAACTGTTATATTTATGTTTTTTGTCCTTTGCCTGGCGCGGAAAAACTATGTTTTCGTAAGGTGGTGTTATTGATAATCGATAGTTGTCGTTACCATTTCAAAGAATGGTACTACCACTAGTTCAGGGTGACTGACTGTCTAGAATGAAGGCACACAGAGGATTCTGCTCCACAAATGTTCGTGTTGCATTGATGTTTTAAAGAGATAAGTATGTCAGTATGGCATCATCCCCGTCCCACTGTTCCCCTTGACATGGGCAAATGGCCTGGCTCATTAAATTATTTGACTTGACTTGACTTGACTTCTTCATATTCTTGGTCGTTGTTGTGGTTGCAGTCGTTGTCTTTTTCTTCTTTCTTTCTTACTCTCTCCATTTCTCAGTGCTATCAAGCATCATGTTGGCTGTTTTCAAAATAAGTTCTTTTGCTGTTGAAGTGTGACACAATGTGAAATTAATGACTTCTGTCAGCTCACGGGGCACAAGGCCAAAAGATGAAAGACATGCGATAGGCTCATTTTAAATGGTTCTGAGGAGAGTAGTGCGATATTTTATGCATTTTATTCATATCTGTTTCTTTAAAGTATCACATTAGCACAGCTGATTGTGAAATATCACCGAGCAAAAACTGTCTGTCTGCCTGTCTGTCTGTCTGTTTATCTGTGTGTGTGTGTGTGTGTGTGTGTGTGTGTGTGTGTGTGTGTGTGTGTGTGTGTGTGTGTGTGTGTGTGTGTGTGGTGTGTGTGTGTCTGTCTGTATCTCTCTCTCTCTCTCTCTCTCTCTCTCTCTCTCTCTCTCTCTCTCTCTCTCTCTCTCTCGTATTGTTTGTGTGTGTCTCTGTCAGTTGCTCCCTCCCCCTTCTCTCTCCCCTATTTTCCTTCCCCTTCATCTCTCCCTCTCTCTATCACCACATCGCTGTGTTGTGTGTGTGTGTGAGTGTGGTGTGTGTGTGTGTGTGTGTGTGTGTGTGTGTGTGTGTGTGTGTGTGTGGTGTGTGTGTGTCTGTGTCGTGTGTGTGGTGTGTGTGTGTGTGTGTGTCGTGCATGTGTGCGTTGTGTATACGTGCGTGCTGCGTGGTGCGTGCGTGGTGGTGCGTGTGTGGTGCGTGCGTGCGTGCATGCGTGTGTACGTGCGTGCGTCAGTGTGTGTGGAGTGTTTGGAATGGATACAGGCTCTCAAGATTAGATATCGACCACACAATTTTAGAAATATACATTTTAAAGCGAATCATAAATCATGATTTTAGAGATCAGTTATATAGCTTGGGCTGAAACTGTATATCTTTTTATTCGGTTTTCATTTATTTTATGGCGGTTTCTTTTTGGTCGTTTTATTATCTTTTTTTCCCCGGCAGTATGATAGCTGGTGTTTGTTGTTTATTTGTTTTTTTGTTTTACTTGTTTTGCAAGGAAATGTAGAAATTTTGATGATTTGTTTTCCTGGAGCTAGGGGTTCGAAATTTTCTAAAATAAACAGTATTATTTTCTTTCTTTTTTTTGTATATTTTTTAGGAGATTGTGAGTTGTCTGATGATAGTGCTTGTCGTGTATGTTTGCTTTTTGGGTTTAAAAAGAAAACATTTTTTTGAAATTGCTTCATAGTTTTTTTTTCCACCTTCTATCTTTTTTTTTATTTTTACTGGCTAGAGAAATGCTGTGGTGTGAGTTGTTATAACATTGCGAAATGGATATTTAAAAGATAAAGATATGATAGGAAGAAGAATGCAAAGAAACTGCAAAGAAAGGAAGAAGAAGAACAAGAAGAACAAAAAGAGAAGAAAGAAGATTGGTAATACAAAGAATGAGTAGGAGAAAGAAGAAGAAAAGAAAGTAAATAGCAAACGAAACAATATTTCATAACTTTCATTGTTGAATTTCAACAAAAAAAGGATTAACAAGATGTTGTTTATATTTCATGATTTCTATTTTTTATCAGATTGGAAACAAATTTCCCTCAACTCCCACCCCCCCTATTCTTGAAAAGAAGAAAACACACCAATCCCCATCCTTCAAATAAAAAAAAAATCCCTTTACATAAAAAATGAATAAGCAACCGTATATCTTATCGATTGCTAAACTGGAAGAAGATCAAAGTGCTTTAAAAGTCATGTGACATTTTGTTCCTACCGATATATTGAATATACTACACATTTGCTTTTCTTCTCAAACCATCCATCTACAAAAAAAAGTATCCAAATTGTATACAAAAATAGACAAGGCAATAAGAAAGAAAAAAAGAATATGGCAACTGCATCTTTATAATGAACAGAACGAGACTGCATGCTGAAAAGAAAACAATTCTCTCCTAGTATGGCTTCCTGTCGTTTCCTGTGTTATTGGGGGATACAGAACGTTATTAAACTGGCAAGAGAAAAGGGAAAGAAAGAAAATGACGATGATGAGAATAATAATAATAAAAATGATGAAGAAGAATTGGTCTCTTACGTAGGCAGTCGAGAGATCTATTAGAAAAAAAAAGTGTGTGTGTGTGTGTGTGTGTGTGTGTGTGTGTGTGTGTGTGTGTGTGTGTGTGTGTGTGTGTGTGTGCCCGTGTGTGCCCGTGTGTGCGTGTGTATGCGCTAGCACGCGCGTGCGTGAGTGGCAGTGCATGTGGGTGTTGTGTGTGTGTGTGTGTGTGTGTGTGTGTGTGTGTGTGTGTGTGTGGTGGTTGTGCCTGCGTGCGTATGCGTATGCGTGCGTGTACATATGTGCGTATGCGCGCTGGAAGCATTGTTGTTGTCATGATTTTATTAATATCATCCATTATCCTGGGAAAAAAAACACTGTAAGATTTTTGCAAAAGCTGTCGCGAGGCTTCTTCATGAAGAAGGAGAAGAAGAGACAGAAAACAAACGCATAAATAAGGAAATACACCGTCATGTTTTGCTATCTGTAGACCGTGTAGCATCTCATACTAGAAAGCATTTTTGCGTCTATGCTTATTAGACAATGTATGCACTTTGTTTCTTCTTCCTTTTCCTGTATATATTACCCATATACACACTGCACTGACATCCTCGTTTTTCCTCATTGTCTTTCTCCTCTGCTGTTTTTCACGGTGTCTTTCCTTTCTTGTATTTTCTGCTTGTTAACTACATCTGCAAGACGCACATCTGCATGAACACATAATTATGCGCGCAGCGCACATACACGCGCACGCCCACACACGCGCGCACACACACATACATACACACACTCACGACACATGCATACACACATACGTGCGCCCGCACACGCACGCAAACACACAAAAGGAAAAAAGCAAATGTATTGCATGCTCAATGTACCATCTGGAAATAAAAACTTAACTTTACTTGATTTGACTTCACACACACATACACAAACACACACACACACACATAAACGCACGCGCACGCCCACACACATACAAATATACACACATACCTACATATCCACACTCACATACACATACACACACACGCATGCACGCACGCACGCACATACACACATAAACACACACATACACACACGCGCGCGCGCGCGCACACACACACACATGCATATACACACATACACATACACACACACATACACACACACAACACACACACACACTAACAGCTTGCGACTGTATTTTGTATTTATGTTGTTATGAAAAGGGGAAGGAATGCAACGGTAAGAAATAAACAGCAAAAAAGAAAAGAAAAACAAAACCGAAAAACGGCAACAGTTTCAAACTATTAAAGATATTTATTTCACTTATCTATCATTTTATTTCGGGGATAATGGAATAAGCATTCATGTGCTTTTTTTTTAGCATCCATTCCTCATATGTATGCACTTTTGAAAATTTTAACGTCCGCTCCCACAAGCACACGCTTGCCAACTCTTCCAAAAAGTGGAACAGGTTTTAATAATTATATCTGTGTAACTATGCATCTACTACCGCACACTAAGGTACATCACAGTTCACTAACAGCACAGAAGAAAACGAAAAATTCCACAAAGGAGATTTCTAAATGCTAGGGATAAGGTTTCGAGAGAGATGAAGAAAGAATGCTTTTGTGTAGCAAAGGTGACCTTGCACCCAAAGCTCCAGTGAAGTAAGAATAGCATGGACGTATGATATGCACACGTGGTCGATCATTACTCTCTACCTCCTTAGCTTGTGCTTGAATACAATACTCCCAAGTTAACCCACTTCGTACGTGGGGGTTTGTCCTAGCTAAGGGATTAGAAAGGAGGAACGTACTGTGAGAGAGACAAGAGAGAGAGAGGAGAGAGAGAGAGAGAGAGAGAGAGAGAGAGAGAGAGAGAGAGAGAGGAGAGAGAGAGAGAGAGAGAGGAGAGAGAGAGAGAGAGAGAGAGAGAGAGAGAGAGAGAGAGAAAAGAGAGAGAGAGAGAGAGAGAGAGAGAGAGAGAGAGAGAGAGAGAGAGAGAGAGAGAGAGAGAGAGAGAGAGAGGAGATGGCCATGAGGTGCCACTTTCATGTTGACAGTTATCCCTTCCCTTATATACTTTTGTATATATTCTACCTGGTGGGGTTCCCAGGGCTGTCAATATAAATATTACTCCCACCTTTTGGAAATTCATGCCAGGAATTCCCTCTTTTTTTAACCCTCTCTTTCTGTCTGCCTTGTCCCTTTTTCTTCCTGTCATCTCCTTCGTGTGTATTTTCTGCCTTCTTGGTCCATTCATTCCCTTGCATTGTCAGGCTTTGTCAGATGCTTAACGGAGTGCAACACATTGTCACTCTTAAGAAAGACAACAGTAAAGCAGGGCAAATTCTTTTATTTCGAGAATAATGAATAAGCACTCGTGTTCTTTTTTTTTTTTTTTACATCCAGTTCCCCAGTCTCCAGTAGCTGCTGTCTGAGCGCTCCACGACGACGACGAAGAAGAAGAATGATCTATAAAAGAATGAAGTAGGCAGGACGGTTAAGAATTTCACCTGCATAATAAGTACCAACAAAAGTTCTGGGTTCGATTCCCTGTCCAACCGTTTGTTCCCAGTTTGACTAAAAAAAGATCGAATTGAATGTCAAAGTCCTTTGGATGTGACCCACGTCGAGGACTTACATGCAAACACACGCAGAACATCTTGCGCACACGTTAAAAACCCTGTTCCGTCTGTAAAAGAATAGGCGATTTCACATCTGTAGGAACGAATGACAATTTTTTTAACAAGAAAAAGAAACCATGCATGCACACAGATGTCATGTTTAAACACGATCTCTGATGTTGAAACGGAACTTCCTAAATGGTGAGGGGGGGGGGGGGGGGGGACAGGGTGGAATACGCCAGTGGTGAACCTCAGAGCTCTACTAGCTGAGGAACAACAACAAACAACAACAAGAATGACGTCTCTTTTGCTGACAGTAACTTGTTCCTTCGGTTAAATACTTTGTAATTCACCCTGCAGTTCCTCCTCCCCCCCCATCTCCTCTCTCCCCCCCCCCCCATTTTCTTCTCCCCTTCCCCGTCATCCTTGACCGTTTTGCGTTGTATTTATGAGCATAACAGGAAATCAATGGGTTCAGCGGAAAGGCAACACAAGCTGTGGTTTGTGGGGTCTAGAACGGACCCTGAAGGTTAACCAGTCAGTGCAGTAATTGTTCAGGCCTGTTTCATGGGAGTATGCGTGTGTGTGTGTGTGTGTGTGTGTGTGTGTGTGTGTGTGTGTGTGTGTGTGTGTGTGTGTGTGTTGTGTGTGTGTGTGCGTACGTGCTTGCGTGCGTGCGTGCTGTGCGTGTGTGTGTGTGTGTGTGTGTGTGTGATGGAATACATGGTAAAGGGAATGGAATGGAAGGGTCGTTACGTTCAACTGCGCTGCTGCCTTGTCAAAAGGTACCCAAAAGTGTGTGTGGAGGGGGGGGGGGAGGATATGTGTGTGTTTTGATGGGGGTTTGGGGTGGGTGGAGGTTTTGTGTGTGTGTGTGCGCGTGCGTGTTTGTATGTGTGTACGTTGCATGTTTTGTGTGAATGGTTGCAGTAGGTTAAAAATCATCTTTAATTTTGTTTGACGATGGCAGCTTTACCAGTCTAAAAAACAGGATGTTCACGTATGCAGAGCTAATGAAAACAATGACTCACATGTCGTACAACATACAAGCACTAGCCTGATTGTCTTTAAGCATAAAAGGACTAGCCTGATTGTCTTTAAGCATAAAAGGACTAGCCTGATTGTCTTTAAGCATAAAAGGACTAGCCTGATTGTCTTTAAGCATAAAAGAACTAGTCTGTCTTTAAGCATAAAAGGACTAGCCTGATTGTCATAGCATAAAAGGACTATCCTGATTGTCGTAAGCATAAAAGGACTAGCCTGATTGTCATAGCATAAAAGAACTAGCCTGATTGTCTTTAAGTATAAAAGGACTAGCCTGATTGTCGGAAGCATAAAAGGACTAGCCTGATTGTCATAAGCATAAAAGAACTAGTCTGATTGTCTTTAAGTATAAAAGGACTAGCCTGATTGTCTTTAAGTATAAAAGGACTAGCCTGATTGTCTTTAAGTATAAAAGAACTAGCCTGATTGTCTTTAAGTATAAAAGGACTAGCCTGATTGTCGGAAGCATAAAAGAACTAGCCCGATTGTCTTTAAGCATAAAAGAACTAGTCTGATTGTCGGAAGCATAAAAGCACTAGCCTGATTGTCTTAAGCATGAAAGCTAACGCGTAAGCGACTCTAAGTAATAGACTGTTTGTCTAAGCTAACGTGGTAACTTCACTTCTCTCAGAACCGCTCAGGACTGATTTACATGGTAATGGGCTGCTCACTTCTGCCACTGGTGTTGCTTGGACGCAAAAGCGTTAGACTGTTTTGATGGTGTCTTCTTGTGTGCACTTTGTGCCACTACTGTAAATCAACTGATATTTGCGAAACCGCCGCGTCGTGTGTGTGTGTGTGTGTGTGTGTGTGTGTGTGTGTGTGTGTGTGTGTGTGTGTGTGTGTGTGTGTGTGTGTGTGTGTGTGTGCTTGCGTGCATGTGTGTGTGTTGTGTGTTGTGTGTTGTGTGTGTGTGTGTGGTTGGGGGGGGGGGGGGGTAGGGGTCTGTGTGGGCCTGTGTGTGTAATTGCATGTAGGCATTTTGTAACTGTTCCTAATGTTTTATTGTGAAGAAGGAAAGTGTTGTTGTTTTGCACTTTGCTATACTGTGTGCTACTCAGGTTCTCTGAGTGTAAATGTTCTCCATTCTTGTTCTCTGAAGTGTTTCTGTGGTTCTTTGCGAAGTTTATGACCGAAGGTGAACGATGAGAGGCTATGGGGATAAATGCTAGACGCCGTTTTATAGATAATGGCTTTGGATGTAAAATCTTGAGTTGGTTTTGGTTTGTCAGGTAGTGATGATAGATGCCAGAGGCTGTTTTGTAGACCGCTGAGTTGAACAGCGGTGTTAGGCATTTCTGAGCTGAACACCATGGGGGGTTGGTTACTCAGAATACACGCCCTGTTTTACTCGCATGCACTTTGGGTTTTTTTTGTACTCATCAGACACAGGAATCAGTGTGACACATTAAGTGCAATGTAAGATGAGAAGATTTTCTTTTGTCGGGCTGTTTTCAAGTTCCTGGCTATAATCATAGGCGGTCAAACTCTGATTTCAGAGGGGTTTATAATTATATCATTGATGTAGCTAACATTGTTTTTGTATTTCAACGTGGGCAGTCAAACTCTGAATTCAGAGGGGTTTATAATTATATCATTGATGTAGCTCACATTGTTTTTGTATTTCAACGCGGGCAATCAAACTCTGATTTCAGAGGGGTTTATAATTATATCATTGATGTAGCTCACATTGTTTTTGTATTTCAACGCGGGCAATCAAACTCTGATTTCAGAGGAGTTTATTATTATATGATTGACGTAGCTCACATTGTTTTTGCACATCCACGTGTGTGTGTGTGTGTGTGTGTGTGTGTGTGTGTGTGTGTGTGTGTGTGTGTGTCTGTGTCTGTGTCTGTGTCTGTGTGCGTGTGTGTGTGCGTGTGTGTGTGCGTGTGTGTGACTGTACATGAGTGTATGAGAGTGTGTGTGCGTGTGCGCGCGCGCGTGTGTCTATGTTTGTGTGTTCGCATGCATACGTGCGTGTGTGCATGATTTAGGGAGCGCGCGTTTCAGTCTTGACGAAACCCTCCATCGGTCAGACACATAGTAGACAGAATCCTTCGTGAACATGGCTAAAGGGTCGTATTTTTCCTGGCTGAAGGAACTAAACTGTTGTTTAAAGAGGTACAGACAGGAGAAGCACAGAGCGCAACGCACTGTGACTCAGTTATCGATCTGAGCAGACTGAGTGACACGATGGCCGAACCCGGTCATTGGGCCTGTCCCCTCTCTGTCACAGATCCAGCATCAGCCTGATGCCATCTGTTTATACAGGCTTAGCTGTCTGGGTAATGACTCTTCTTGCTTGGTGCAGGCACGTGGGTGCAAGCACGCACGCTCGCACGCCCACGCATGCACGCCCACGCATGCAGGTGCACGCGCACACACACACACACACCACACACACATACACGAACACAGAATGAGAGAGAGAGAACATTGAACACTGAGAGAGAGAGAGAGACAGACAGACAGACAGACAGACAGACAGACAGGCAGGCAGGCAGGCAGGCAGGCAGGCAGGCAGGCAGGCAGGCAGGCAGGCAGACAGACAGACAGACAGACGAACAGACAGACGAACAGACAAAGAGAGAGACAGAGGCAGACATGCATACAGGCATGCAGAGACAGAGAGAGAGTACCTTAAAAGCATTGATCCAGGAAATAATGTATTCTCTGCTAAGTACTTTAAAGATAGAAACCATTTAACCAAACCGAATTCATGCAATCAATAATATTATTTACAAAAAGAGGTATGCTAATCATCATTACTTCTTGTAATCACTTTAAGATCATCATCCCTAGAATAAAGCGGCATGAACAGACCAAAAAAACCATAGTATTCTCATACTCGTGAAGCTAATAAACCTCCAGGACTAGACTTATTGTCCAAGCAGAGAAAGCTAATATAGTAATGCCCTGAAGACACTCTCTATTAAGTAAGAGTCTCTCTTTGTCTAAGCAAACTGTGGTACCACTCTTCTGGCAAAGTCAGAGACACTGAGGAGGAGTGATTTACATGTTGATGGGATGCTCAAGTTCTGGCACTGGTGTTGCTTGGATGTGAAGCTTCAGTAATACTGTTTGACGGTGTCTTGAGCATAATTATTGGTGTGGGTACTGTAAATCAGCTAACATTTTTGCCAAACTTGTTGTTTGTGGTAATTATTGTGTGATAAACATTTAATTTGTAACCGTTCTAATCTTATAATTATTGAATTGAAGTAGAGGTGAAGAGTTCTTCTGCCTTGCGCTTGAGTATAAAGGCTCTATATATTAATGTTTTTAATTCCCCCCCCCCTCCTCTCTCTCTCTCTCTTCTCTCTCTCTCTCTCTCTCTCTCTCTCTCTCTCTCTCTCTCTCTCTCTCTCTCTCTCTCTCTCTTTTTATCTCTGTGTGTCTGTGTGTGTGTGTCTCTCTATCTCTCTCTCTTTCTCTGTGTGTGTGTGTGTCTCTCTCTTTCTCTCAGCGTGTGTGTGTGTGTGTGTGTGTGTGTGTGTGTGTGTGTGTGTGTGTGTGTGTGTGTGTGTGTGTGTGTGTGTCTATCTCTGTCTCTGTGTGTGTGTGTGTAGGGGGGGGGGGGGGTGCTGCAAAGTTTACCACTGAAGGTAAATGAAGTTACGTGATGGGGATGGATGCCAGACGCTATTTAATAGACGAGTCATTTGAATGTAAATTCGGTAGCTCATTGTCAGCATTTGTCTCTGTCTGGGTATATGTTTGTTTTAACGTGGATAGATTTTATGTATAGCTAGGCTGGCTTTGAAGAAGAACCCCTCCACCAATGAGGTCATATAAGGACTCTGTGTGAACGTAGCTGAAAGAACAGTTATGTGAAGAATGAAAGACATAAGGAAACACAGACAGCCAGATAAGCCCACTTTTTTTCCTTCTTAAATACACACATAGCAACACCTCTCTCTCTCTCTCTCTCTCTCTCTCTCTCTCTCTCTCTCTCTCCTCTCTCTCTCTCTCTCTCTCTCTCTCTCTCTCTCTCTCTCTCTCTCTCTCCCTCTCTCTCTCTCTCTCTCTCTCTCTCCCTCTCTACTCTCTCTTCTTCTCTCTCTCTCTCTCTCTCTCTCTCTCTCTCTCTCTCTCTCTCTCTCTCTCTCTCTCTCTCTCTCTCTCTCTCTCCCTCTCTCTCATCTCCTCTCTTCCTCTCTCTTCCTCTCTCTCTCTCTCCTCTCTCTCTCCTCTCTCTCTCTCTCTCTCTCTCTCTCTCTCCTCTCTCTCTCTCTCTCTCTCTCTCTCTCTCTCTCTCTCTCTCTCTCTCTCTCTCTCTCTCTCTCTCTCTCTCTCTCTCTGTATGCCTGTCAATTTCTATCTTGTGACAATTTTAATGGCGATTTGTAATTAATCGGCCATATGTAGCACTATATATGACCCTAGGTGAGCTGATCTAAATCTGAGAGAATGTCTGTGGAAATTGCCAACAAATGAAGGATTCAAACAACTAAATAAGGACTAGCTGCACAGTGTTGATCTTGACAAACCATTCACTTTTCTCATCTGAACTTTAGTATAGAACAGGTTTACCATGGACAGGTACAGTGAGATCTCCCGCAGGCTCTGAAACAGTGTATGTTAAGAAACTTCCTGCAAATTAACCAGCCAGCCAACTCAGAGCCATATGTTTACTGTCCATTTTCACAACCTTTTCTTTCCTTTCTTGTGGACGGTCTATGACTTGCCCTCTGTATGCTATCCATCTTTACAATCTGTTCTTTTCTCTGACATAAACGCGAAGCAAATTAACCTAAAGTCAGGCAAGTAATCTCACATAGAGACTAAAAATAATTATATGAGTGAAAAAAAACTGTCTAACAAATGAACCAACTACCAAGTGAAGGAACTTTTAACTAATTAACTAGCCAGCCGACTCAGAGCCATAAACAGACTGTCCTTTTTCACAACCTCTTCCCCCCTCTCCCGTGATCAGAATCACACCTTGCCCCACAGAGCCAGGCAAGGCAGAGCATGTTGAGTTATAGAATCTCTAACAATATTACGTGTGATGACAAATAAATCCTCAAACCAGCCAAGAACCACCTGTATGATATCCATCAGTACAATTTATACTTCATTTTTACCTTTTTCACTGGCATAAACAGCATTTAATGAATTGGCTTGAAGTCAGGCAAGTGATATCATACAGAGTCTAAAACAACATGAATGAAAGAACTGTAAGTAAAATTAAGCAAACACTAAAAGAACAACCTGTACAATATCCATCTTCAAATTCTACTTCCGTCTTTTTCCCTGTGAATGGTAGAAACAATCTTGGCCCACTTCCAGGCAAAGAGTCTACTATGGCGTCTAAAACAATAATTATGGGTGAAGGAAGAGACAACAAATCAACCAAACCAAGCAGCCCAGGACCATCTGTACTTTATCCATCTTCACAATCTGTTTCCTTCTTTTTCCCCTGTGAAGAATAGAACACAATATTGACCCAGAACCAGGCAAGAAGGTCTCCTGAGGTGTCTAAAATAATGTGTGAAGGAAGAGAAAACAAACGCACCAAACCAAGCGGCTCAGAATCAGCTGTACAACATCCATCTGTACAACATCCATCTGTACAACATCCATCTGTACAACATCCATCTGTACAACATCCATCTGTACAACATCCATCTGTACAACATCCATCTGTACAGCATCCATCTGTACAGCACCCATCTGTACAGTCCAATACTTTTCTCTCTCACATGAACCACGTGACAGCTTGGCCCCTAGCAGGCCGGGATAGGGATCTGCTGTGAAGTGTGTGACATGATGGCCATTAGGCCTATCGACGTCCTGTCGGCTTGTGTTGGGGGCATCAGCATCAGTATGATCCCTGCTGTCGGTGGATTTGTCCCACTGTCTTCCAGTGTTGACAGGGATGTCAGTTACTTGTGGTGGCAAACTCTTAGTGGGCTTGAGTGTTTCTTGTGGGGTCTTAGGTGGCTATTAGGTCCTCCCCCCTCTTCTCTCTCTCTCCACACTCTCGCCCATCATCACCTCTACCAATCTGCTTTGTCTTTTAAATCGTTTTCATCATCATCACTGTTATTGTATTTTTTGTTATTTCATTTATCTATATTTCATTTAAAGGCAAATGGAATAAGCATTCATGTGCTTTTTCACATCCAGTCCTCGTGTGTATGCAGTTTTTTGTAAATTTTGTCATCTGTTCCCATTGGCACACAATAGCCTACTCTTTCAAAAAGCATAACAGGATTTAACAAGATTTAACGTGTGCACACAATGTTCTGCGCTGCGTGCATTCGCACATGGGCCCTGGTTTACAGTCTCGTCTGAAGGATTTTTGGGGAGAGTGGAGTCTGCACTGATGTTAACTCCAGATTAAGGAACCTGTCGCGTAATCATTCCTACCGTTATCATTACAGTGATCTGCCATCCCGGCCTGTGACTGACAGCCCTGTCAATACTGGAAGACAGATCTTTGTGGTCTTTGTCATTGTCGTTCCCATGATCCTCGTTGTTGTTTTCTGGTAGTTTTTGTGTTGACCACTATCACTGTAATCGTCTTGTTGATGCCGTCATCGTCATCAACAATGTAAAATGCCAAGAAATCATCACTGGTATGGTTCTTTTTTTTTGTTTGTTTTGTTTTGTTCCTCTGCTAGAGCTCTGAGGTTGGTGAGGCTTTGCATATGCAGGCATTTTTCCCCATTATTAAGGTAGCTGCATTCTTACCTCAAAGATTATGACCACTAGTATCACCAGTAGTATCAAAACCATCATTACTTTCTCTAGGTTCCTTAATCTGGAGTTAACCTGATTCTCGGGGTTTTTTTCTTGTTCTTTTTAGGGGGGAGGGGGTGTCCGTCACTAAATGCCTTAATTGATCAGTTCCTGTTTAGTTACGTCTTTAGTGTCTCTTTCATTCCTTTCCAAGAAGGTTCGGGGATGGTCTAATGGGGAGGGGATGCGTGCGAGTATGCACACGTATGTATGCAGACGTGTGTATGTAGACGGCAGGGGAGGGGAGGGGAGTGATAGTGTTGTATTTGATTGCTCATTTGTTTTTCAAAGATGACGTGCCAAGAATCGTGGTAGGCCTATATTCATCATAAATGGGCACTGGAAATCGAATGGATGCTACGTAGTAAAGTTAATGTCTGTGCATTTCTCAACTAACAAAGACAATTAGATGTGGTGTACAAGGTAATACGCGAGAGACAGACGTGACGAATATGGTGATGTGCGTTTCTGCCAAACTGTCGGAGTAGTTTTCATGATTATAAACATAACTAAGCCTCTTCTAGTACGGCCGTTTTATCGTGCGTAATACTTGCGTAATGTTTACTATACAATGATATACTCCGATATATTTTAATTATAAATCAGAAGCTGACGTAAGACCAAGATTACGGGTGCACACGTTTGTCTTCAGATGTTTGGATGCTTTTTTTTTTTAATAGACACGTCTCCAAGCAGAATCGATTTCTTTCCATATTATAAACCAAAACTACTGAGTTTGATCTGTGATGCTTTGTGTTGAAACTCTCTCTCTCTCTCTCTCTCTCTCTCTCTCTCTCTCCTCTTCTCTCTCTCTCTCTCTCTCTCTCTCTCTCTCTCTCTCTCTCTCTCTGTGTCTCTCTCTCTGTCACACACACACACACACACACACACACACACACACACACACACAAGATCGCACACGGGATTGCATGTTTATCGCTGACTTCCCACATACTGGGTCAGGGAGAGATATTGCTGAACAGCACTTTAGACTTCGCACCTCTCTTTCATCTCCACCAAGAATCAGTTTGGGATTGTGTGTCGATGAAAACAGTCTGTCTGTCTGTCTGTCTGTCTGTCTGTCTATCTGTCCGTCTGTCTGTCTTACTATTTGTGTGTGTGTGTGTGTGTGTGTGTTGTGTTTGTGTTTGTGTGTGTGTGTGTGTGTGTGTGTGTGTGTGTGTGTGTGTGTGTGTGTGTGTGTGCGCATGTCTTTGTGTATGTGTGTGTGTGTGTGTGTTTGTGAGTGTGTGTGCGTGTTCCTTTATTCTTTTGATTCTCTTATTCTTTTATTTCGACGATAAGGGAATATCTTATTTAGTTACTTTATTCTTTTAAATCGAGGATAATGGAATAAGCACTCATGTGCTTTTTTTTGCATCAACTACCCGTGTGTACGTGGTTCTGCAAATTTTGTTATCTGTTCCCACCGGCACACTCTGGGTCTACTCTTCCGAAAAGTAGAACAAGTTTAAAAGCGTGTGCAAGATGTTCTGCGTGCGTTCGCACACGGGACCTCGGTTTATACTCTCATACGAAGGACTGGGAAGGGTGGGGGTGGGGGGGTGGGGGTGAGGGTGGGGGTAGTGAAGTCATCCCGATGTTATTTCCAGTGGGGAAATTCTCCTTGGATGGGATTCAAAGCCGGGTCAGCAGATCGCGATCGCAATGCGCAACTGTCTAACCACTCTGTCTGTCTGCCTGCCTGCCTGTCTGTCTGTCTGTCTGCCTGTCTGTCTGTCTGTCTCTATGTATGTCTCTATGTATGTCTGTCTGTCTGTCTGTCTGTCTGTCTCTATGTATGTATGTATGTATGTATGTATGTATGTATGTATGTATGTATGTATGTATGTATGTATGTATGTATGTGTGTGTGTATGTATGTATGCATGCATGTATAAATGTATGAATGTATGCATGTGCGCGCGCGTGTGTGTTACGCACACATGCGTGCGTGTGTATGTGTTATGTGTGTATGTGTGTGTGTCTGTCTGTGCGTGGGGTGCGCGTGCATGCGTGTTATGTGTGTACGCGCCATACTACCCCCATTCCCTATCACCTGTCGGTGTCTGGCAAACTGCATATCATTAAAATTCCTGGCGAGCGATGGGTTTCCAGCACCTGCGTGTGTGACAGCATGAGGCCCAAACCTGGTGATCGCCTGGTACCAGTGACCAGCACTACAGTGTTGTCCAAGCCAGGGTTTGCCAGATTGTCAACATGTGTGCGTCTGTTCTGATGTCTTTGCTTTTCTGTTGATGTGCTGTGATATTGTGGATAAGATCTTACATTCGTAAGGATGGTGAGTGCGTGTTGGAATATAAGAGGTGGTGGCTTTCTGCAAAGTTTCTCTCTCGGTTTTGTCTAGTTACTTTTCATGCTGTTTTTTTGTTGTTTGTTGTGTTGTTGTTGTTGTTGTTGTTGACATTCGGTTATTTTCTAGTATTTTTTTTCGTTTCTTGCATTTCAGGTTATAGTCTCTCAGAAAGCATGTACATCACTTTCGTAGTAAAATAGAGTTTAGTTCTTATTCAGATACTGTGTGGCTAGCTGTCTGCATGGTCTTTGTTTTGTATAAAATATATGTATATTTCTTAGTTGCCTGTCATGTTTCTTTGAGGTTTTTTTTCCTTTTTTGCCTGTACTGTTGCTTGTACTAGTTGATCCAACCGTAATTGGTTTTCTTTATTTCAGGGCTGTTTTCTTTGCTTCACATAGCTCAATTTTGTTTTTACAAAGTTTTCACAATCAGTATAATCAGGAAAAAAAGAGACATAATTGACTTGGAGAATATAGCTGTGTCCTAGCATTAATGTCTACGTTACATATTTCTTTATTTTTCTAAATTTTTCAAGAGGTTTATAGAATGCACTCTTGTTTGTTACATATTTGTTTATCTTTTTTTTCAAGTCTTTCAAAATAGCGAGGGAGAGGATATGGATGCCGCCCTCAATATGTTGGCCCCAGGAGAAGCTGAGGTCTCTGACAACTCGCTCCCCAACGACCACATAGGTTATGGAAACACCTAGCACTTTACCTTTACATATTTTTTCAAAGAGCTAATACAGACTCTCTTCTCCATACCCCTCCCCCCAAATGTTTTGAAAAACTAATATCTACCTCCTTCCACCTAACCTTACAGACAAGTGCAATTCATTGTAGAAGTGGCTCTCTACAGGAGGAGTGTACTCAGATTATATACAATCTTCATGATTTCCCTTTGATCTTAGCCAGAAGGCCCTCTTCATTAGATGAGAGAGAGAGAGAGAGAGAGAGAGAGAGAGAGAGAGAGAGAGAGAGAGAGAGAGAGAGAGAGAGAGAGAGAGAGAGCATATACAGGGACAGAAGTGCCAAGATCTGGGAACGTTGGAAGTAACGAAACTTGTAAAAGCAAAACCAGCTGATCTTTTTCCACTCAATACTGTCTCTCTCTCCCATGAATTTATAAGCAAATCGCTTGGCGGCAGTGGTTCTAAACGACTCAAGTGTCTGCATACGCGAAACTGAGAGCATCAGACGTAAGCTACAAGACGCCACGTGAACGACCGATCATTTTGGAAAGTGTATGTGTAAGAGTCTGCTTGCAGAATAATGAAGACAGCTTTCATTTACATGCAAATAGCGTTCTGGAATGGTAATGCCGATGTGCTTAGGTTCAGAGTCACATAAATGAGTTTTTTGGCGTCGTTCTTTGCTGTGTTATCTTACAGCCGACATCATTCAGGGATCCCCAGATAAAGCAGCTTCCTTCTCTCGTGTCTCTATGGGAATATTTCGGCATCGGTTATTCAGAAGCATTCTGGTTTCGTCTGTGATTTCAACACCTAAAGTTGGAAGAGGTCTTTGCCTTTGGTACTTTTTTAAACTGTATCTAGCTTAGTGTTTTGTTGACTGTACCAACTTTTCAACTTCTGCCGAGACAGTTTCAAATT
>CM060320.1:27541943-27564443 GCA_030674155.1 Stramonita haemastoma
AGTATGGTAACTGCATTCCGACTTCGGGGATGATGTCGAACCCCAACACCTGTGTGGATGTTTATACAATTTCGTCATCTGTTCTACGGCGCAAAGCAGCCTGCTCTTCCTCAAGGCGGAACAGGTTGTTGACATGAGCGGAAGATGTTCTGTGTGCATTTGCACACAGAGTTTATAGTCTTATTCTGCTCTGTTGAAATGAAAGGAACGAGAGCATGATGATCATAGAAAAAAAGCTACCACCTAGCTTATGTATGAAACACCAAAGAGTAGAATGATGCTTAACACCACATCGCAATGCAAGCATTCAAGCTTTCATGGTTTGATTCGAAATTGTTACACTTGGATTGATTAGCTTCATAAGCATAAACTGTAGATGGGTTTTTTTTCGTGCATTATGAATAACAGCACTGACTTTTGTTTAAGACAGATAGATAGACATGTAGTTAGACAAAAATACATACGTACGTACGTACGTACGTACATGACAGACAGACAGACAGACAGACAGACAGACAGACAGACAGGTAGGTAGGTAGGTAGGTAGAGAGAGAGAGAGAGAGAGAGAGAGAGAGACAGAGAGACAGAGAGACAGAGAGAGACAGAGAGAGACAGAGAGAGAGAGATAGAGAGAGACGTGCAAACAAACGGAAAGTTTGATTTCAGTAGGATAACAAGATAAACACAATTTCGGGAAGACATTTTTCCATTTGAGCTTTAAAAAGTTATTTAAAAAAAAATGAAGCTTGAAAATAATGATCTAAGGCTTAAAATAGGATTGAGGAAAATTCAATGTGTGTGAGTGTGTGTGTATGTGTGTGTGTGTGTGTGTGTGTGTGTGTGTGTGTGTGTGTGTGTGTGTGTGTGTGTGTGTGTGTGCAGACGTGTGTATATATGTGTGTGTGTGTTGGAGAGAGAGAGTAAGGGAGAGAGAGACAAGGCAAGGCAAGGCAAGGCAAGGCAAAGGCAAGGCAAAATTCTTTTATTCGAGGATAATAGATAAGCACTCATGTGCTTTTTAACATCCAGTCCCCGCCCTTTTCAGGGAAAACATCAAGATAAAAGATACTAAACAGTAAAACTATATGCAGTACCAAACAACATAAAGGAATAAGGACATTATACATAATAAGATAATAAAATGCACACTTTCAGAAGACGAAAGTCAGAAGCCACAATAAAATGATTTTGATTATAAAAGAAAAGAGAAGCGTTAATAGATAAAGAGCAACAAAGAAACATAATGAAATAAACAACTTAGCAACCAAGAAAAGTCCACCCAAAAATACTTAGCTACAACATTGTTACAACTCATAACAACGAGAGAGAGAAGAGAGAGAGAGAGAGAGAGAGAGAGAGAGAGAGAGAGAGAGAGAGGAGAGAGAGAGAGAGAGAGAGAGAGAGGAGAGAGGAGAGAGAGGGTGCATCTGGCCTGTTTTGATGCAAACAAGTGTTCCCCTATTAGCAGCAGAGGGAAAAGGAAAAAAGAGACCCCTGAGGTTTGTGACCAGTTAGTGGGCATCTGGGTTAGTTAGATCGTTTGTTCGGGTTTTTTTAGCGGGGGGTGAGGGGTACTATGTTATAGTAAAGCCCATTTTCTCCACTTTGTATCTCGTTAATAAGTGATATTAAGGAATCGATTGGCTTTGCTTCGTAATTAGATTTTGTTTGTTTGTTTGTTTGATTGGGGATATAGCACACAAACATTGTAATGATGGATAGAGAGGTTGTTGCCTCCAATTAGGTCATGCTACTAGTGATTGTCTCATGCTATTAGGGATGTGTGTGTGTGTTGGTGTGTGTGTGTGTGTGTGTGTGTGTGTGTGTGTGTGTGTGTGTGTGTGTGTGTGTGTGTGCATTTTATTTTCAAACCCAATTTCTCTCATCAGGTATGTAATTGGGTTGGTTGTAGTGATTATGTCGTGGATGTGTGTGTATATATATACTGTATATATCATTTTTAATCAAGTTTTTTTCTGTGATACGTTATGTATTCCGTTGGGTTTTCTTTTTTCTTTTTACTCAAACATATATTATGATGAAATTACACCCGAGCATTTTGTTTAGGTGGTGGTGAATTTACAGCAGTGTTTTAGATTTCGAAGCTTGTAGAACTCCCCAGGCCAGTTCATTTGTCTGTCTAGCTGATTATCATCGCCAAACAGTTTACCTCTAGAATAATCCTAGATGAGGTGGCATGATGGCCTTACAATACCGCTTGCTCTATTGTTCTTGTAAAAATAAAAATCTTCCTGTTTGTCCTTTTCAATGTGTTGTTGTAACCTTAAAGAAATTTCAATAGAAGAAAGAACACCAGCACGTTTTGAAAGCAGAATGAAAAGAAGCGGTTTTTTTTAACACGAAAAAATTCTTTGCGTTTAGTTGGTGTTGTACGTGTGTTCGTGTGTTCTTTTCTTCTGACTTGTTGTTATATTTCTCATCATTCTTGTTCTTAGTTGTTTTCTTCTCCTTCTCTTTCTCCTCATCTTATTTTATCCTCCTCCTCCTCCTTCTCCTCATCCTTCTTCTTCTTGCTCCTCCTCTTCCTTCTTCTACTTCTTTGTCTTGTTGTTGTTGTTGTTCTTCTTCTTCTTCTTCATTTTCTTCGTCTTTTTCTTTTCTTGTTTTTTTATGTTTACATATAATATTTTCCCGGACATTCTGTTTGTTTCTAGACACTTGATTTATATATGGACATGTGAAGGAGAGAGAGAGAGAGAGAGAGAGAGAGAGAGAGAGAGAGAGGAGAGAGGAGAGAGAGAGGAGAGAGAGAGAGAGAGAGAGAGAGAGAGAGAGAGAGAGCGATTATAAATGCGAATGATTTATTGTTGCTAGGCCTTTTCATCCCATACACAAGGGAACAGCGCGCGGAATGGGGACACTGGACATATCAAAGCTTTTAAATGAACATGATAACATCGGAAAACCATGCATCATAACATGGAGACTTTATCTTTTGTTATTCAATATTTGAAGATTATTCATTTCCTTTTCAATATTTTGAGGATAGTAGAATAAGAACTTATGTGCTTTTTAATTTTTTTTTTAATCTTACATCCAACCAGGAAAGAGATAGGGAGGGAGGGAGGGAGAGGGAGAGGAGACAGAACAGAGACAGACAGACAGACAGACAGACAGACAGACAGACAGACTGACAGACTGACAGAAAGAGAGCTAATAAAAAATCCAGTACCAGTCAAATACAGAAAGCCTTTTATTCCAGAGAGACAGAGACACAGAGAGATAGACAGAGACAGAGAGAGACACAGAGAGAGACACACAGAGACAGAGACAGAAAGAGAGACAGACAGACAGACACAGAGACACAGACATCATTTATGAAAATAAAACCCCAATACAAGTCCAAGTAAGCTGTCCTATCACTCTAAAAGTCAAGAAGTAATGAATGGCAGGGTCACAGAAAGTATGGTGAGAGGAAGAAAAAATCACCACAGTCTGCAGCAGTCTCACCACTTAAGAGAGTGGCATTGCAATCAAAATGTATGGACCAGACTTCTAGCCAGGGACAGCACAGGACCACACACACATGAACTGCCAGGGCATCTGCAGAAGGCTGTGTGGAGGAGGAGACTCAGAAGATCCATAGTATTTGCACGTGTGCTAACTTGCATTTCTGTGATCATTCTCCAAGCAGTAATTTGCAAGTTAAATGGTTGGTACAAGAAACTCGTGTGTCTGGCATCGTCATTCTCTAATAGGTAATTTACAAGAAAAAGGCTTGTACAGGTTACTTGCATTTCCATTACCCTTCTCCAAGCAGTAATTTGCGAGCAAATGTTCTGTAAGAACTAACTTACGTTACTGTTATCAAGTCTATAAGTAGTAATTTTGCGAGTCAGTGGTTTTGTACAGCTAACGTAACATTTCTATTATCATTCTATAGGCAGTGATTTGTGAGTGATTGGTTTGTAGAGCTAACTTGCATTTCTGTTATCATTCTATACTTTTTTATATCACTTTATGTCACAATGATTTCTCTGCGTGAAATTCGGGCTGCTCTCCCCGGGGAGAGCGCGTCGTCATAAGTGCAGCACCACCATTATTTTTTTTTCCTGTCTGCAACTGTATTACTTTGTTTCCCTATCACAGCGGCTATTTTTCTACGAAAGTTTGCCAGGAACACCCCTTTTGTTGCCATGGATTCTTTTACGTGCGCTAAATAATTATCTGTAACACACGGAACCTCGGTTTAACGTCTTATCTGAAAGACTAGCACCCAGATCACCACTCATGGTCTAAAGATGGGGAAAAATTTTGGGTACAAACAGGACTTGAACCACCGCGCACTCCGACCCTGACTTTTTGCTCTCTAGGAAGGTGCGTTACCTCTAGACCACCAATAAGCAGTGATTTGCGAGTAAATGATTTGTATAGCTAACTTACGCTTCTGTTACTATTCTATAAGCAGTAATTTGCAAGTAAATGGTTTGTAGAGCTAACTTGTATTTCTATTATCATTCTTCAGGCAGTATTTTGCTAGTAAATGGCTTCTACATTGTGTTTTGGAGATGGAAGTAAAAACAACGCTTTATTGAAATGGCAGCAAAGTCATAGCCTGAGTCATGTTTTCTTGTACTCTCAATTGTTCTACTTAAGTCGAGATAGTTATTCTATAACTTAGTTGGCTAATAATCTATAGAATACCAGTACAGTTTGTCTCCCTGACGTATATTTGGTCCTCTGTAAATTATACATACAGGAAATATCTATGATTGATTTGAAAGCACAAAGAGAAACAAATTCTGGGTTGTATACCTTCATCAAGTTTTTATGTTTATTTTTTTTAAATGAGTGGTTAAGCTTAAGAGAACTGGATGCATATCTATCAGTTTGTTTTATTTTTTTAAATAAAAGAGAGAGTTAATGTATTTTATAAATATGTGTATTTACACATGTATGAATTCTCACATGCCTGTGCATGCCTGTGTCTACATATGCATGGATCTACGTGTACATGTGCAATGCACACACGTGCATGCAAGTTATACACACAAACACAGACACAGACACCGACGAAAACAAATAAACACACACACACACACACACACACACACACACACACACACACACACACACACACACACACACACACACACACACACACTTTCACACTTTAACGCTTTCAAACACACACACACACACACACACACACACACACACACACACACACACACACACACACACACACACACACACACACACACAACACACACACACACTCACCCTACCTCAGTATTAACCCTTTCTCCACTGTAAAGAACCCTCCCTCCCCCCAAGTTTCCACTCGAATGCACCAAAAAAGGATAAAGAAGAGGGACAGTCCAGACAGGGGAAAACGTGAAGGTTTTAAATAAACATGACAGGACAACTCGCGTGCAGGTGGTCAGTATAAGAAAAACACTATCATGGGTGGATGGTCAGCGCAGCCAAAACAGACTGTGTTTGTGTGGTCACCGTGAAATGCGTTACGTGGGATCAGCTTGCTTTGACGTTTTGTTTTGTAGAGTGTTACAATGGGACGAGGTTGAGGGGTCAATGCACACAAGGTTCGTAACAAATCACCCCTAGGGAAATGCCTCTCAGGAGAAAAAGCTGGTAATTTGTATGCAAGTAAAAGCGCGACAAATTAGCACTTCATTAGTTTAAGCTAGTGTGTGAGATAAGCTTGCTGTGATGGTTTGCTTTGCAGAGTGTCACAGTGGAACACTGTTGGAGGTCAATGCACACACGGTTGTAACGTATGGACGTTTTCAGGAAATACCTCTCATGAAAAAAAAAAACTGACAAATTTAAAACAAATAAGAGCTTGGAAAATGAAAGCTTCATTATTTAAAATTTTTAGCTTTTTACCTGGAATTAACTGGCTTTGAAGCTTTCTGTGTAGAATTTCACAATGGAAAATGATTGGGGGCTCAATGCACGCAGGTTTGTCAGAAATTGCTTTTCGGAAAATGCCTGTCTGAAAAAAGCTGATACTAGGAATTCAGCTAAAAGCTTGACAAATTAGAATTCTATTATTTCAACCTGTTTCGTGAGATTAGCTTGCTTTGAAGTTCGCCATGTATAATGTCACACTGGAATACATTAGGGATCAGTGTAAACAATGTTGTAACGGATGAAAGTTTTTGAGAGATGTCCCTGCTCACAAAAAAGCTTACAATTCGTATACGATTGAAAGGTTGACAAACTAGGACTTCATTAGTTTAATGTTGTATGCGAAATTAGCTTGTTTTGAAGTTTGCTGTGTAGAATGTCATGATGGAAAACTTTGGGGGGGGGGGGGGGGTGTCAATTCACCCAAGAGTTCCAACAGATCAATTGTTTTTGGAAATGCCTATCACACAAAGCAGGTAATTGAAATAAAAGTAAAAGTTTGACAAACTAGGACTTCATTACTTTAACCTATTACGTGAAATTAGCTTGCTATGAAGCCTGTTGTCTATACATTCTCACAGGAATACATAAATGGAGGGGAGGGGGGAAGGTCAATGCATAGAGAGCTGTAACTGATGAGTTTTAGAACAAAAATGTCTCTCACAATAATGCTGATAAACTGTAGAAAGCTGAAAGTTTGACAGTCAGGATTCCATGTCTTAAACCTATGAGTTTGTAATCTTTGTAAGTCAACCAAAATTTGAGGTGCAGAGATCATACTGGTTATGTATACAGACTACCAACAAACAAAACTAGAATAGGGCACTGAAAGAGAGAGAGAAGAGAGAGGAGAGAGAGAGAGAGAAGGAGAGAGAGAGAGAGAGAGAGAGAGAGAGAGAGAGAGAGAGAGAGAGAGAGAAGAACACACACACACACACACACACACACAACAGATTCTCAGACATTGCAGACATTTTTACAAACTAGTAGAAAGAAAGAAATTGGTTTAAAAGTTTCGTCAGTGTGTATGCAAACTAGTTACCCAATATTATTAGCAGCAGAGAGAAGGAAGGAAGGAAGGAAGGAAGGGAGAAGAAGAAGACAAAGGGAGAGGAAAAAAAAAAGAAACAAACAGAAGGCTGGTTAGGCCTGTGAGGTTGGCGGCCTGTCTGTCTGTCAGTGGCCCTGTCTGTCTGTCAGTGGCCCTGTCTGTCTGTCAGTGCCCTGTCTGTCTGTCAGTGGCCCTGTCTGTCTGTCAGTGCCCTGTCTGTCTGTCAGTGGCCCTGTCTGTCTGTCAGTGGCCCTGTCTGTCTGTCAGTGGCCCTGTCTGTCTGTCAGTGGCCTGTCTGTCTGTCAGTGGCCTGTCTGTCTGTCAGTGGCCCTGTCTGTCTGTCAGTGGCCTGTCTGTCTGTCAGTGGCCTGTCTGTCTGTCAGTAGCCCTGTCTGTCTGTCAGTGGCCTGTCTGTCTGTCAGTGGCCTGTCTGTCTGTCAGTGGCCCTGTCTGTCTGTCTCTTGTTGCTGCAGTGTTACAGCACAGCACAGTAACCCCACCCATCCCCAGCGCCCAGTGTGCCTCTGGTCTTGCTAATGAAGGAGGCAGGCAGAGCCATTTGTTTCGTCTTTGTGCATCATGAAATAAACAAGACAGAGAGGCAGACGTGTAATGATTGATAGAGTTGGTGTTGGGTTTAGTTAGGCGATTGTTGATTTATTATGTGGGTTTTTTGTATAATGGTGTTTGTGTGTTGAAGTTTGTGTGAAAGTGTGTGTGTGTGTGTGTGTGTGTGTGTGTGTGTGTGTGTGTGTGTGTGTGTGTGTGTGTGTGTGTGTGTGTGTGTGTGTGTGTGTGAGAGAGAGAGAGAGAGAGATAGAGTTGATGTTTGTGTGTTTGTTTGTGTGTGCAATAGTACACTACCATTATATGCACAGAATGATGATCTCACTTTAATACATCAAAATTTGAGGGGGGGGTTTCTAACGTATCCTCTTCTAGTCTTTTTCTCTGATCAAAAGTGTCTAACAGCTTTATTCCAGAGCTATCTCAGAGCCTCTGAGATCAGTGACATGATTATCGGTCATAAGTTACTTCTTACTGTGATGTCATAACCAGCACATGCCAAAGAACTCACGGCAACAGGGGAGTTGTGCCTGGTAATACTCTGTAAAAAAAAAAAAAAAAAAAAAAAAGGCATTCTGACACATAAAATAAACAGCAAAATCAAAAATGAGAAAAACAATGTGGCGCTGCCCTTAAGGGAACACACTCTACCTGTGTAGAGCAGCCTGAATTTTTCACAGAGAAATCTACCGTAATATAAAATGGTATACAAATATGTCAGCCTCTGAATTGTTAACGTGTAATGACAAGTGTATTTTAGATAGTATTGACCAATCAGCCTGACATCAATCTAAGGGGAAAATTAGCCATTATACTCTACGGGGATGGGATAGTTCAGTGATCAGAATACACGCTTTCCACAAACTAAGGTTAAGCAACATCGAGCGGAGTTACCAATTGGATGGGTGACTGTTTGTGCGCCTTATCTTCAGTACAGTCTCCCAGTCCACCCAGCTGTAAATGGGCACCTACCTTCTGTAGGGTCAGGGAAGGTAAAGCAGCGAGGGAGAAGAGACGGGCACCACCCTCAATACGCTGGCCCCTAGAGAAGCTGGGGTCTCTGATGCCTCGCTCCCCAACGACCACATAGGTTATGGGACACCTTTACCATTACCTTTTCACTCTGCAGTAGTGTCATTAGTCACTAACAGATCTATAAACCAAAAACTGCTAACTTACAGACACTGCACGAAGAAGTCTGAGGCTTGAACATCAACAGACCTTATCTCACAAACTTCTCAGCACAGTACAGAAGAAAAGAGAAACCCTGCCACAGCAGCAAGATCAATACTCTCAGGTTCATCTGCTGGTGTCCTGCACTTCTGCTATCTTTCTCTGACCTGCAATTTGCAAGTAAATGGCCTGTACATTCTGAGCAGACCCCTTTTGGAATAATGTTTTGGAAATGGTGACCGGTATAGTGTTGCAATCCCAGATGTCGTTCCTTCTGTCAGCACACTTCTCCACGTAAGAGAGGATGAATCATTGCCATGACCAATCCATGTAGGTGGGTGGGGGTTATTTGTAACTGTGATTGTAAAGGAAAAGGAACAAAGATTGCCTGCTTGTATGTCTTTACTCTAGCTTTCTTTCCTTTCGCAGTTAGCTGTTATCGAAGTGAGGTAAACTGTGCTGATGTCTGATACACCGTTTCGGAAACTTTTTGTTTCGATAAATGAGAGTCTGATGTGTTTTACGAGCTGTCTATGCATGTGTGCATGTGTTGGTCACACATACAGACTGACAGATAACATAATAATACATACAACATACTATACATACTACATGCATACATTACATACATAATCATACATACATACATACATACATACATACATACTACATACATACATACATACATACATATAGCAGACACCAAAGACAGAAAAAAAGCAGGAACACACACACACACACACACACACACAACGCACACACACACACACACACACGTACACACAACACACACACACACACACACACACACACACACAACACACACACAACACACCACACAACACACACCCAACATACACACACAACCACCCATACATACATTACACACACATGCGCGCACACCACGTACGCACCACGCACGCACGCACCACGCACACACACACACACACACACACACACACACACACACACACACACACACACACACACACACACACACGACACTGTCCACCGGGATGAATCTGTGAAGATAAGGAAGAAGGAGAGCACAGCTGATGAGGAGAAAGGAGAAGTATGGTGTAGGGGCAGGGATGTTGTGTGGTGGGGGGGGGGGGGGGGGGGGAGGGCGGGAGGATGCGTCATTGAATAAACACCACCCTGAAATGTACTTGCTGATGGTCACTAGGCTAGATACAAAAACACTTTACGGGTGGCTGGTCACCACAGCTGGACTGTACTCTGTTAAGGGAGGGGTGGGTTACCATAATGTAGGTCTAACTTGTGCAGCGGTTGTTCACTGTGAAGATGGGTTCTTCTTTCCTTTCTCTAGGCCTACCGCTTTTAGCATAGTGAAGATTCTGTAGATTTTATTTATTTATTCATTTATTCTTTTAAATCGAGGATAATGGAATAAGCACTCATTGTTTTTTTTAAATCCATTCCCCGTGTGTATGCAGCTTTGTAAATGTCATCTGTTCCCACCGGCACAAGATGGTTTACTCTTACGAAAAGCGGAACAGGATTTAACGTGTGCGCAAGATGTTCTGCGTGCGTTCGCACACGGGGCCTCGGTTTACAGTCTCATCCGAAGGACTTTTGGGGAGAGTGGAGTCAGCACTGATGTTAACTCCAGGGTGTATGCTGGCTATGTTCGTGTTTCCATAACCCACCGAATGCTGACGTGAGTGACGGGATCTTTAACATGCATTTTTTATTTTCTGCATGCGTGTATACACGAAAGGAATGAAGGCGCTGGCAGGTCTGCACTTGAAGTTGACATGGGAGATCGGAAAATTCCCTACCCTAATTCACCAGACGCGGCCGAGATTCGAACCCACGACATGACCCACAGGATTGAAGTCGAACAGTTTTAACAACTCAGCTACCATCGCGTCCGTGCTGTGTATGCATAATGTTGCAATGAGCCACAAACGGGAAGGGGGTGGGGATTGTATGTATTGTATTGTATTGTATTGTATTGTATTGTATTGTATTGTATTGTATTGTGTTGTATACCACTATAAGTCACGGCAGATTTCTCTACGTTAAATTCGAGCTGCATTGCTCTCCCCAGGGAGAGCTAGTCGCCACAAGAGCAGCGCCACCCATTATGTTTTCATTTTCATGTTTGCAACTGCATTTGTTTCCCTACATAGCGGTTTTTCTTTAAAGAATTTTTGCCAGGGCAACTCTCATGTTGCTGAGGGTTATTTTACGTACGCTAATTATGTCTAAAATACAGATGCTTGTTTTATCGTCTCATCCAAAAGACTAGCATCCAGATCATCACTCATGGTCAAATAAATGGGGGAAAAGTTTCGAGCCCTAAGGGGCATCGAACTGCCACAGACTTGGAACCCGGAAATTTCGCTTTCCAGACAGGTGCGTTACCTCTAGACCACCAAAATTAATCCACTTGGGAGTGGGGGCAACGCCGTAGGGTCGTAACTGATCAATTTTTCAAAGAAACGCCCCTGACGAAAAGAACGACGAACCATTCTGGCCCCCTTCCCCGAGAAAAGAAACAGAAAAAAGGGAGAGGAAAAAAAGCTAAGAAGTGGTAGACGAGTGGTAAGTAAGCTTGACACCATTGTGTTCAATGTTGCAATGAAATACATTCGGGGTAGGGATGGGGTGGAGGGGTGGGGGGTGGGGAGAGGGGCAACGTTCGTCGGGTGGTAACAGATCGGCTCTTTAAGAGAAATGTCCCTGACACAAAGGAGGACACTGCCCCCCAAAAAAAACAAAACAAAAAAAAACCACACACAAAAAAAACAAAGCAAAAACACCCCCCCCAAAAAAACACACACACACACACACACAAAAAGGACAAAACGAAAGAAAAAAAAGGGACAAGCATTTTATATAAAAAAAAGAGCTAACAAAGTCGTATACAAGTGGCAAGCCAGACAACATTGTGTACAATGTTGCAATAATGGAACACACCCCGATAGGGTGGGGTGGGGTAGGGGTAGGGGTTAGGGAGGGTGGGTGGGTTAACGTTCGCAGGGGTTGTAATAGATTGGTTCTTTCAACAACGACAACAAAAATACCCCTGACGAAAAAACCCATCCTCACCCCACCTCCCAAACAAAAAACACAAAAACAAAAAGAAAGAAACAGGAAAAAAAAGGATGAGAGGAAAAAATAGTAAGAAAAAAGGTAGACAAGTGGATTGCTGTAAGGAAGAGCAAGTGTTTCCATTTTTGTAGCTGATGTTCGTCATCTTGCAGCAAGTGTAGAGGTAGTTGCTGAAGCTAATCAGGTCATTCACTTCAGACTGAACTGGGGGAATAGACCATTGAGGGCTAGACTAGCTGCATGGATGAGAGAGAGAGGGGTGGAGAGGGAGAGGGGGAGAGAGAGAGGGAGAGAGAGAGAGGGGGGGGGGCTGGAATCTTGAAGGAGAGATAGATAATTAGACAGACAGACAGACAGACAGACAAACATATAGATAGATAGATAGATAGATAGATAGATAGATAGATAGATAGATAGATAGATAGATAGATAGATAGATAGATAGATGGAGACACACACACACACACACACAAACACACACACACACACACACACACACACACACACACACACACACACACACACACACACACACACACACACACACACACATTGGGAGTCTGGAAAAAAAACCCTAAAAAGAAGACATCTCTGGAACTAAAATGAAAGAAAAAAAGCCAACAAAACCCACCAGTGAGCGAAACCAGACCACTTTAGTAACTGTGGAGGATTTTGTCCTTGCCTTTTGGCAGTCAGACGGACTAGGTCTATGCCAGACAAGAGGCTAAAGGACCCTCCGATATGCCCTTCACCATCCCACAACTAAAAGGCCCTATCGTAAGAGCGGAACCTAAGACATTAAAGAGAGAGAGAGAGAGAGAGAGAGAGAGAGAGAGAGAGAGAGAGAGAGAGAGAGAGAGAGAGAGAGAGAGAGAGAGAGAGAGATAAGGGTAGACAGACAAACAAAGGAGTCGTGTGTAGTAAACTTGAAGAGAAGAAACCCCTGGAACTAAAATGAAAACCCAAATCCACTAGTGAGCGAAGCCAGACCACTTCTGGAACTGTACAATATTAATACTAATACGTTCTCGCTCTCCTGGCAGTCAGAGGGACTATGGCTATGCCAGACAACACAAGAGGCTGAAGCACCCTCCGATATGCCCTTCACATCCCACAACTAAAAGGCCCTGTTGTAAGAGCGGAAAGAGCGGAACCAAAGTCAGTGTGTTTCCATTAGCCGTCCTTTTTCTGAAGAATAATTGTAAGTATCCAGACATTTTATTGAGAGGCTCTTCTTGAGGGATTTAGATTTCTGTTGGATTGATTGATTTGGTTTGACTTTATTTTGTTTGTGGTGTTGTTGGTGTGTTCATTACTTATACACATTGATATGAGCACAAGAATGCACGCACACACTCACAAACGCATGCGCGAACGCACCAACACACTCATACATACACATACGCGTGCACACACATACACACAGACACAGACACTCACACATACACACACACACGCACGCACACACACACACACACAAGCGCGCGCGCGTACACACACACACACACGCACGCACGCACGCACGCACGCACGCACATAGCTTGTACGTGTCCTTGACACATCTTTTTGTCAGAATGATATGTTTTAGTCTGAAAACTGAATCGGAATTTTCAAAAGAAATGACAGTAGTGTCTCTGAGCCTGGCCCTCAAGATAATGATGCGTAACAATCCTCCTCTTTCCGTGGATACAATCAATATTCATCTTGTTTTAAATTTGAATCATCTACATGGTAATTATTCAAAATTTGAATCTAATAGTGAAGATCTTCTTTGTCGAACGCTCAGACAGCAACTATTGCTGTCTGACATAATTGTGAGCGAAAAGGCGTTGCGCTGTCGTTAAGTGCCTGACAAGTTAGGCCCAGCACATCCCGACTCCGGCGTAAGAGATAACTGTTTAAGTCTTTCTGGAAAAGCAGGAGAACGGACAAAGATGGCAGAACATAAAAAGGAGGTGACAGGAATAAAAGGAACAAGGCAAAAACAAAGTGAGGGGTAGAAAAGAGGGAATTCCTAACACAGAATCTCCAGAAGGTGGGGATGCTATCTATACTGACAGACCCCAAGCAACCCCACGGGGAAAGAGAACATCATTTAGACATTAAACTATTAGACACTGATGAGGAAACAGATAATGGCATTACAGCTCGAACACAGTTTTCTGTAGAGAATCTGAAATGTAATGCCGCAGCATATCAACACCACAGACATCAGATGACTTTCAGAGACATCAGCATTGCATCTTTGGGGCAAAGATCATGAGGGAAGGGTTAGGGAGAGAGAATAGGCTTGTGGTTAGAACGTTAAGCTCGCGATCTCACAGTCCAGGTTCGAGCTACCTCTATCGAGACACTCGTTTGAGATTTTTTTTTTCTCCTGGAGTTAACATCAGTACCGACTCCACTATCCTGAAAGTCCTTTGGGTACAAATATAAACCGAAATCCCATGTGTGAACGCAAGCACACAGAACACGTTATAAACCGTTCTGCTTTTCGCAAGAGTAAACCATTAAGTACTGGTAGGAACTGATGATAAAATTTACAAAACCCGTACATAAAGGTGCCGTGTTTGGACGTCCAGAGATCCCCGAAGTTGGAATGCGGCTACCTTAATTGTTGGTGAAACGTCGTGTAAGCAAAGTGTCACCATTTGTTAACCGTGGAGCTCTCTAATGAGTGGAACACCAATAAATGAGTGGAACACAAATAAACAAAAGCTAGTTGATTAATCAGAGATTAATCATTAGTCTATGTCATTTCTTTCTGAGAAATTAGCTCTGTAGCTCAATTTACATCAAAACACCAATTCTTTCGGAAATTGGCTTTTAAAGGATTTTTTGTTTTGTCTTGCTAAACTAAATATTGACAAATTAATAGCCTATGAATAATAATTATTATAATTAAATCAACTATTAAATTCGTCTCTTTTGTGGCATGCGTGGTGCCATTAGATATCGTAGCTTTTGCATGAATCAAAAGACCATCTTTTACATTAGAATCACGTACATGTCAAAGTGTGTTTTATTCGTTCATGAACAGCGTGAGTGATATAATGATTCAATGTAGAAATATGAAGAAAGGGGAAGTTCAAATCGGCAGGAAATCAATTAATATAAAATATCAAATAATGTGTCATTGTGAAATGCTTGCAGCATCAGGAAATTCGTGGTTTGAAAATGAATGGTTTCAATTGATACCACACGTAGGGCTGGTAAAAAACACAAAAGTGTGTGTGTGTGGGTGTGTGTGTTGTGTGTGTGTGTGTGTGTGTGTGTGTGTGTGTGTGTGTGTGTGTGTGTGTGTGTGTGTGTGTGTATGTGTGTGTGTGTGTGTGTGTGTGAACAAATCACTAATTAGAGACTTATTACGTATTATTCAAATCATTGTTATTAATCTATTTTGTCGTCACATGGCTTAAATATTACTATATACAAACCGGGAAAGATCAGATTTGTAAGATTTAATTTTCTCTGTTCAGTTATTACTCTTTTCATACGCTCTCTCTCTCTCTCTCTCTCTCTCTCTCTCTCTCTCTCCTCTCTCTCTCTCTCTCTCTCTCTCTCTCTCTCTCTCTCTCTCTCTCTCTCTCTGTCGTCCGCTCTCTCTCTCCCCTCCTCTCTCTCTCTCTCTCTCTCTCTCTCTCTCTCTCTCTCTCTCTCTCCTCTCTCTCTCTCTCTCTCTCTCTCTCTCTCTCTCTCTCTCTGCGCTTCAGTGCGAGCGCGCGCGCAAGCGCGCGCGCATGTGTGTGTGTATGTATGTGTGTGTGTGCGCGCGTGCGTGCCTACTTGCGTGCGTACGTGTATGTAGGCGTGTGTGTATGTAAGTGTGTGCATATAAGTGGATATGTGGGAGCGAGCATGAGTGCGGGCATGCATGTATGCGTGCGCGCGCGCGCGCGAATGCGTGTATATGCATGCTCTTTTTAAAAAAAGAAAAAAAGAATCACAAACCTAAGAACAGAAAAGAGAATACCAGTTACGCTTAACCGTCAATCTCTCAGCTATTGTCCTTGGTCTTTGCGGTAAGCTAATACTTCACAGTGTGTCTGGGTACACAGCACAGAGAGAGGGTCTTTTCATCCGCTTTAATGCCTCTGCTGGAGAGAGACAGCCCGTGTACTCACAAGTCGGCACTAGGAAGCTTAGTAGTCTGTAAATGTCGCGGCAATTTGACCCGTCAGGCGAGAGAAAAAGACGTTAATTAGCGGTTAAAGGTTGTACCTTTTGTACGTGAGCAGACAAAATGAAACACCGAACAAAAGAGGAAAAGAAAAGAAATGAAACAAGCGAAAGAAAAACCCAACACTAACAACATCAGGAATACACATTGTTACAATGTGCTTGGTTTAAGGTTTGTTCAGAAATAAATAAAGAAGTAATAAATATTGAAAGAAAGAAAGAGAGATTTAAATAAATAAATAAATGAATAAAGAAAGAAAGAAAGAAAGAAAGAAAGAACTTGTTACAATGTGCTTGGTTTAAGGTTTGTTCAGAAAGAAAGAAAGAACTAGTTAAAGACAGATTGAATGAAAGAAAGAAAGAAAGAAAGAAAGAAAGAAAAAAAGAAAGAAAGGGAGAAAATATTAATTACACCCAATTGATGTTAAGAGAAACAACAAGAAAACAGCTTGTAACGTGCCCTAATAGAAGAACTATTAAGCTAAACAGTACTTGAGGAGCTTAGAAGCCATATTCATGTTCATATGAAACAAAGTATGTTTTTCAATACAATTTCAAGGATGACAAATTAGATTTATCACTTTTCCCGAATTTGTGACAAGCACTTTTCGGAAAGAAAGCTACAAGAAGAAGTTAGCAAACAAACCCCGCATAAACAAGCCAGCAAAATTAGGGTACAGTTGCAAGAAAACTAGACCAAAATGAACATTAAACAAAATAAGAATAAAAGTTTTAGAAAATCGTGTGAGAGAGAGAGAGAGACATCAAGGTAGATTCTGTACAGATGCGATTTTGAAATTGCTTTTCAGTAACTTGACCAACACTGCAGGTGTCTGTATCTCTCGGGCCTGGCTGATGACCAGAATATCTCACTAAGAAAGAAAGCGGAAAGTACAGCCCTGCTAATTAATAATTATATTATAATAATAATAATAATAATAATAATAATAATAATAATAATAATAATAATAATAATAATACATGGAATTTGTATAGCGCTATCTCTTGTAAAGACAAATCAAAGCGCTTGCATTTGACCTACAGAGCCACAGATCATGCTGCCACCAGGCGCAAAGATCAACGACGAACAACGATGATCAACTGTTGTTGTCTTGTTGCTGCTGTACACTTTAGAGCGCAAAGCCTGGGCAAGTATGTATGGAGGGCAAGCTGTTACCCATGCAGCAGACCCCCCTTCTCCACGGCACTGGAATGATCCATTGGAAGGGCATTGACTGATACGAATGGTTCCAGTACCGTTGCCATATACCTACAGCCCCGAGCCGCTCTGGGACTCCAACTCCCCGATTTTTCCTCAGGGATGGTGTCTAAACACGACACCTGTGTGCATGCTGGTTTGTTATAATTTTGTCATCCGCTCCTACCGGCACACGATGGCCTACTCTTCCGAAAGAAGATGAAAAAAACGGTTTTCTTTTCAGTTTGAACCTTTTCTGTTATTTTTATAGCTGTGTCCTGTTATCAGGTAGAACAGAAATTGGAAACATCGGTATGTTAGGATATTGTATAAGCAAAAAGTTGAAATGACGCACACGTTAAAACCCCGTTCTGCCTTTGGGAAGAGTAGGGCATTGTGTGGCGGTAGGAACTGATGACAACATTAAAAACAAAAACACATACACATAATTATATTATAATTAGACATCACCCTACCCCCCCCCCCCCCCCCTCCGGATCGGAACGGGACTTTTTATTAGGGGGTAAATGGTCACATATTAAGCTAAATATCACTATTGGTCGTCCTCAGAGCTATAGCCTAGAAACGTAAAAAGTGAAACAAAGAAAGTCAGATTATTAATTTGTTATGTGTTCTATTTATAATAAAAATAATATTTCTTTAACATTTTGGCATTTAAATTATTGTTATCGACTTTGGATTTTGCTGAGAATTAATGAGATTGACTCGGGTTGCCTCGGTCTGTCCTTTCTCCTCTCTACCCCCCCCCCCCCCCCCCCCCCCCCCCCCCACCTCCTCTCCTCTTTCAGATTTCCATGTCACTTTAACCCCCATCTAAAATCACTTGATGTGAAAGAGCATTAAAATGAAGGCTGCCACACTAGCTCACGCACACACACTCACATTACATGCACACACGCTCGCACAGTGTGCAGTCAACGTATTCATAGGTTGTGTGTGTGTGTGTGTGTGTGTGTGTGTGTGTGTGTGTGTGTGTGTGTGTGTGTGTGTGTGTGCGTGCGTGTGTGTGTGTATTTGTGTGTGTATTTGTGTGTGTGTGTGTTTGTCTTTCTGTCTGTCTGTGTGAAATAAAGATAATTCTTATATGCAATCACACACTCATGCATGTACGGACTGATGTACACATAATGTGTGTATGTGTGTGCGCGCACGCACGCAAAATATAATCAGTTCTTATATGTAACTTTCAGATGTGCGCACACATACTTTGACATGAAGACTCTCTATCTTTCTGTCTCTGTCTCTGTCTGTCTGTCTCTCTGTCTGTCTCTCTCCCTCTCTCTCTCTCTCTCTTACACACACACACACACACACACACACACACACACACACACACACACACACACACACACACACACACACACACACACTCAACCAGTTACTTTAACATTACTGACACCACACTATGCTTTGGATCCATCACGCTGCCCTGTCCCGGAAAAGTAGAGCTGGACGCTTTGAGTAATTTTCCTTCATTCGCGGATGATTCTTGGAATACAATCAATCACACAGACTGAACTTGTGGGGGTATTTTTGGACCATGGCAGATAAATAGAGCATAATTATGGTTAGTGTGGAACATAATCTCCGCAGTGTTTGGATACAATAGAACACAATCAGTATTGACGACACGAGAGGTCTAAAATTAGGGAAAATCTTGTTACCAGTGGTCGATCGCGTTGGTGATGTTGGTGTGATTGTGTTGTGTGTTGTGTTGTGTTGTGTTGTGTTGTGTTGTGTTGTGTTGTGTTGTTGTTGTGTTGTGTGTGTGTGTGTTTGATGTGTGGGGTGTGTGTGTGTGTTGTTGTGTGTTGTGTGTGTGTGTGTGTGTGTGTGTGTGGTGTGTGTGTGTGTGTGTCTGTCTGTCTGAATATATATTACCACACCACACTTTCACATTAATTACATATATTATATATATAGATACACAAGCACACACTCAAACACAAACACTTCTCTCTCTCCCTCTCGTCCTCCAATCACGGACGGGAGGGGGACGGGATAGCCGAGTGGTCAGAACATTGCGCTCGCTCGCAGTTATGACGACCCGGTTCGATTGCCGGTCGAGGGGATTTTTCTGCTGGAGTTAACATCGGTGCTGACTCCACTCTCGACCCAAAATTCTTTGGATGAGACTATAAACCGAGGCCCCGTGTGCGAACGCACGCAGAAACATCTTGCGCACACGTGAAATCCTGTTCCACTTTTCGTAGGAGTAAGGCCATCGTTTTGCCAGTGGGAACAGATTTACACGATTTATATATAAAAAAAACTGCATACACACGGGACTGGATGTAAAAAAGCACATGAGTGTGCTTATTCCATCATCCTCTATATATAAAAGAATAATATAATATAAATACAATCACCCCCCCCCCCTTCCATCTTGATGGTAAAATCCCTCAAGCACACAACTCACCATTACTAACACTATCCTTACACCTCACACAAACCACCAAAACGCACAGAAAAGCTCCAAAATGAATAATTCACCCAAAAAACAACACAATAAAAGAGCAAAAAGAAAGAGAAAGACAAGAAAATGCATGACATCACAGCTGTAACGGTACTCTTTGTTACCAAGGACGAAGAAACCACTGAAGCAAGAATCTCTCTCTCTCTCTCTCTCTCTCTCTCTCTCTCTCTCCTCTCTCTCTCTCTCTCTCTCTCTTCTCTCTCTCTTCTCTCTGTCTGTCTGTCTGTCTGTCTGTCTGTCTGTCTGTCTGTCTTTTTTCTGTCTTTCTTTCTTTCTCTTGCAAGTGCATCCCAAAGAAGAAAGAAGAAAAGTGGCCGGTAGTGTCACCATGAGTGCGTCAACTCTACTACAGAGGCCGAGGGATAATTATAGTAGGGAGAACAGTGTATAAATTATGAACAGGCCACTAGAAGTGAGCCAGGTGATTGGGTACTTTTCATCTTAGAACTAATTACCCTCGAGACCGTACCCCAGAACTGGGTTGACTTTTGTTGACTTGTGGTCTGGTGGTCTAAAGGTAATGCATATTGTCCAGAAATTCAGAAGTTGGGGTTTGAACCTGTGACAGCCCGAATTTTTCTTTCCTTTCCGCAAAGTGGTAGTCTTTGGGTCGGGTGTTGGGGAATGGAAGGTAGTGTGTGTGTGTGGGGGGGGGGGGGGGGGGCGCTGTTTTTCTTTGGATGAGACAATGAACTGAGTCCTGAGTACCGTTTTCATTACAGAACCCACACCCGAAAGAGAGCTGTCCCAAGCAAAATTGTGCATCAGGAAAAAGCCACGGTCACGATGATTATCTTCTCCTTCACCTATCTTGTAGACTGTGTTGGGGCACCAATGAGGGTTTTGCTAACTAGCTCCCTCCACTGCTTTTGCGGTTTTCAGGCCATTATATATATATGGAAGAGACAGTAAGGAACCCCTGACTCGATAAGAAAACCAGCTAAAAGAATCTGTCACCATAAGACCGGCACCCCCTTTAATTTTTCTTTTCTTTTAAAAAAACAAAAATTCCTGCGCAGTGTGTGTATGTATGTATGAGTGCTGGTAAGTGGTGTGTGTGGTGGTGTTGTGTGTGTGTGTGTGTGTGTGTGTGTGTGTGTGTGTGTGTGTGTGTGTGTGTGTAGTTGTGTGTGTCTGTGTCTGTGTGTGTCTGTGTCTGTGTGTGGGCGCACGTGAGTGCGTGCGTGTGTTGGTTGGTTCTTTAATCGAGCATTAATTTGGTTTGCGCAAGAAGTGACATTAGACGATTGAGAAAAGATGGATAAGGGGGATGCTGAATAGACTAGCAGCCGGGCCAGATGGCAAGATTTATGGGGAAAAAATCCACAGCCTTTAATAAGATAGAGAAGGGAGAGGAAACAGATATTAAGAGGATTTGGGTTTTTTTTCGCATTTTTATTCTTTTATTTCGAGGATGCTCTCTTTTTTCTTTCTTTTCTATCTTTTTTTTAAAAAACAGTTTTCGTGAGTGTGTGTGTGTGTGTGTGTGTGTGTGTGTGTGTGTGTGTGTGTGTGTGTGTGTGTGTGTGTGTGTGCGCGTGTGTGTGTATGTATGTGTGTGTGTTTTGGTGTGTGTTTGTGTGTTGGGGTGTGTGTGTGTGTGTTTCGTGTGTGTTTGTGTGTTGGTGTGTGTGTGTGTGTGTTGCGTGCGTGCGTGTGTGTGTGAGTGAATGAGTGGTTGTGTGTGTACGCGTGCGTGTATGTATGTGTGTGTGCGTGCGCTTGCGCGTGCATGTGTGTGTGTCTGCATGCAAACAGAGGCCCTGCCAGCATGTGTGCGTGATTACATTAGATTATGCATTTGAGTCTGTCAGTCTGAACAAGCGCGTTGGTTGGTGTGAACGGGTGTGTTTACTAGCACAGAGGGGCGTGTTGAAGAAACCCAATGTCGTGGTTGATTTCCTGTGTGGTGTTTCTATCCGTTCTTGTTCAGTTCACCTCATGCCACCTGCAGTTTAGCCCAGGACGCTGTCGGTGAGGTTATACGTTAAGGCTGCAAGAAAGTCGAAAAACGCACACGAATGTACGCACGCGCTCACGCACACACATGCACATATACATAGAGACGCACGCACGCATACACACACACATATATAGATACACAGCCCCCCTTCCCCAATATATATATATATATATATATATATATATATATATATATATATATATATAATATATTATTATAATATGTATTCATAATGATGTATGTAACATATAATATATAATGTAATTATTATATAATATGTTGTTATGTGTTGTGTTGTGATGTTTATGTATTTTGTATGTGTGTGTGTGTGTGGCACGAGCCCGTGCGTGTGTGTGTACGTAGAGAAGAAAGAAAGAAAGAAAGAAAGAAGAGAGAGAGAGAGAGAGAGAGAGAGAGAGAGAGAGAGAGAGAGAGAGAGAGAGAGAGAGAGAGAGAGAGAGAGAGAGAGAGAAGGCAAGGCAAGGCAAGGCAAGGCAAGGCAAGGCAAGGCAAGGCAAAATTCTTTATTCGAGGATAATAGATAAGCACTCGTGTGCTTTTTTACATCCAGTCCCCCGCCCTTTTCAGGGATAACATCAAGATAAAAGATACTAAACAGTAAAACGATACGGCAGTACCAAACAAGAGAGAGAGAGAGAGAGAGAGAGAGAGAGAGAGAGAGAGAGAGAGAGAGAGAGAGAGAGAGAGAGAGAGAGAGATGTCCAACCAAAGAAGTCAAAGTTAAACAAAAATAAAAGGCCACAATAAAATAATATTGACAAAGCAGATAACGTGGCCTCTAGGTGGTTACTTTTTTCACCATCAGTTGTTTATTGTTGGTGGTGATGGTGGTTTTTTTTTTTCTCAGTTTGAAACTTTGAGGGTAACCCAGAATT
>CM060320.1:27574443-27579443 GCA_030674155.1 Stramonita haemastoma
TTTTTAAACATAAAACCATATCGGAAAAGTTCCGTTGAATGATGAATAAACTATTTAAACGGGTTTGCGTGGAGAATTGAATGCTTGACATGACGGACGCTATAGCTGAATGATTAAGACCGTTCGACTACACAATCCCATGGGTCCATGAAGTCGTGGGTTCGAATCTCGGCCACGTCTGATGAGTTAAGGGTGAGGATTTTTGCGATCTTCTGTGTCATCTTTTAAGTGCAGACCTCACAGTCCCTTAATGTGTTATACATATGTAGAAAATATAAAAAATGATGTGAATGCTGAAGATCCCATAATTTTTAGCGTTAGATGGGTTAAGAAAACATTAAAATACCCACCAAATAGCCCCGAAGTCGGAATGCAGCTACCTTCATGGTAGGTTAAAAACAAAAAAAAACAAAAAAAAAACAGTCACACACGCTAAATTTCACATTGTTGAACGTCGGAGCTCTCAAGGGAGAAATGAAAACAAAAAAAAGAGATCGACAAAATCAAACGCCTCTTGGAAGTGATGAAATAACGTTGGGCATATGAGATCAGCGTCGACACTGAAGGGTTTGGAGCAGGAAATGTTTGTCAAAGCTTCGTGTCGAGAATGCTCAAATCACAAAGGAAACTGGAATGAAGGGAGAGAAGGATTAGATTAAACGGGGGTGGGGGGGGGGAGAGATGGTGGAGAGGGAGAGAGAGGGTGGGAGAGAGAGAGAGAGGAGGGGGGGGGGGAGGAGGGAGAGAGAGAGAGACAGAAACAGACAGAGACAGAGACAGACAGAGAGACAGACAGAGAGACAGACAGAAAGATAAACAAAGATGGGGGATTTGAGTAACACAATATTGATAATTATGTGTGCGGGTGCGAGTGCGCGCGCGCGCGTGTATGTGTACGTGTGTGTGTATGTGTGTGTTACGTGCTTGCGTGCATGCGTGCATATGTGTGTGTGTGTGTGTGTGTGTGTGTGTGTGTGTGTGTGTGTGTGTGGTGTAAGTACGTAACATACAAGTCCATAAAATTTCAGGCCTTTTTGTCCATGTTTCTATCTGTGCGTATCAGACTTTGAAATGTTCCTTTTTGTCTGTGCTACGTTTGCCCAGTTTGAAGTGTTAGAACACTCGTGTTTTTTACCATTAGAACAAAGCAAAACAAATTCAATGTAGACAAACAAACAAACAAACAAAGAACTAAACTAGATACATGTTGATTTATAACTAAAATCCACGCACCAATCTTAGCTTAGTAATCGGTTATACGAGTTCTAAAGAATGGAGAGGGTTGCAGGAAAGCAAAATGACGAATCTCTCCCCATAGTTAGAATTATTATCCATACATCTCCATCCGCTATCAGATGATATTATTAATATGGAACACAACGTGGATTCATAGTACCCAGGCATATTAATTCCCTGAGAGGTCAGACAGGGATAATTACACATCAGTGCAGTTAGCACACTGGTATCAAACGGTCAGCTGTGGGATAATTATTATTGTCTCTCCTCCGTTTGTGCAAGCATGGTACCAAACCGGCTGACTTACAAATGAAAAAAAAGGTCCTGGAAACAACAACAACAAAAAAAGACTAGGTGAGAAATTTCGCAGCTGATTGTTGTTTCACACAGGAAATTCTGTTGCGCTACCCTCCACTCTCTCCCCCTTTCCAAAACACACATGCAGGCACACATCATGCACATAAACACATACACACAGCATACGCACGCATGCACGCACGCAGATACACACACACACACACACACCCACCCACACCACACACCTCTCTCTCATCTCTCTCTCTCTCTCTCTCTCTCTCTCTCTCTCTCTCTCTCTCTCTTCTCTCTCTCTCTCTCTCTCTCTCTCTCTCTCTCTCTCTCTCCTCTCTCTCTCTCTCTCTCTCTCTCTCTCTCTCATCTCTCTCATCCTCACTCTCTCCCATCTCTCTCTCTCTCTCTCTCTCTCTCTCTCTCTCTTTCATCTCTCTCTGTTTTATTTTCTGCATTACTCTCTCTCTCTCTTTCTCCGTTTTCCTCTCTATTTTCATCATCTCTCTTGTTTATTTTTGCGTTCCTAGTAAACACTGCTGCCTTTTTCAAGGAAATCTTCAAAATAAATAATCTGTTTTCGTTTTATGACGTTTTACATGTGTTTACGGTTGTTGTTTTTTTCCCCTTTTTTTCTTTTTTTTGGGGGGGGGGGGGGGTGGGGGGGGGGGGGTGGGGGGGGGGGGGGGGGGGGGGGGGGGGGGGGGGGGGGGGGGGGGGGGGTTCTGGCGACGATGTAGTGTATATATAAAAATTCGGATGAGTACAAGATATTCATTCAGAAGTATTATTTGTTAAAATGGCACTTTTAATGGGTTTTGTTTGGTTGGTTACCTTTTCCTAGGGTTTTTTTTTTTGTAACCTGAGGATTACATTAAGCGAATCGCTGGCATCCTTTGCACAGTATGATTATATTATTGTATTATCATAACTATTAGCCTTAAGGAATTAAATGATTTAGAAAATATGTTATTTGATATTTTGTTTTTTTTCAGAGGGACGGTGTTAGATATGTGAAGGTTTTAGAAAGTGCTGGATTTGAACTTGAGGTGAAAGTTACTGGAGCCACTGAAACTGAATGAGGTGAAAGCCCTGATGTTATGGCTTTGTGGTCGGTAGGACTATAAACAATATAAAATGGAAATGATATTGTAATGAACCGCTGTGTTAATGAACAAGGACAGATGTTGTATACATAAAACACCAAAGCGAGTGATACTAACTGCTGTGTATCAATTCGTGTTTCGCTCTCTGGCCAAAATGGGGCGTTACAAGCCAGCCAGATTCAGTGTCTCTTTGGCAGTGTTTTTCGGTTTGTTCTCTTTTAGTCTGTACAGGATCCAACCACACACTCAGGGAGACACGCACGCACGCGCGCTCGGTCGTCGCGCAGCTCAACACACCACACACACACACACACACACACACAAAACACACAACACCACACACACACACACACACACACACCACACACATCAACACAGAAACACACACATATAAATGTATATGTGTGTATATATATATATATATAATATATATATATATATATATATATATATATATATATATATATATATATATATATATATATTATATGTATGTATATGTGTGTAAATATATATTTTTTTTTCAGTGTGTGTATCTCATATTAGTATATTATACGCTCATAATACATCTTTTTTCATATGATTGTTCTTCATAACATGCACTGGCCAGTTTATTACATTTTCTTTTTCTTTAATTTCGGGTTTTTTTTTTCTCAGCAGAAGGCTGGATGTGAAAAAAAAACCCACCAAAAATCCCTATTGCTATGCTTATTCCATGACCCTCTATCAATAAAATTTGTTCATGGGAGGAGTGGGGGAGGATATTTATCCCAGTAAGAAAACAACAAAAAGACCTCAAAACACACAAACAAAACAACAACAGCAACAAAAAGTCAACAACCAAAGCAAAGTCCTTCATCCTTCGGATGAGACTATAAACCGAGGTCCCGTGTACGAACGCACGCAGAACATCTTGCGTACACGTTAAATTTTGTTCCACTTTTCGTAAGATAGGCTATTGTGTGCCGGTGGAAACAGATGGCAAGATTTACAAAATTGCATACACACAGGGACTGGATGTAAAAAAAAAAGCAGCACATGAGTGCCTATTCCATTATCCTCGATATAAAAGAAAAAAAGAATATAAAAAAGGAAAGAAGTGGGTAATTGCCGGTGACGTCACACATACTACAATTTCCGGAAAGTTGAGATATTCACCCTTTTATGTTTATTCTTGCCTCTGTGCATACTTTTATTTAGGAAAGTGGATTTCTCTACAGAATGTTGCACTGTCAACTCTTCGTTACTTTTTTAACTGCACACAATCATTGCATGTTACACACTGGATGTGGTTTTATCGTAAGCCAAGAACAGCCCCCAAGACAGCCATTCATGCATGGCCTTGTGAATGAGAGAGAGAGAGAGAGAGAGAGAGAGAGAGAGAGAGAGAGAGAGAGAGAGAGAGAGAGAGAGAGAGAGAGAGAGAGAGCTTCATAGACAGGTAATAGTATATATGTTATATTGTGTGTTGTATTGTTTTACTCTGTGATTTGTATGTGATCAACATAAGGGACTGAAGTAATTTGAAACTCCAAAGAATGATGCTTTTTTTTCACTCTTTCACTGATTAATATGATTATCTCATTCTACATTATTTGCAAGAATAACTATCTTCGCCACAGTAGCCTTGCTCCTCTCTCTCTCTCTCTCCTCCTCTCTCTCTCTCTCTCTCTCTCTCTCTCTCCTCCTCTCTCTCTCTCCTCTCCTCTCTCTCTCTCACTCTCTCTCCCTCTCTCTCTCTCTCCTCATCTCTCTTCTCTCTCTCTCTCTCCTCCCCATCTCGCTCCCCTTTCATTTGGAATTGAGAAAATCTCCTGAGCATGTGTAATGGATGTTTAACACGACAGTGTGTCATTTGTTGTCATGCCTTGCCTGTAAAAAAAAACAGAAAAGAATCGCACACACTCGGTATAAACGCATACATGCACGCACGGATATTAGCGCGGGTGTGCGTGCGTGTATGCACACACACACACCCGCACACACACATGCGTACGTGCGCGCGCACCCCCTCAAGAGCGGATAATACACAACCTACGCACACTGGCAATACACACATACTCGCATGCGCACGCGCGCGCGCACACACACACATACACACACACACACACGACACTCACCCCCCAACACCCCCCCTACACACAACACACACACACACACACACACACACACACACACACACACACACACACACACACACACACACACACACACACACACTGTTACCCAAAACCACACACATTAATTAAAGGATAAGGAAACACATTATGGATTATGAACGAAGAGAGAACAATCCACGTGACACGCGTACGGGATTTAAACCTGATACTTTTTGTTACACAAGCAAACACA
>CM060320.1:27589443-27591943 GCA_030674155.1 Stramonita haemastoma
CCTTGCTATTTTTAACTCCTCCTCCCTCTCCATGGGGAATCATATTTTGATGTCTATTTGTGCACATCGGAGGAAAAGGAAAGGTGGCTTAAAGTGGCATGAAATACCAGAAGTGGAACAGCTTAATGGTTCCAACGTCTTATATCCCCGAAGCCAGAATGTGGCTACTGTAATGGGTGGGCAAAGGCAGCTGCATTCACAAAATTCCAACGTTGATGAACCTCAATGCTCTTGTCAGAGAAATGAAAAAAAAGAAAATATCGTCTTACTTATGACTCAAGTCATGATAATTATACTATAAGGTTGCTACTTTCAGTTGCCTCAGAAATGTCTGTTTTAATGGACGGGTGGGGGTTAACTTTTGACGTAAGTACTAGAATTAACATTGGTGCTGATTCGTTTTCCATAGTTAGTTTCCAATGGAGAACTGCAAAACGATGTCTGACGTACAAACATACAGAGAATATGATGCTCTCTTGATTTCTCCCAAACATCTTTCATAGAACACTATAGTAGGGCAGTTACGTCTGACGGTATGGATGATACAAAGGTTCATAGCTGCTGTCGTCCTCGGGCTCTATGATTAATTAATACTATCCATCAGCAAAGAGCTCAGTAAATAATGCCCTGAGTATATTGGCTCAGAACACAACCCTGAACATCACCAAAGCACCCTTGTAGCAAAGTTAGGCCCATCTGGTTTGTAACCTCAAAGCAGTCTGACATTTACAAGCTCTTTGTGACTTCTGACCCTGAACATGCGCCATGACCAATCTCAGTATGGCTTGAGTGGAGAGGTTGAAATGTTGAAATGAGCATGTGGGAGCAGCATGGTGGAATGTAACAGGAAAGGTAGCAAGCAATAAAAGACAAAAGCAAACTAACCTTCACATCGTGCTTTGATTGCAGGAGATGAGTTTTTCTGACCAGGGTGTTGAAACTGGAGGCAAAAGAAGTTGCTGCTCACCAGCTCACGTTTGCTCCCATCATTAGAGGGATTCGTGACAAAGACAATTGAATTGGTGTTTTCACCTCATGTGCAACAAACGCTTTATTCTTAGATTCATCCACTCGAATATCAAAGTGGTGTGTGTGTGTGGAAAGGGGGGTGGGGGGGGGGGGGGGGGGGGGATAAGTGTGTGTATAATTGTGGTGTGTGTGTTTATGTGTGTTTTGTGGTTGTGCGTGTGCGTGTGCGTGTTGGTGTGGTGTGGGGGGGTAAGTGTGTGTGGTTAAGTGTGTGTGTGTGTGTGTGTGGGTGGGTGGGTAAAGTGTGTGTGTGTGTGTGTCTGTGTCTGTGTCATGTCTGTGTGTGTTGTTCAACACTAAATTATTGTCATTACATGGTGAGAGAGAGGGAGAGAGAGAGAGAGAGAGAGAGAGAGAGAGAGACGAGAGACAGAGAGACAGAGAGACAGAGAGACAAGAGACAGAGAACAGAGAGAGAGAGGTGTGTGTGTGTGTGTGTGTGTGTGTGTTGTGTGTGTGTGTGTGTGTGTGTAAGTCAAGGTTAAAGTAGTTTTTTTTTAAAATTCTGACGATACGATGAATAAAGCAAAAATAAGCTACTTTGCATCAAGCCATTCAGAAAAAATGGCCTTCAAGAAAAAAGGTAAACATAAAGCAAAAACAAAGTTAAGGTTTTTAACACACACAACGAAGCAAAAAAAATCAATACAACGAAATAATAATCGTTAACTACAACAACAATACACTGTGTGTGCGTGCGTGCGTGCGAGCATGTGAAATACAGAGAAAGGCTGGTAAAACAAACAACTCCTTGAAGTTGAAATTTGTTTTAACCTAAACTTCAGGAAAAATCAGCTTCCAAAACATCCCCCCTTCCACACCCCACCCCACCCCACCCACCCCATTCTCTCTCCTCTCTCTCCTCTCTCTCTCCTTCTCCTCTCTTTTCATCTCTCTCTCTCTCTCTCTCTCTCTCTCTCTCTCCCCCTCTCTCTCTCCTCTCTCTCTCCTCTCTCTCTCTCTCTCTCCCCCCTCTCCCTCCCCCCTATCCTTCATCTACTGACTCTTACTACCACCCCCTTCCTCCCATACCACACATTCTGTCTTGCTGTCTATGTTTAGAAAACAAGATTTTCTTGTGAATATGCGCGCGTCAAAAGCAATCCTGAGAACATTCCCTGTGGTAATAATGCATGCACTGGAAAGTGATTAGCGATGTCCAGTTGGCATTTTATTCGCATTCACTTTTTATTTCTTAACTTTCGTGTAATTATATTATTCTTTGATGCTGCCCAGATGCTTTGTCTCTCATGTCAAAGAATATCTCTGGTATTACGTTTATGTTTCGTCTCCCAGATATTTACGTGTTGTTGATGCGTGCTACGAATACACATTATAACCACATTATTGTTCTTTATTTTTCATATGCGGCTTCTTTTGATGATCATGATGATGTTGATGAAGCTGATGACAATGGTGATGATGATCATGATGATGATGTTAATTATTATCATTATTGTAGTAGTAGTAG
>CM060320.1:27604443-27606943 GCA_030674155.1 Stramonita haemastoma
ACGTAGGATAGAGCAACTCTGAAGACTTGCCCTCTCTCTCTCTATTCTCTGTGTCTCTGTCTCTGTCTCTGTCTCTGTCTGTCTGTCTGTCTGTCTGTCTCTGTCTGTCTCTCTCTGGCACCCTTCCTCCCCATTACCCCTCCCCTCTCCCCCCTACCTCCCTCCCACCCTTCCTCCCTCCCACGCCCCTGCCTCCCCTTTTCCTCAGAGCAGCCAGTGGTGGATCGATATTCCTTGTCTCCTCACTTCTTCCTGCAGTCCTCTTCCCCATCCCTCACCCTCCCAAACTATATCCTTTCTCCTTCATCTTTTTTTTTTTTTTTTTTTTTTTTGGGGGGGGGGGGGGGGGCGGGGCGCTTTTATATTCGCCTAAAGACAATCTTTTAGGTGTCGGGACTTGCTCTGATCCCCTACTGCTCTCTCTCTGTCTCTCTCTGAGCTCTTCTCTTTTCTCTTTCTCTTTCTCTTTCTCTCTCTCTCTCTCTCTCTCTCTCTCTCTCTCTCTCTCCAAAAAGGCTATGGTATGGAAATGCTAGAGCAGTGCATATTGGACTTGCAAGAATTAAATGATGATTTTTATGTTCTATTAACAGGTGACTTGAATGCAAGAACAGCATGTGTGAACAATTCTTTTTCAGATGATGATTTTGATGGGGAGTTGAGAACAGAGTATGTCACAAGTGATTTTTCAAGAAGTTCACAAGATAAACAAACAAATGTCTTTGGCAATCAGCTGCTCGAAATATGCAATATGTTTGATTTTTTGATTTTGAATGGTCTGTGTCAACATGACTTTGATGATGGGTTTACATATATTTCATCCTCAGGAGCCAGCACTGTTGACTATTTTATTATGTCTTGTGAATGGTATGCATGTGTTGATATTGTAGCTGTAGATATAAAAAAGTACTACAGAGTCAGATCATCTACCTGTTTTTATGAGAATTAATTTGAAAACTGATGTGACCAACCTAAGTGTTGAACAAGCAGACAAAGGGGATCAGAATGTTGTAGAAAAAATAGTTTGGAAAGATGATAAGAAAGAAGAATTTATTGAAATACTTAATAACCACACTATGCAGAATAAAATTATTAGTGCCTTAAATCTACTTGACAATGACATAGATGATGCTCTAAAGCTATTTACACAGTGTCTGAACGAGGCTAGTAGTTGTATGCTTACTAGACGTCATAACTTTCAGAATAAACGGTCAAAATGGTTCGATGATGAATGTCATCAGGTTAAAAAAGAGACAAGAAGAGCCTTGAATTTATTTAGAAAAACAAAAGGTGAAAACGATAGGCAAATTTATGTTACAGCACGGAAAAAGTATAGACAGTTATTAAAGGCCAAGCGCCAAACATTCAGAAAACAAAAGGTAGAGTTTCTAGCAAACAATAGTTCAAATTCAGCACTCTTCTGGAAAGAGCTCCGAAGTATGGGATGTGCTAACAGAGATAGAGTTATCAACAATATAAATTCTACTGAGTGGGTTAATTATTTCAAAGAAGTATTTCAAAGCAATGAAGCTATATTTAAAAATAGTATGCGTACAGAAGTAGATTTGTTAGAAGGAAATGAACATGAATTAAACAAAGAGATTACAAAAGAAGAAATAAATACAGCTATACATAAACTGAAATCTGGTAAGGCATGTGGGATTGATGAAATTACAGCAGAAATGCTAAAAAATGGAACTAGTGAAGCTAAACAGTTTATATTCAAGCTTTTTAATACTATCTTCAATAACGGTATATATCCACAAATGTGGTCTAAAGCCATTATTATTCCAATTTATAAAAAAGGGGATCCAGAGCAAGTAGACAATTATAGAGGAGTATCATTACTGAGTATCTTATCCAAATGCTATACTTCCATACTAAACACAAGATTGTATTCGTGGCTAGAAAACAATCACTTGATCTGTGAAAATCAAGCAGGTTTTAGGAAGAGATATTCTACAGTAGACCAGATTTTCAATTTATATTCAATTGTCCAAAAGTGTATGTCCAAGAAAGGTCAAAAACTGTATGTTGCTTTTGTTGACTTCAAAAAAGCCTTTGACTCCGTTAAACATGATAAACTTTTGAACTGTATAAAACGCCAGGGGATAAAGGGAAAGTTCCTTGCTTCACTCTCAGCCATGTATAGCTCTTTATTATCTTGTATCCGAATGAATAGCCAATTGTCAGATTTTTTTGAATGTCCAGTAGGAGTCAGGCAAGGTTGTGTTCTGAGCCCCACGTTGTTTTCAGTATTTATTAACCAGCTAGCTAATGATGTGAATGAAAAAGGAAAACACGGAGTTCAGTTATTACCCAATATCATAGATATTTTCATTTTGTTGTTTGCAGATGATGTTGCATTATTTTCAACAACCCCAGGGGGGTTGCAGCATCAATTAAACATTTTGAAAGACTGCTGTAATGATTTACAGTTAAGCGTAAACATTAATAAAACCAAGGTGATGGTCTTTAGGAAAGGGGGATATCTGTCTAA
>CM060320.1:27611943-27624443 GCA_030674155.1 Stramonita haemastoma
CCAGTAACACACCCGTTTTAAAAGAGATATAAGGTTCCAAATCCACTTGAAAGCCAAACTGCCCCTCATTCGTTAGACGAGTGGTCTTGGATGAGACAGTAAACAATACCTGTGAATAACACCCTTTTAGTGCATGGAAAAGAACCCACAGCGACAAAACTGGTCTATGGCAAAGTTTTCTACATGAAAACAACTCTTATAGTTATAGTGACAGAGAGGGGGCCTGCTTTTTGCTAGAGCAGTCCAACTTATAGAATCTATGTCTGCTGTGACTGTAGTACATCTCTCTGTGTCTCTCTGTTTGCCTCTCTGTCTCTCTGTGTGTCTCTCTGTGACAAAGCGTAGTCATACAATAATAAAGAAGGCACGCGTGTTGTGCGGCTCGCTTCATAATGGCAACATCCTCATCTCCATCTAATACAGACATAGACCTAGGCCTATCTTTTGTTTGCTTTGTGGCTAGATCTAGCTCAAAACGATCCGAAGCCACTTTTTGCTTCAAGCGTATGATAGTTGTTTTAGTATGATTCATATTGTTTAGAGAGGCTTTAAAGAAAAAGCCATTTTCAATCGCTTGGATAACAACCACATGAAGATGTTTCACTCTTACGAAATTGAAATCGTGACCCATATACTATTGCTGCTACCAGAGTCAATAAGACTGATCCCAGAGGTGATATGACGTAAATTTGAATGACGCTTGCTTACATCATTGGCAACATTTTCGTACATATTACCATTTTGTAGGCAATAGGCTAAGAGTGTTCTGCAACTTGACACTGAGTGAGTGAAATGTGTTGGATTTTAGGCTACACCTCATTATTCAGAACGTGTATAGTTTCAGATCTGTTGTAGGGCCTAGTACAATCCTCGGCTCGCGGGATATACTTTTTTTTTAAAGCTAAGCCTAGTGGACATGCTTAGTGGGTAGAGCGTCGAATTCGTGATAAAAAAATAGGCCTAACTGAGAGTGCGGTTTCGAGTCGCTGGTGGGATGTTTTCTTACGCGGATTTTTCTCCCCTGGAGCTAACGTTGGTTCCAGTTTTATTTTCAGGCAAAACCTTTGGATAAAACTATCAACGGTGCTTACGTACGTAGGTGCGTTTAATATATCGCTCGTGTGTTAAAAACAACTAGAAGAAAAAACCAAAGCACCTATCTTTCTTAGAAGGATAGTCTGAACCGTGTGTCGGTGGTATGAATAACACGAACACTCCCAGTATCCAATATACGATTTAGGGGAAAATTCTGCCATGTTGGCTTGCCCGAAATATTATTACCATAGATTTTCTGTCCAGTGCATAACGACACCGACTAGAGTTGTAAGAGACGTCAAATAATAGATTCAAGTATCTGTCAGTTTGGAGAAAATTGGGTTTCTGACCGTACAAACAGTACTGGACAGATCTAGATAGTTGGTTCGTTTATGCCTTGAAGGTAAGTGGTTCCTACCTTTGCGATCCTCATGATTACTTGCTTTTTGATTAGTCTAAAAGTCAGTGCAGGAGAAAGCGATCGTTGGTTTATAATTTCATTTTTTTTTTTAGCTTAGGAAGTGTCTGCGGAACTTCGTGTTAAACTCAGTGTGTGTGTGTGTGTGTGTGTGTGTGTGTGTGTGTGTGTGTGTGTGTGTGTGTGTGTGTCGTGGTGTGCTGCGTGCGTATGTGCGCATGCATGTGTGTGCGTGTGTGTTGTGTGTGCATGTGTGTGTGTGTGTGTATGTGTGTGTGTGTGTGTGTGTGTGTGTGTGTGTGTGTTGTGTGTGTGCGTGTGTGTTGCTTATGCGTATGTACATTATTTTTTCGTTAGTAGGCACAGAATCGTTTCACCATGAGCTAGATCATAACTATTGATGATAATATTTCTACCACCCTTTATTTTGCCCCAGTCGTGGGGTAGGTAACCTGCACTGCCTCTTAAAGTCATCGTAAGTGTGCGGATTCAGGGAAGACTTGTGACAGTACGAAACATGGTGACGTTTACATGACCATGATGAGCTCAGAAGGACAGTATGAAGTTCATAAGTATTAGTTCCAGAGAGAGAGAGAGAGAAAATAGAACAGGCTTTACTGGAAAAGCACTAAAGCAAGCCAGACAATCATAGTGGTACAGTGCCATTTCTGGCTTGTGGCTTGCTGGATGACACCTGACAGTATTTTTGAGTGTGGATTTTCTGGTACAGAGAGAGCGACAGATATTCAGAGTGGCAGGACCAGTGTGAACAGCGTGGGAGTAGCAGCATTGGGACCTACAGGGAAAGAGACGGCACTATCTCTCCAAAACCACCTAGTAGTTCGAGAATAACTTGTGTTATATATAAACACTTAAACAGGCATGAGGTGTATTCTGGAACGCTCTGCGGCCGTGAGTGAGTAAACTGACTCAGCAAAACTCTGACATGTGCAAGGTTGAAACTTTGTTTTTAACAGGTGGTGGTATGTGTGTGTTTGTGTGTTGATTTAAGTTTTTGAACTTGAGATTATAGACACTGTTCTGCTATTCATACTGAGGACAGGACAGAAATCAAGTCATCCCAAAGAGTCAGTCGCAGAAACAAGAGAACTCTGCGAGTGTGGTGGACTGAGAAAAAAACAACACCCAAAAGCAAACCAAAAGACAAAAAAAACCCCAATCTCCATACTAATTAACCCCCCCCCCCCAAAAGCCGAACAAGAAAAACAAACACAACCACAACCCCCCCCCCCCCCCCCCCCCGCCTACTGTTCTCATCTAGCTGTGTGACATTAAAACTTGGACTTAAAAGCCCCGATTTTATGACACGCTCTCAGACCATTCAATGAACCATCTGAACAAGAAAATTTTTACTTTGACTAATCAGAACGTGCAAGAAACCGGTACCATGAACAATCAACAACGCATAATACACCAGTACCATCCAACCCACCACCAAAAAGAACCCTAATTCTTCATAGAAGATCACCAACAATGTTGTTGAGCGCTGCAGTCTAGAATTCCTTCACATCCCCCCCACCCCCCTTTTTTTTTTTTTTTTAAACACCTCACCCCCCCCCCACCCCCAACCACACACACACACACACGCACACACCTTCTCCTCGACCTCCTAGACCACATCATTACCTCATCACAATGGGATGCAACACGAGCCAAGTGGAAACGGTGGAAGTACCAGCCAAAATATTCGCTGACCCAACAGCTAAGGGCGCAGCGATCGTTGCCCTTCCAGGGAAATGTTCCGGCGACCGAGGAAGGGAGTAGCATGACTATGGGTCCCGTAGACCCTCGCTGTCCTCTGACCGGGCGCGAAGTGTACAGACTAAAACAGTCCTGGAAAGGCATCAAGCGGAACATCGTGTCCACCGGCATCGAGATGTTCATCAGGTGAGTAAGGAGGATGGCTCAGCCTCTTTTTATGTTTGATGGAGATTGTGAAGTTTTTGTTTGTTTGTTTGTTTGTTGGTTGGTTTTTTTTTTTTTTGTAGATGTGAGTTTGTTTAGAATATTGATTTTGGTGGTGATGGCTTTGTTTTTTTTTATGTTGATGGAGATTGTGAAATTGTTGTTGGTGTTGTTGTTGTTGTTGTTGCTTGTTGTTGGTTTTTGTTGTTGAAAGGATGTAAGATTGTTTCGAATGATTATTGGTTTTGTTTGTGGTTTTTTTTTGGTGGTGGTTGTGGTGGTGTTTGTTTGGTAGTTGGGTTTTTTTTCTTTCGTATTTGGAAAGTCTGTTCATATCTAGTGATATTAGAGAGAGAGAGAGAGAGAGGAGAGAGAGAGAGAGAGAGAGAGAGAGAGAGAGAGAGAGAGAGAGAGAGAGACAGAGACAGACAGACAGACAGACAGACAGAACAGACAACAGACACACAGACACACACACAACAGAGAGAGAGAGAGAGAGAGAGAGAGAGAGAAGAGAGAAGAGAAGAGAGAGAGAGAGAACTCTAAATTTTTTAATGTACTTTATCCTGTGGCCACAATACATTCACATGTTAGAACAAAATTTATATAGTATGGAACGGCATCGACGTGCCATCTTCGTAGTCATGAACGTATTAATCAGCTCTTTGTAGCGTACCAAAAAAGCTCAAGAGAGAGAGAGAGAGAGAGAGAGAGAGAGAGAGAGAGAGAGAGAGAGAGAGGAGAGATTTGGCTATGTATACATTCTACGCTCTGAAACCCGAGAACTTTCTTAAATACGATTGGAGTATTAAAAGTTGAAGTAATTCATGTCTCTTTGGAAAAGCCTCTTGACAGTGCCAACATTATTTTATGGTTGTTTACTATTTTGTTTGCGGTTTCTTTTGTCAAAATGCCTACCCCAATGTATACAGACCGGTGGCCTGCCAATTAAAACCCTGAGTTCTGTCTGTCTTCTGTCTGTCTGTCTGTCTGTCTGTCTCTCTGTCTGTCTGTCTGTCTCTCTCTTCTCTCTCCTCCTCTCTCTCTCTCTCTCTCTCTCTCTTCTCTCTCTCTCTCTCTCTCCTTCTCCCTCCCTCTCTCCTCCCTCTCTCCTCTCCTCCCTCCCCTCTCCTCCCCTCCCTCTCCTCTCCTCCCTCCCTCCCTCCCTCTCTCCCTCTCTCCTCTCCTCCCTCCTCCTCCTCTCTCTCCCCCTCCTCTCTCTCCTCTCTCTCTCTCTCTCTCTCTCCTCTCTCTCTCTCTCTCTCTCTCTCTCTCTCTCTCTCTCTCTCTCTCTCTCCTCTCTCTCTCTCTCTCTCTCTCTCTCTCTCTCTCTCTCTTTCCTTCGAAAGAGCCAGACAGATAAGTGGACTCGTGTCCAGTCCCCATGAAACCTAAAACTTATTATACTCTTTTTCCTGTTCTGTTCTTTATGTTGTTGTTGTTGTTGTTGTTGGTTTGTATGGAGATTTTCTTGTTCCCGTGATTCCCACTGAAGCGATGTTAATGCATACAAAATGGCAGAATAATCTGAAATGTTATCCGATCAGAGTTGTGATCCTTTCGACCAGATCGGAACCTGAGAAACCATTATACCTTGAGTATCTCCTGAGATAGGTAGATACCTAGGTAGATAAATAGATAGATGAATTGAGAGAGAGAGAGAGAGAGAGAGAGAGAGAAGACAGACAGACAGACACGACAGACAGACAGACAGACAGACAGACAGACAGACAGACAGACAGACAGAGATGAGTCTGAGACTGAAGACAGAGAGAGACAGAGAGACAGCAACACATATACGCACGCAGACATACATGTATACATACACGTAGTCGCGCGCGGGTGTATAGAATTCATGCATAACAATTCCAAGCACATGCATACAAATACAGACGAAGGCATAATTATTAGAATTCACACGGCGATGCTGCTGCCAAGCAGTTTGTAGAAAAAAAAAATTCTGGCTCAAAAAAAAAAAAGAACAACACAAATTCCACGGAAAAAAACCTCCCCCCCCCCTCCCCCCAACAATAACAACAAAATCCCTTCTCTGCAAGTCGTTTCAAATTACTAAAGTAGCTCTGGACCTCCAACGCTTAGACAGCAATAATTATTGTCTGTCATAATTATAAGTCAAAATGCGTATGCTACGGTGTTGACCTATCGCTATTATAGCCGCATTTCGACTTCTGTGAGGTTTTTATTTTTTTTAAGATGAATGTTTATTTACTCCAGACCAAGGAAGAGATGGGAGGACAACATCAGCGACTGGACAGGCCTAGAACTCAACCAAAGTTTGAGAAAGGCAGAACAGAGAGAGGAATGGAGGGAACTGGTTGTCAAGTCTTCAGGGGTGCATGCCCCCACGGTCGCCAGACTAAGGGATAGATAGATAGATAGATAATAGATAGATAGATAGATAGATAGATAGATGATGGATGGATGGATGGATGGATGGATGGATGGATGGATGGATGGATGGATGGATGGATGGATGGATGGATGGATGGATAGTTTACTCCGCATCGCCTTTGAATAAAGAGTGAGCAGACCAAACTTATCAGGCATTCTTTTTCTCTGTTTTTTTTTTCTCTCCCTGTCCCTTGGTAACTCAGAGAGTTGTTTTTTTTTTTTTTTTTTTTTTTACCAATGGTGATATTTTTGTGTAGACCCAATCATTAAGGTAGCCTATTCTGACGTGGGGAATGGTGTCTTAAACACGACACCAGTGTACATGCAGTTTTGTTTGAAATTCTGTCATTCCTTCCTACTGGCACGCAATGGCAAAAGTGCGCGCATTTTTTCTCTTAAAAATAAATTGTCATCCGTTCCTACCGACACGCATTGGCCTACACTTCTGAAAAGCGAAACGGGTGTAAGTGTATGCGCAAGATGTCGGGTTACGTGAACACACGGGACCACGGTTTATATTCTTGTCCGAAGAATTTTGTGGCAGTGGAGTCGAGAATGATGTTGATATCAGGGAAATAATTCCCATAAACAAGTGCCTCGGTGGTGGCTCGAACCCGGGCCGTTAGATCGTCAGCGCAATGTTCTAACCACTCGACTACCCCGCCCCCCATCAGTCCTTCTATAGTTATGATTTATTAGATTCTGTGCGGTGGGTTGAAGTTTTAAAAGTGTGTGTTACAGCATGTATTTATGTTCGCGAAGGCGCGTACGCCCCGTGCCACGCACGTTTGTGTGGTGTGTGTGTGTGTGTGTGTGTGTGTGTGTGTGTGTGTGTGTGTGTGTGTGTGTGTGTGTGTGTGGTGTGTGTGTACGTGTTTGTGTACGTGTGTTTGTGTGTGTGTGCGCGCGCGCTTATGCCCGCACATGTGTGTATTTTTATTTATTTATCTTTCTTTTATATCGAGGGTAATCGAATAAACACTCATATGCTTTTTTACATCCAGTCCTCGTGTGTATGCAGATTTGTAAATCTTGTCATCTGTTCCCGACGGCTCACAATGGCCTACTCTGAACAGGATTTCTACGTGCGCGCAAGATGTGTGTGTGTGTGTGTGTGTGTGTGTGTGTGTGTGTGTGTGTGTGTGTGTGTGTGTGTGTTGTGTGTGTGTGTGTGTGTGTGTGGTGCGTGCGTGTGTGTGTGTATGTGTGTGCGCGCGTGCGTGCGTGCGTGCCTGTGTATGTGTGTGCGTGCGTGCGGGCGGGCGTGTGTGCGTGCGTGTGTGCGTGTGTTCATTGCTGAATGCAAAATCTTGCTATAGCGCGAATGTGGATTGGTAAAGGAAAGGTATCGCCATATCAATAGACGAACAGCAGTTTGAAAGTAACTAACATGAAACCTTCCTTGTCGTGTAGGTTTGCAGTCGTCTAGCCGATTTTGTTGGTGGATAATGGAACCGGGACATTATGGACATTAACTATCGATAGATCAGTGGTCTTGAGGTAACGCGCCTGTCCAGAAAGCGAAAAGTCTGGGTCGAAAGTATGCGGTGGTTTGGACTCCCTGTTCGGGCCAAAAATCCCTCCCCCCCCCCCCCACAATCCATTAGACCATGAGTGGTAGTCTGGGTGCTAGTCTTTCGGATAAGACAATAAATCGAGGTCCCGTGTGTTACGTAAAATTATCTAGCGCACGTATAAGAACAAGAGAGTTGTCCCTGGCAAAATTCTGTAGAAAAAAAGCACAACACTCTGATAGGGAAACAAATACAGTAGCAGACAGGAAAAAAAATAAAAAAGGGTGGCGCTGCTCTTGTGTGTTCTCCCCAGGTAGAGCCGCTTGAATTTCACGTAGAGAAATCTGCCGTGACCTAAAGTGGTGTAAATGTAAATGAAATGTAATTACATCACCATCTTGTGCAGAGATCATTAACTTCAATAAGTAACAAGCAGTATTTTCTCCATCTTTGCCTCCAGTATTTCTAGTGCTGTTGAATTTGGAATCAGTAATTGTTTTTGCTCTAGCTTTTTTCCATCTCTTTTTTGTACTAAAATATTTTTTATTTCTTTTTACAGTTCTGGCGACAATAATAATGATACAAACCCAAACAGTATTCTGAATCTTAAGTGTGTGTGTGTGTGTGTGTGTGTGTGTGTGTGTGTGTGTGTGTGTGTGTGTGTGTGTGTGTGTTGTGTGTGTGGTGCGTGTGCGTGGTGTGCGTGTGTGTGTGGTGTGTGTGCTGTGTGTGCGCGCGCGCGTGCGCTCCCTTTCCATCTTAATTTTCCCTACCTCCCTTTCTCTTCTGCTTGTTTTTTTTCTTCGTAATTCGTGCGCTTCGTATTAGTCTACCACCATCACCACCCCAGCAACCCAAACCAAAAAAAACAAACCTAAACAAAACAGAGCAAAACCATCAGGATAACAAGGACATCAGATGTGTAACTCAACCCACCCGAGCAGCAACAGCTGACAAGTCAAGTCAAGACAAGACAAGACAAGACAAGACAAGACGAGAGGAGACAAAAATCTCCCCTGCGTTGCTAACGTGTGCGTCACCTCAGTTGACAGCGCAGCTGGGTGGCTTGCGACAAAGTAGCCTTGCTGTTTCCAGGTGGTCACTGTGCGTACATCCTCCGTGCTCCAACTAAGTCAGACGACACAGAGTGATGGACATACACAAACTGACCATACCAAACCGAACTGACCCGTGGAGTGACTGAACACATGGCCAGAAAAGGTGCTGTCTGCCTAGCCTGCCTGTCATCCTGTTTACAAGTTCGTCATTCTGAGCAATCATGCCATGGAAGGTATATAGCGTCAAAGTGTAAATTTCACCGATTTCTGTGCTGTGTGTGTAGTATTCTTTCATATTTATGCTAGACATCTAGATCGATTTGTCTGTCACGGGTAGAACGTATCCGGAGCTATATTCTTTTACTGAGCTTTCTTGTTGTGTGACGTTGTGACGCGGTAGAATCATGATGAATATGACCTTGACATGTGAGGAAACGGAAGAAAACACAACAAAAGCAGCAGCAAGTGGTTAAACAGCACGTGTCGGAGTTCGGAAGTCATCGTTTTTCAGTATGGCATGTTTAAAAAATGAAAAAAAAGCTCAGGTTTCGCTGGTAGTCTTGTGTAAATATGCTGCACAACCTGATACTTTAGAGAGAAAGTTGTTATAAAACAGTAGAAAAAATTGAATATAGAGAAAATAGTATATAAAATTAGACAGTTCTTATAAAATCCTGATTGCTTAGTAGGGAAGATCCTCTGGTCATTTAAAGGGAAAGTCGGTACTAAAATCTGATCGTTTAAAAACAAAGCTGGTATCAAACCTGGGTATTACAAGGGAAAGCTGGTATAAAAACAAAGTATTGGAAAGGCAAAGACAGTATAAAGTCTGTGTATCGAAAGGGAAAGATGGCATAAAATCTGGTACTGGTATTGAATAAGAAAAGCTGTTTAATTTAAGACACCTGATGGATTTAATAGTTGGTTCGTAGGCAGGCGGTTATATGAAGCTACCATGGTGATTTGTTTTTGTTCTGGTCTTCTTTTTTTTAGTTTTAATCTACAATGGGGGCACTCTAAACATTTTGAAGTGTGCCTCATTACCTTTAATCATGTGTATTATCAAAGGTTTGATGTGAGAGTACTGAAGAGAGAATAGTCTACCGTTCATTTGTTTGCCATTGCGGTGGACTGTGAGGTTCATATCTTCCGTTGCCCATTTCTGCATTCTGGTTCCCTGGCTTCTTGCATTCAACAGTGCCAGTCTTCAAAATACAGCAAAATTAAATTGCCGGTTCTTTGTTGTTTATTGTTTTTAAAGGTAAGACTACATGGATATCGCTGTTTTGATGTTTAGCTAAGACTATATGATAATCGCCGCTTTAAAGCGGCGAGGGAGAGGAGATGGGCGCCGCCCTCAATATGCTGGCCCCTAGAGAAGCTGAGGTCTCTGATTCCTTGCTCCCCTACGACCACATAGGTTATGAGACACTTTACATTTTACCTTATGTAACTATCAGAAATGTTGTGTCACTCTCGTAAATCTTGAACAGACAGGCACACGTGCAAGTTGTCATGTATTTGCCTGCGTCGTAAGTTTGTGATTTTTTTTTTAGTGTTACTGATACATCTTCAGGGTATATAACGTTGGAACGAGACAGTGCTGTGTATTCGTGGAAGAGACTTTTAGTTTTACACAGACTATTGTTATAAAAGTGGATTTCTTTTCTTTTTAAGCACTCCATTTATGAAACAAAAGAAGCTAAATGATACATTATGATGGGTTTCAAAAGAAGTGCCTCAAAGCTGTCTAGGGTTTTCTTTTTTTCTATAAAGAATTTAAAAAAAAAAAGATTAAGTAGATGAGGAATGGGCATTGAACAGTTGCAGTTACTGTTACTGCACAATTTCAAATATGCGTACACACTCGCACGTGCGCTTGCATGTGTTGTATTTTATTAAGCAAACTAAAAAGCAACACATTTTCAGTGACGTTAATGGCTATACAAACAATTTGATACGTATATTCCTTGTTTAACAGTGATACAGAAATTTGTTTGAGAAGGAAAAAAACTAGAAATTCGCAGAACATTCAAAGAACAGATATAGTGTAGATAGCGTAGCCTAGATCTATAGCGTAGATAGACTGTGGGCTGATGTACGACAAAATATTAAGAAGGCATATATAATACATACATACATATATATATATATATTATATATATATATATTCATTTAAATGTATGTATGGAACAATGATATACTTGACTCATTGAGCCAACAAAGAATGTGGGTAACTTGGATTTTGTGTAGTGCCAATCTTTCTTTTATTCAAGGGGGTGAAAAGAATACCTGTAAAGCAGGTTTGATATTTAAAAAAAAAGTAGTGATGTACTCTTACCAGCAAGAAAAAGAATTCAAATGCTTTATTGGACCCTTGATACTTACATCAGGATCGTGTGGGTACTTTGAGACCACAGCTGTCAGTTTCCCCCACTTTCAGCTGCTCTCAGCTGCTAATTATCCCATCCCATCCCAGCCCAGCTGTGGCCAGCTGATGCTAAAAATAGCAGGAGCTGACCACACATGGACTAGGTAAAAGATAGGAGCGCGCTAAAGTTAGCATTTTTAACTAGGCATTAATGAGAGTGTTGGATTTGTGCACTGTGACTCTAGACATGCGTTGTTTATTTTGTGCGAACCAGGTGGGAAAAGGTGTACAAATCACAATCATTTTAACTTGATGTGGTTAAAAAAAAAAAAACAAAAAAAAAAAAAATCTGCAGAAACCGGACGAACCATTGAACTTAAAAATAAAAGACAGGTTAAAAAAAAAAAAAGATGTACATTCTTAATCTTTAATTCTCAATACAGATCATCTTCGTTTGACAAAATACAATAAAATCTGCGAATACCGAGCACGAGCCATTGACCTTTTTTTTTTTTTAAAGTCAAGGGTAGCAACAACAGCAAACACATCATCATCAACAACAACAAAGAACAAAAACCAGAATGGGATGTGGAACCAGCACAGCAGTGTACCCTCAGTTGTATTCCCGGATGGTGGATGAAGAGAGCAGTCAAAGTATGCCGGACACCTCCATCTTTCAGGAAGAATCGGTCATCATGTTCAACGCCCTGGGTGAAGACCAAGGTCTGACGCTTCGGGATGTCTACAGGCTGAAGCAGAGCTGGCGAAGCGTCAAACGGAACCTCAAGGCCACTGGGATGGAGTTGCTACGACGGTAATGCCGTTTTGGTTGTTTTTTTTGTGGTGGGGAAGTGCTGGTACTAGTGACTTTGTTAGGTTGTTGGTGGCTGTTGTGGCGTGCCGTCGTGGTGACCCATCCCTTCTTCTTCTTCTGCTTCTTCTTCTTCTTCTTCTTTCTTCTTCTTCTTCTTCTTCTTCTTCTTCTTCTTCTTCTTCTTCTTCTTCTTCACTTCTTCTTTTCTTCTTCTTCTTCTTCTTCTTCTTCTTTCTTCTTCTTCTTTTCTTCTTCTTCTTCTTTGCATTCTCGTTCTTCGCCTTCTTTTGCATTCTTCTTGTTTTTCCTGTTCTTTTTGTTGTTGTTGTTGTTGTTGTTGTTGTTGTTGTTGTTGTTCTTCTTCTTCTTCTTCTTCTTCTTCTTCTTCTTCTTCTTCTTCTTCTTCTTCTTCTACTTGCATTCTTCTTCTTCTTCTCTTCTTCTTCTTCTTCTTCTTCTTCTTCTTCTTCTTCTTCTTCTTCTTCCTCTTCTTCTTCTTCTTCTTCTTTGCATTCTTCTTCTTTTTCTTCTTTTTCTTCTTCTTCTTCTTCTTCTTCTTCTTCTTCTTCTTCTTCTTCGCTTCTTCTTCTTCTTCTTCTTTCTTCTTCTTCTTCTTCTTCTTCTTCTTCTTCTTCTTCTTCTTCTTCTTCTCTTCTTCTTTGCATTCTTCTTTGCATTCTTTCTTTGCATTCTTCTTCTTTGCTTCTTCTTCTTTGCATTCTCTTCTTTCTTCTTTCTTCTTCTTCTTTTGCATTCTTCTTCTTCTTTGCATTTTCTTCATTCTTCTTTTCTTTGCATTCTTCTTCTTTGAATTCTTCTTCTTCTTCTTCGATTTCTGTATTGAGTATGGTTTGGTGTCTTCATTAGTAGGATTGTTTGGTTGGTTGTTGCTGTTTTCTTTTTCGTTTTTTTTTTTTTTTTTTTTTTTTTTTTTTAAAGCTTGTCTCTGCAG
>CM060320.1:27649443-27656943 GCA_030674155.1 Stramonita haemastoma
GTATTGTGTTGTATTGTATTGTGTTGTAGTGTGTACCTGTTTCAGTCACTGCAAAATTATGTCTTCTTAAACACACTGCATCAGAAAGTGCACAGCATGCACATACGCACACAAACAAACACACACGCACACAAAACAACAACACATACACGCATCCGCTCGCACGCACAACGCACAGCACGCAACGACACAACACACACAACACACACACACACACACACACACACACACACACACACACACACACACCCCACAGCACACACACACTTTCACATCGATGTTATATTATCATTCTCACACTTTCACAACGATGTTATAATTATTATCATTATCACACTTTCACAACGATGTTATATAATTATCATTCTCACACTTTCACAACGATGTCATATCATCATTCTCAGACGTTCACAACGATGTTATGTTATCATTCTAAACACAAAGAGACAGGACAGGGTAAGAGGAAAAGATACACTGTGCGAATGGAACCAGACTGCCCTGCCCTTGAGGCTATAAACGAGACGTATTGATGGCCGACGTATTAACTGTCTACCTCGCGTGTGTCAATGTTGTAGTTGTTGTGTGTTCCCCCAAAAGACGAGACACGTTGACAGACCTGTTAACTGTCTGTCTCGCGTGTGTGAATGTTGTTGTTGTTGTTGTCGTCGTCTTTGTTGCGCGTACTCCTCCCCCCCCCCCCCCCAGCTTAACACTCTGGAGGTGATAAAGAATTGACAACTCTGACTCACTTCTCTCACCTGGGAATCACTGTCAGACTAAAGGTACACACTGGATGAAGAAGTTTGTGAATGTATTCATGACTGCTTTCAAGTACCTCTCCACAAGTGATACTCGGACTTCAGAGAAAATGTGACGCTCCATCACATAAGGAGTTGCATTGCACCAGACGTCACTTTTAGTTATTGACATGTTATTAATCGCAATGAAATGGCTATACAATAGAAAAAACAGATTGAAAATCGAACAATTCTGTGAAAGTTATTACAAGTTGAAATGATAGACTGTATGAAATGACAAAACGAGAAATGGACAAGTTTAGAATCATAATAAATGGTCAGAATGAGGGCCTGGGCATTTCAAAGCATTTTAAAAGCAAAAGGATACAAAAGTATGACTTGATATTTCATTGCAAGTAAATAACGGATATAGTTTAATAATCGATCAAAATCTCAAAATTGACAACTTGACCCCCACCTGCCTTTAATGGCTCCTAGCGCAAATTGGTAATGTGCTAAGCGACTCATTTCGTGGTGGAGCGTCACAAATGTGCATGTATATTGTATTTGTTGTTGTTGTGTTTTGTTATTGCTATTGTGCGTTAACCAGATTAACAATCTGGTGTATAGTTCAAGTGAACCTCGCCACAAAGACAACCATACTCTGACTTCAGAAAAAAATTTGTTGTTTTAAAGGAGAGTGCAGATTGTTGTTCAAGAACTCGTCATGGCTCAAGACGATCGCTAACAGTAATAACTGACAAATGTCTTTGATGTTGGCCAAGCGTGTCTGTGATATCGATGCAGTATTTTTTTTGTATGATCGTAGTAAAGATTGCCTAAAACAGTTGATAGTTGAAATAGTGTTTTGTTGTTCTTGTTGTTGTTGTTCCTCTGTCAATATGTCTGTTCTTTTTCTCTGTATCTGTAGAGCCCTACCTTTGACTCGCCTGTCTGTCAATCTCTCTCTCTCTCTCTCTCTCTCTCTCTCTCTCTTCTCTCTCTCTCTCTCTCTCCTCTCTCTCTCTCTCTCTCTCTCTCTCTCTCTCTCTCTCTCTCTCTCTCTCCTCTCTTGTTTTCTGAGTCTCTGCATACTTGTCTATGTCTCCTTTTCCCTTTCCCCCTTTTTTACTTTTACTCTGTATTTCCCAAGACTGTCTCCGTGTCTCTCTCCCTATTTCTGACTCTATCTCTGTCTGCTAGTCTATCTGTATGCCTCTGTCGGTCTGTATCTGTCTGTCGTTACACATAAACCACACATACAAATAGAATCTTTCCCTCTCTCTCTCTTTCACACACACACACACCACGCACGCACGCACCACCACGCACGCACGCACACACACACACACACACGCACACACACACACACACACACACACACACACACACACACACACACACACACACAAACATACAGAACAGACAAAGACTCGGTACATTCTTACAATAACTTTCCACACAAAAACGTATAGTACATGTCACATGCTATCCCCTCCTCCCCCTCCCCCACTCCACTCCCCCAACAAAATTGGCTTTACTGCAAGGACAAATCAGAAGTTAGCTGGTTTTTGTAGTGCTTTCAATTGGGGGCGGGTATTGATCTGTGGGGTAAATCGACCTCCTGTGGTTCTGTTGGTGAGAGGGTACAAGGGCTTTGTAATGCTTTCGGTGTTAGCAAAGTTTCCCTAGAATCGATTAGGTACTACAAAGAATCGACCACAAGCACATACACACACACACAGACAGAGATACAAACACACACACAAGCACACAGCACACACACAACACACACGCACCTGCACGCAAGCACATACGCACACACACAAACACGCGCGCGCGTACACATGCATACACAAAGGTAAATTCGGATACACTTAATGTGCATACACATTAACACGGTCACACACGTATGCATGTACACACACACACACACACACACAAAACACACACACACACACACAACACACACACACACACACACACACACCACACACACAACACACACGGGACATACACACACACACACGCGCGCCGCGCGCACACACACACACACACACACACACACACCACACACACACGCGCGCCGCGCGACGCACGCACGCACGCACACAACGCACGCACACACACAAAAACACGGACACACACACACTGACAAACGCAACACACTTATTGAAACACTCTCCCGATCTCTCTTTCTCTCCTCATAATTATTGTGTGTGACACACACAGAGAAACATCTCACACACATACACAAAAACACACAGACACACAGACAGACACAAATTCATACACACATACATAATACACACACATGCGCGCGCGCGCAGAGAGAGAGAGAGAGAGAGAGAGAGAGAGAGAGAGAGAGAGAGAGAGAGAGAGAGAGAGCAGACAGACAGACAGACAGACAGACAGACAGACAGACAGACAGACAGACAGACAGACAGACAGAGACAGACAGACAGACAAATAGACAGAGAGAGAATTATTTTTCATTTATACCAAATTTAAAATCATCTGAAATAGCACAGCTTTGAAGACATTGTGAAATTGAAAAGAAAGGTGAAATTTGAAAGAAATTTTAAAATTCTAAAGAAATGTGACATTGAAAGGCATTGCAATGTAACCCAATTAATGTTTCTCTTTGAATTAATTACTGTTAACATATCAGTAGTGTTTGTCTTATAGCAATAAAATAAAAAATCAAGCGCGGTTGTAATTTTTCAATTTGCAAGATGTAATTAGAAATGTATTGCTTTTGAATTGTTGACGTAGGCTTAAATAATGCAGTTGTTGTTATTTTTATGGTGTTATTTGCCGCCCCCTTCTCCATCCCCCTCCTTTCCTGTGACCTCTTCTCTCCGTCTAAAATCACAATTTGTCAATATAATTTATGTTGAAGGAAAGGGGCACACACATACACACATGCACGCACGCACGCATGCATCCCCCCCCCCCCCAAACACACACACACACAGACACACAACAGACACACACACACACACACACACACACACACCTGGTCTTACACATTATAAATGGTACACACATCCCCTGTCTTTAACTACTCCTTCCTCACACCCGCCCCCCTCCCCCGCCCCACCCTCCCACCTACTCACCACCCAATCACACCACCCCAATCACAACCACACAACACCATCATCACCACCACCACCACACCACACCACCACCACCACACACCACCACCCCGTCCCCCCATACCACACACACACCACACACACACACACACACACCACACACACACACACACACACACACACACACACACACACCATACAAACACACACACACACACACAAACATGCCCCCCCCCCCCACACACACACAAACAAGCATACCCCCCCCCCACACACACACACACACACACACACACACACACACACACACACACACACACACACACACACACACACATACACACACACAAACACAACACACATACCCCCCTTCCCACACACACACACAACACCATCGAAAGAATCTGTGTAACTAAGTGCTTTGCTTTCAATCAATCCCTGCGACGGTAAAAATGATCGGGGACGGTACGAGGTACCAGGGTATTGGAGGATTGAGTCTCCACCAATTTTCTGCCCCGTGAGGTCTCAGACTCTGGTAGGACCGGGTCGATTGGCGTCTTAGCAAACGGTAGACCAGGAAAGAGAAGAACCCTAAACCACGACAAACTTCAAGGTCTCTCAGTATGTACACACACATATTTGTTCCACTTCCAGAAGGTTTAGTTGAAGTAGTCTTGTGGGGTGGGGTAGCCTCGAGGATGGTTAGAACTGTGCGATCTTGATTTGACGGTAAAGGATCAAGCTTGAGTTTGAGTCAGTATTGAGATGAGACGCCTCGTATTCAAGGATTTTATTTTTCATCTTCAAGAGATTTTTGTTCGCCTGGAGTTAATAATTAATATCAGTAGTGACTCCACTACCCCTCAAGAGTTTTTTCGGGTGAAACTAGAAAACGAGGTCCTGTGTGTGAATGCACGCAGAACATCTTTGGCACGCATGTTAAAAACCCGTTTTGCTTTTTGAAAGAATAGGCCATGTTTATACATTATTCCCGTAGTTGGAATGCAGATATTTTAATAGTGGGTGAAAACGGTTGCATACGCATAAAAACATGTCACCATTGGTGAACCTCGAAACCCTAGCCGAGAAGCTAGAAAAGAAAAGGAAGAAATGTATGTCTTTTGTTGTAGATCTCTGTGTATCTCTCGTTCTTTGTCTGTGTCTGTCTTACACTTTTGTTTATTTTGTGGTAGATTTTTGTGATTATTATTATATTTACTGCTATTGAGTTTCTGGGTGGTTTTTTTTTTTGTTGTTGTGTTCCTCTGCTTCAGCCCTGAAGTTCACCAATGGTGAGATTTTGTGTATGAGACCGTTTGTGCGCACCATTGAGGCATCTACATTCTGATATTTCGGTGATGCATGGTGCCGTAGAACAACTCTAGCATGTAGGAGTTTCTTGAATTTTTGTCATCCGCTCCTACTGGGAGGCAACAGCCTACTCCTGCGAAAAGTGGAACAGGTATTATTATGTATGCAAGATGTTCTGCATGTGCTTCGCATCGGGACCTCTGATTGGAGTCGTACAAATGTTCAGTGCAGGGGGAACAGTCCTCTCGGGCCGGTGCCTCGGTGGTGGCTCGAACCCAGGCCATTAGTTCGTGTGCTCAAGGGTCTAACCAGCAGACTCTTCGCCCTCCGAGGTACTGTTTAAAAATCAGTAAATGTATACTTCGGGTCTACAATTTCTGTGTGTTTTCAAGCCCTGCATATTCCTCTGTAGGCGCCTTTGCAGCCTGGTTTTAAGTATTTGCAATGCAAATGTGTGAGGTAGTGCACATACCCTTCACTCTCCCTGTCCCCTTCTCTCTCTCTCTTCTCTGCTCTTCTCTCTCTCTCTCCTCTCTCTTCTCCTCTCTGTCTGTTCTGTTCTGTCTGTGTCTGTTGTGCTGTCTGTCGTGCTGTCTTCTTGTCTGTCTACTTCTCTGTCTGTGTGTCTGTCTGTCTCTCTTTCTCTTAGAGAGGCAACAGGCAGGCAGCAGGCAGGCAGCAAGAGAGAGAGAGAGAGAGAGAGAGAGAGAGAGAGAAGAGAGAGAGAGAGAGAAGAGAGTTGAAAGTTTGTGTGTGTGTGTAATATATATATATATATATATATATATATATATATATATATATATATATATATATATATATATATATATATATATATATACAATCAAAGAAAAGAAAATACTGTTTTTTGTTTTAATTAATTAATTACTTAATTTTGTTTGTTCATTTTTCATTATCTATTTAAGTTTTCGTTTATCTATCTTTTCATTTATTCTTTTATTTCGACGATAATGGAGCAAGTACTCATGTGCTTCTTTACATCCTGTCCCCGTGTGTATGCATTTTTGTCAATGTTGTCTTCCGTTCCCACCAGCACACAATGGCCTACTTTTACGAGTTTTAACGTGTGCTCAAGACGTTCTGCATGCGTCCGCACACGCGACCTCGCTTTATAGTCTCATCCGAAGAACAGCCCGCTAAACAGAGAAATAATGCTTCACACGACTTTAAAACATGTTCTGTACCAGTACAAGAGAACTAGGGTTTCTTCTACTCTACAGATAGCACTACTTATAGTTTATCTGGCTTTTAAAAGAAACACAATCTCTCCCCACACACATTTCTTCTATAGCCTTTCAAGCTCAGAACTGCGGTTCTGCCTCCTTCTGAGAAGGTTTTTCTGGAATGACCACAGATAAAGACCCCGTTCCTTAATTAATCAAAGCAATTAATCAACTCTCGCAAAGGCAGAACCAAAAACCTCGTTAATGGAAATACATAAAAAAAAGAAAAGCAGGACTGACCATATGTCTAAATCGGTAGAACTCAGACGACTATACTGCAGAAGTCATTGCTGCTTCAGATGGTTTGCAGGCAGACTCGTAGGTTAGCTTTTTTGCTGGTTTAATTAAAGTTGGAGACCCCAAAATAAATCAAACGTACGCAAGTACAAATTAACAACAACAAAGAAGACGAAAACGAAGAAGAAAAAGAAGAAGAAGAAGAAGAAGAAGAAGAAGAAGAAGCAGAAGCAGAAGAAGAAAGTTGGCATTCTCAGTTTGGACAAAGCTTAAACTTAGGCACGCCACCACTACTTACCACATAGAGCAGATCTTGTACTGGTTAGAAAAACAAACAAAACTCACTAAAGGATTGTATTGTTTTGTGTTGTTTTGTCATGTGTTGTTTTGTTTGTCTTGTGTCACAGATTGTATATGACTTTCAGTTTTGGCAGATTACTATGTATGATGAATTATTTGCTGCTTTTGTCGAGAAGTCATGTTGACCCTAACGCAGTGTTACTACGCATAAGAAACAATGTGTCCGCTCTCTAAAGAGTTTTACCAGAGACAATAATTCTCTTCTTGCCGTGGATTCCTTTACGTGCGCTTAATAGATTTTGTAAATTTTATGGGGTATCTATTTGTCTGCAATTTATCTTGTCTTATCTGATCTATTTATCGTCTTATCAGAAACACTATCACCCAGACTAAACTTATGGTTTAGTGGTTTAGTAGATAAAAAAGTGTGTGTGTGTGTGTGTGTGTGTGTGTGTGTGTGTGTGTGTGTGTGTGTGTGTGTGTGTGTGTGTGTGTGTGGAGGGGGGGGGGATAATGATCAGTTTCAGACGGAATGGAAACGGGTAACCTTTCTTTCCGGGAAGGTGCGTGACC
>CM060320.1:27661943-27664443 GCA_030674155.1 Stramonita haemastoma
GCAGCAACCAGAAGAGTTTGACAGCGGCGACGACAGCTCTGCTGCATGCACGTACGTGCTAGCCTACCACCACCATCTGTCTCTGGCCTCGCTTCACCATCACTATCACCACCACCACCACTAGCCCTACTCCTACGCTGAAGCAGAGAGAGAGAGGAGATAGCCTAGCCTAGCCTAGGCCTAAACGTAGCGCTACCAGCATAGCAGCGGCCAGTTTGAGTGAATGACGCCAGTGACGCCTTCAGTTGCAGGTGGGCTAGCCTAGGCCTATAGCCAGCGAGAGCTTGCGCTGAGTGCGTTTGGCGCGGAGTGCAAAACCACTTGGGTTGTGGTGGCCTAGACTAGGGAAGAGAGTGAGAGAAGACGTCCACAGGACCTACTTACTTCTTACTACTCGTGTTGGCTTGTTTGGGTGATAAGGATTATTACTGTTGTAGACTGTTGGTTAAACTTGCTTTGTTCCGAGGATTATTATTAGTAGGTTTGGTGATTGAATTGTTTCGAGGATTGTAGTAATAGTTTTTGTGATGAACTTGTTTCAAGGATTATAGTTGTAGTAGTAGCTTTTGGTGATCGATCCAGCTACTTCAAGGATTATCGTAGTAGCTTTTTGGTGGGCAACTTCCTTCAAGGATTATCGTAGTGGTAGCGTTGGTGATCAACTTGCTTCAAGAATTTTAGGAGTAGTAGTAGTGTGTGATTGTTGTGTGACTTGTGGCAGAACATTTTAAACGTTTTGTTGTTGTTGATGCTGGCTCCAGATCGGTCATAAGACAGAGAAAAGTTTTTTTGTTTTTGAGAAAAGTGACGATTCGATAAGTGTTCGAATGTGAAGGATTTGATTCATTCTTGAGATTTGACTGTGAAGGATTTTCATTCTTGAGGACTTTTCGTAGGATTTTGTGCGTGTGTTGTATCGTGGTGGTGTAGGTTTTCTGGGTTTTTTCTTTCTCCTTCTGTGTTTAGCAACCGGGTGCTGATTCGTAAGAAGAGTTTGTTTGGTTTTTTTTTTAGTACACAGATAGTGCTTTGTAAAACTTGAGATCGTTTAAGCAATCTTCTACTTTTTTTTCGTTTGGTGTTTAGGCGTAAAAATATACATATGGATAGGAGATATGAGAATGCTAGTCTTGACTAAATAAGCGGAGTTCTTTCATCAAGGGTGTAGTGAAGTAACCATTATGTGCTGTTAGCCGAAAAACTGGACATTAAGAACTAGTGCGCACACACTCATGCGGGCGTGCGCAACCCCCCCCCCCCCCCCCCCCCCCCCACACACACACACACATTCACACCGACTTACAGAGAGAGAGAGACAGAGACAGACACAGAAAGACAGACAGACAGAGACAGACACAGAGAGAGAGAGTTTTCAAACCCATCTATCATTCATGAAAAAAGGGAAAAAGAGATCGTGAATAATTGATATTAACGTGTTGGTCCATTTTCTGAGTTATACGCCTGAAGTCTTGCCATAGCCGCTGGGCAGATTTCAGTGCCAGACATTTTAGTCTGACGACTGAACTGAATTGACTGCTGCGCTTGAATTCTTATGAGTTAAGATAGAAGACTATAATGATTGGATGGTGGTCTAACTTTCAATAGCATTGTTTTAATAAAGATTCATGCTTTTGATTTGAAGTTTTCCATGTAGTTACCCTCATCACTATCATTTAAAATCTTGCTTTTGGTTATAAGTTTTCCATGTAATCAGCATCATCGATATTAATCATTTGAAATCTAAATTTTTGTGTTGAGTTTTCTATGTAATCAATGTAACAATTATGTAAAATCAAAATAACGAGAACAGTAGGGATGGCATAGCCTAGTGGTTAGATCCTTTTTCTCGTGACCTGACTGCCCGGAATCGAGACACCATGGAGCACCGATTTTAGGGAATTTTTACCATGGAGTTCACATCAGCATAGACTCCATTCTCCTGACAGTTTTTGGATGAGACTTTAAACCAAAATTAGCCTGTCCGCGACCGTACACTAAACATCTTGCACATACGATAAAACCCGTTCCTTCTTTGGGAAGAGTAGACCATTCATACCGGTGAGGACGGATGACAATTTTTTTTTCTATTTACGCCCCCCTCTCCCCCAAGGAAAAACAAAACAAAACAAAAACCAACCAACAAATAAACAAAACAACAAAACACTGTTGCATACGTAAACATCTTATCTTTGGTGATCCTTGGAGCCTTTGTAAAGGAACAAAACAATAGATGTAATAACAATTGCTCTTTGTATAGCACATCATGTCTTGCATCTTCACACACACATGCACATCACGTTGTCATCACGAGCACCGTTTTCCTATGTGCAAATGAAAAAGGTAGATAATCATTTTTCCACCGATCTCTGTCTCCGTTTGCTTGTTTAATCTCTCTCTTCTCTCTCTCTCTCTCTCTCTCTCTGTCTCTCTCTCTCTCTGATTCTCTCTCTCTTTCTCTCGTCTCTCTCTGTCTCTTCTCTCTCTCTCTCTCTGTTGTCTC
>CM060320.1:27666943-27671943 GCA_030674155.1 Stramonita haemastoma
TCGCGTGCGCGCACACACACACACGCACACACACACGCACGCACGCACGCACGCACGTGCGCGCTTGCTTGCACGCACACACATGCACACGCACGCACGCACTACGCACACACACGCACACAAACGTCACACAGGCACACACACACATACACGCAAACACACACACACACACACACACACACACACACCACACACACACACACACACACACACACACACACACCAATGTAGTATAAAGGGGCTGACTGCAGAGACTGCACAAGGAGATCATCTGTCTCAATAACACCTTCATGCCTGCATAAGACAAAGTGGGTTTGCCCACAAAATTCCGCGAGAGACCTGGACTATGGGCTGGCAAGTCTCGCTATTTCTCTTTAGAGACAGTCCAGTCTCTGTGGGGGAGGAGGGTGGTGATAGCTCAGTGGTCAGAGCACTTGCTTTTCCCAAGTGAAGTTAGGCAGCGTCGAACGTGGTTACCAGTTGGATGGGTGACCATTTGCGCGCCTTGGCTTCAGATCAGTTCCTCCCAGTTCACCAAGCTGTAAATGGGTACCTGCATTTTTTAGGGTTAGGGAGGGTAAAGCAGCGAGGGAGAGGAGATGGGCGCCGCCCTCAATATGCTGGCCCCTAGAGAAGCTGAGGTATCTGATGCCTCGCTCCCCTACGACCACCTAGGTTATGGGACACCTTTACGTTTACCTTTTAACCAGTCTCTGTGTGACTGCCTTCAAAGATAGCCAAAATTATGTCTGACACGAAAATAGCAAAAAAGGCAACAGAGAAAAAAGAAAAAGTGCTGATTGTCAGATAATCAAGACAAGAAAACACAGTCTAGTTGACTGTTTTATGATAATGTGATAAAGATGTCAGTGACAACGATTAGCTTGATGAACATAGATTTATGACATGACAGAACATTAAAATGTACTTGAACATAAAATTCCCATTTCTAGGTAAATGTTTCCCATAACCTATGTGGTCGCAGGGGAGCGAAAGTGTCAGAGAGAATTCAGCTTCTCTTTGGGACAACATATTGAGGGCGGCGCCCATCTCCTCTCCCTCGCTCCTTTACCTTCCCTGACCCTCAAGATGGAAGGTACACATTTACACCTGGGTGAACTCGGGGACTGTACTGAAGCCAAGGTGCGCAAACGGTCACCCATCCACTTGGTAGCCATGCTCGATTCTGCTCAACCTTAGCCTGGGGAAAGCGAGTGATCTGACCACTGAGCTACCCCGTCTCCACCTATTCCTACGGTAGACCAAAAAAAAAGCTAAGCAAAACGATCTGAAACGAGCTGGAACGAAACAGAAAGATCGACAGAAATGCAGACACAAGCAGTTGTTAGGAAACCGTGAACGACACTGATATAAGAACTCAGGCATGAAATTTAACTATATTATACGTTCTCAGTGTTACTGCATTATACAAAAAACTATCCCATCCTTTCAGCCGATACGAACGAATCACACCACGGTATCTTACAATTCAACCCCAGCAGAGAAAGCCAGACACCAGTTTGTAATTCCAGCAAAGAGGCAAACAACTATTATCTTTATATAACTACCAAAAAAAGAGAAGAAAAAAAAAATCAGCTGCTATTAAACAGTATTATCGAATCATCAGAGAAGCGTAGTTTCACTAGGGAAAAACCGAAACTATATATTCTTTGCAGCAAATCATGTGATCAAGTATCGGTAATGCAATGATATGGAAAAAGGAAGCAGTCCCGCTATAGTTTCTGCAACAGAAGGACCAATAAAAGATTCTTTTTATGCTATGCTTCTCTCTCCTCCTCCTCCTCCTCCTCTCTCTCTCTCTCTCTCTCTCTCTCCTCTCTCTCTCTCTCTCTCTCTCTCTCTCTCTCTCTCTCTCTCTCTCTCTCTCTCTCTCTCCTCTCTCTCCTCTCTCTTGCCCGCAGCGCCGTGGTTCATAGAGTGCCGAGCTCACATTTTGAATCTACTTTACACAAAACACCAGCATTATTTTTTATTGCCCATTTTATGCGGTCTTAACCTGGCAAAGCGCTGCAGTTTTACCACCCTGTCCCCAAATGGTTTCCCGGAATGACTATCTATATCAGCCATGGGGAATAAACGCTACCAACCAAATGTGGGGGTGGACGGAAGGAAATTCAGATGAATTTGTAGCTGCAAAATAGCTTTTGTGGTGATGGGGGGGGGGGGGGGGGGGGGGGGGGGGGGGGGGGTATTTCTGTGTTCGTTTTGTCACGCCGTTTCGTCAGTTATGATGTCTTAGTTTGTAAGGCGAAAAATCGCCGAAGCTTTGTTTTGCAGTTTGTTGTTGTTGTTCTTGTTGTTGTTGCTGTTCTTGTTGTTGTGGAGGGTTTTTCAGGTTAAGACTCTGAAGGTCACCCAGACTATACACCCTGTCTCACTCTTCACATCTCGGTAACACTGTGAGATTAGAACTCTACCCTGAGAATGAGAAGGTTGCGTGCGTGGCTGTTTTTAAAGAATCTGTCCCTACAGACTGTCATTCTCTAAGTTAATATGATTTTAAAAATCTTATTACGGAGTATATCATCAGTTGTTTTACTAAGAGATAAGTCATTTATGAAGACAACCTCCCACATACTTTGTCAAAGCATTATTACATTTTAATATAGGCCTTCGCACTTTACTTGTAGACATCAATCACTGAGGGGAAAAAAAACAACTTTGTGGCCTTGGTCAAAGATTGCACTAGTTTTACCTCCCTGATTTTCTAGAAACACTCCACGACACATTTTCAACAACACTTAGCATCAATTATAAACCTTTTAGGGGGGCAAATCCCTGCTTGTGCGGCTCATTTTACCGAACATTTGCCACCTATTTGGTTGGAAGGGGTGTGTGTGGGGTGGTTGAAAGAACCATTGAACACTCAAAATGGTTTGAAATGACATGTTGATCTAATTTGTATCATATATAGAGGGAAGTGAGGTCGAACGGAATGTTAAACAGGTACACTTGTCGCCTTTATGTTCCCGTTCCTCCCCCCCCCCCTCCTCCCCCCGAGATTTTAAGTAGTGCGTATTGCAATTCAAGTCTTTTCTCGTGGAGGATGTCTCAGTTTAGACATCATCCCCACCTTCTAGAAATTCTGTGTGAGGAATTCCATCTTTTCCGTCGTCCTTGATTCTGCCTTGTTCCTCTTCTTCTTGTCACCTGTTTCTTGCCTATTATCTGCCTTCTTGCTCCATTCTCCTGCCTTTTTTTCAGAACAAATTTAACATATGTCAAATCTCTCTTATGCCGGAGTCGGATGTGCTGGGACTGACTTGTTAGGTGTTTAATAGCAGTGCAACACAATTGCGCTCATATGACAGGAAACATTAGTTGCTGTCTAAGCGTTCGAAGAAGAAGAAGAAGAAGAAGAAGAAGAAGAAGAAGAAGAAGAGGAGGAGAGGAGGAGGAGGAGGAGGAGGAGGAGGAGGGAAAGAGCAGGAAGAAGGAGAAGAAGAAACTCAACTAAGCATTTCGGGGCTACTTGCGAGATGTCGTTGCGGATACGTGTGTTGTGTGTGTGTGTGTGTGTGTGTGTGTGTGTGTGTGTGTGTGTGTGTTGTGTGTGTGTGTGTGTGTGTGTGTGTGAGGGGTGTGAGAGGGGTGTGGAGAGAGAGAGAGAGAGGAGAGAGAGAGAGAGAGAGATCGATCGAGAGGGAGAGAGAGAGAGAGAGAGAGAGAGAGAGGAGAAGGAGGGAGGAGAGAGAGGAGGAAGGGGGGGGGGGAGATTATCGAATTTAGAAAAAACAACAACATTATTCTTGATTTCAGAAAAACAACAACCCCCCCCCAAAAACAACAACAACAACAACAACAAACAAAGAAAAACTGCTGATTTACGTCGGTTATTTTCATCTTGCTGAGTTATTGTTTTCTTCCTCTTGTTCTTCTTCGCAATTATTTTTTTCTGTTCATGTTCCTGTTCTTGTCTTCTCCTCCTCCTTCTTCTTCTTTCTCTCTGCAATTCTCTTTTTCTTCTTCTCCTCTTCTAGGCCCCATCTTCTTTGCATCTTTTTTGCATTCTTCTTCGTCTTCTTCTCCTCCTTCTCATCTTCCTCCTTCTCTTTACCCCTTCTTCTCCTCTCCTTTCATCCGACCATATGTGAAAAATCATTCTTTCTCTCCGCCCACCCTTTTCCCTTCTTCTTCTCTTCTTCTTCTTCTTCTTCTTTTCTTCTTTCTTCTTCTTCTTCTTCTTTCTTCTTCTTCTTCTTCTTTGCATTCTTCTTCTTCTTCTTCTTCTTCTTCTTTCTTCTTCTTCTTCTTTGCTTCTTCTCTTCTTCTTCTTTGCATTCTTCTTCTTTGCATTCTTCTTCTTTGCATTCTTCTTCTTTGCATTCTTCTTCGCATTCTTCTTTGCATTCTTCTTCGCATTCTTCTTCAGTGCAATCTATTCTTTGCAATCTTCTTTGCAATTCTGTGCAATGCTTTGTGTTTTCCTCTACTTTGATCTTTTTCTTCATTTCTCCTTCTGATCTCATTTCTTTTGTCTTCATGTTGTTCAGTGGCCTCATCACCTTGCTCGTTTCCTCTTTTTTTTTTGGTTGTTGTTGTTGTTCTTCGATTTTTGTTCTTCATAAAATTTTTACTCTCCCTTCATAAGTCTTCCCAATTCTCTCCTTTCCATCTTTTTTTTCTTTGCCTAATACGTCTGTCTCTTTGATGCATTTTTCATGCTAGAGTTTCCTCTCATCCTTTCTGTTCAAAAAAAGTAAAAAAGGGGGAAAAAATATAAGATTTAATCAATATATGTACATTGTATCCTCTTTTCTTGCGGAATTGTTCTCTTGTTCTGAAAAAGCTTGGGCTTTCAGTTTTTCTTGTGTGTGTCTGTGTGTGTGTTGTTGTTGTTGTTGCTGTTGTTTAATTGTTGTAATTGCTTTTTTTTGCACAAGTTATTTGCTGCATCATCTACATTCAGGCTTTCAAAAGATATTTAAAAACTAATACACAATTACACCCCCAAACAACAACAATAAAACACACACACT
>CM060320.1:27674443-27681943 GCA_030674155.1 Stramonita haemastoma
TCATCACCATCATCATCAGCAGCAGCAGCAACAGCAGCAGTAGCAGCAGCAGCAGCAGCAGCAGCAGCAGCAGCAGCATCATCATCATCATCATCATCATCATCATCATCATCATCATCATCATCATCGTCATCATGATTACCATCATCATCAACATCATTAATATTATCATAATCAACATTACGGTCATCATCAGTCCCATAACCTAAGTCTAGATAGTCATAGAGACCTTTGTTGTTCAACACGTTTTTCTTCAGGCTGGTGTGAGAAACAGACTGGCTGGTAACTTTGAGTTGTTGAAGCTTGCAGAATGCATTATGCAGAGGCTACATTTAACTATCAGTGTCTTTCCTATATCGACTTTCTCTCTCCGTCCCTTTTTGGTCTCCCATTGAAACTCTGAATACAGTTTCTTTCCTCCCCGGAGGGTAAAAGTAACATAGCCCTTTCCGACTTACCACCATGTCATGAAAGCTCTGGTACTTCTAGCTTCATGTTTTATTTCTGAAATACTTAAGGACACCACGCCTTAAGTTCAGCATTTAAAGTACAGGGTCATGTGAGTCATCAGCAACATGTCTCCGAGGATCTCTCATGGAAAATAGTCATGGGATGGTTTTGCCCTCTTTGCTGATGAGGTCATTATCGATTCATTTCATGTACTTACATGAAGTTGTCATTATCTCGGGTTTTCTCCCCCTCTGGAAGAGATGTTAATTTTGCACTACTTCTTTGTGTCATGAAATTTTTAACCATGTCCTTGAGGTTTCCTGGTTTTGAGGTAATGAGTTGCTTTGTTGAGGCAGTCCTGCGGGGGTACGAGTATAGCTTTTTCTGTACAAATTTACGAGCAGCTGGGTTGTTTTTTTGCCCCCCTATATTTTCTGATTGAATGAACTGGCCGTGACCTTTTCGATTTGCAAAATAACTAAAGTATTCACTCCTTAAACACTTTACTTGAATATAGAAACATTAATTGTACTCCTTTTTTCAGCGCTACAATTGTCATTACTGTTAGCTGGTAACTTCTATTGGAATAATCGATTTTTCAGTTGAAAAGTTTCATAAAGGTTTTAACTGGATACAATTATCGTTTGTTTCATTTACATTTTTTTGTTAGGATGCTTTTTGGGGTTCTTGGTGTTTTATGCTGATTGTACTTTGTAATCGATTTTGATCTAGTGATATTCTAAAGTTGTTATTTTTTTTGAAAATGAAAACTTTTTTTGTGATGGGGGGGGGGGGGGGGGGGGGGGGGGGGGGGGGGACGATGCTTTCGTTACGTCTTTCTTTGGTAAGGCACCAAGTAATACTTGTTTGTCTTTGTCTGTTTTCGTTTTCAATGAAAAGAGCAGACTTTGAATTCAGATAATCTTGGGTGCCTCTGTTAAGACAGCATGAGAATTAGATGTCATGCTTTTAATCAGTGTTCCAATCTGGTATCCTCTTTTTCCCCATGTTGTTCTTCTCTCTCTCTTTCTGAGATCTATCGCACGGTTCTCTCCTTGTCTTTCTGCCTATCGATCTCTCCTTTCCCCCTCTTTTTTTCTTCTTGTATTGATGTTGTAGTTGTTGCTGCTGTTGCTTCTGCTGCTGCATCAGTTGTTGATTTTCTTCTTTTTCCTCTTCTTATTCTTCTTGCCCTTGTTTTTGGCCTTGTTGTTGTTGTCTTTCTTTCTTTCTTTTTTTTTCTTTCTTTCTTTCTTTCTTTCTTTCTTTCTTTCTTTCTTCTTTATTCCTTTCTTTCTTCTTCGGACTAATGTTTCTACTTTACTTTTCTTATAGTATGATCGTGTGTTTAGCACACTTCTTAACTCCTACATATTTTTTTTCTACTCTTCATATTCTTTCTTTGATCTACTACTACTTACTGCTGCTACTACTACTACCATCTGCTGGTGCTACTATACTACTACTACTACTACTACTACTACTACTACTACTACTACTACTACTACTACTCCTGCTTCTTGCTGCTACACACTGCTTCTACTCCTCTGTGTCTTACTTCACTCCTTCTGCTTACATATCTTCTACCACTACTACTTCTACTGCTGCTGCTACTACTACTACTACTTCGTGATATTTTGCAAAGGTTTTCTGATCTCTCTATCACAATGTCTTACCAAAGATTTTTTTTTTTGGGGGGGGTGGGGGGGGAGGGGGGAGGTGACAGAAAAAGTATGTACAGTGTAGGTCGGCATCAGATTCTGCAAAGCTGGGTTATTTTCCTCATTTTGTAAAGAATATGTCGTTCTTGTTACCCTCATGTTCTTACTGTATAGATCTAGAGCTGTATGTGTGTGTTTTTCTTTCGCACGCTGCTTTTGAAATTCAGAATTCTTTACTTGGCATGTGTAGCAGCATTCTGTAACTGAATACACGCAGAATAGATTACATTCGTGGAAGAACTTGGGCATAGGATGCTTAGAGAGAAAGAGAAATCTGCACTTTAAGTCTAGGGCTACCTTGAACACTTTTCTTCCAAAGTCAAAGTCAAAATTTATTCTTTAAAAAAAAACCACCTGTTTGGTTACATGGAAACGCATGCACAAAACCATCTAAATCATTATCAGTCGAGGTTGCGATCATTACCACAGAATGATCACTCTTCCAAAACGGGAAACTACATCCAAAAACACACACACACACACACACACACACAACAACACGCACGCACGCAAGCACCCACGCAGCAACAACAAGGAAAAAATGTCCTAATGCAAACATAAATGTAAACAGCTTCGACAGAATCAAAATCAACTTTGCTACTTAATACTGCTTCAAGTATGGTTTTTATAAACGTTCTCAGATTAAAGAGCACTTTAAATAAAAAACAACAAAAATATATAACTAGTTGGCCATGATACCAACTTTTTATTACGTCGGGTCTTCTACAATAAATGGTTTTAAAAACCTTTTCCTGCCTTTCAGAAAATATGGGCATTCGAGAATATTTTATCACAGTAAAATTCGTCACCCTGCTCTTTCTGGTTGCATTTTCTACATAATCTTTTCTTTTTTTTTCAATGCCATAAACTTGGCTTCTTGTACTGGTAATTTGTAACCACCAACACTTTTAGCAAACAGTATGGGACACAGTCTTAATTTCACGTCACTGCATGTCCTTTTAGCCTACTTCTTTTATTGGTAGAGTTAGTAACACACAAGAAAGCTATTTGGTGCAATTTCCTGTGTGTAGATCTAGATTTCATTTTGTCAGATTTTCTAGTTGAGTCACTTCTCTAGCCTAGCACACATCAAGAGGGGGGTGGGGGGGGGGAGTTGAATTGGAATACATAGTAGACTTTGCTACTATAATCTGTGGATGGTCTCGTGTTGTCAAATCTTTCGTTGTCAATGAACAAGGGAACATTTTAGCATAAATTGTATAGCTTTTTCATCAAATAGTCATCCTGTGTGATTTTGATTTATGGAGTTGGCGCTTGTGTTTGAAGGTAATCTTTGATTCAGTATATTTATTTTTTCAGACTTTACTGTGTTTATTGTCGTTTCAATCATAACTAGGTGTCTATAAATAAATCTTAAACAGCATGAATTCTATTGCAACATAACTCTTGTCTTTATTACGCCATGTCATGAATTTGAGAAAGTCAAGGAGGGTGTGAGTAGGTGGCCCATACTTTTTTATTTAGCAAGGGAAGAGGAAACCACAGACGTTTAAAGTCTGCTTCACCCCCCCCCCTCCCCCCCAACACACACTCACAACACATCATTTCCTGTTATCTAGTGTACGGCAAGGTAGGCCTACATCTTTTGAGAGAAAATCGATATTTTGCGGAGCTGGTCTCCTTGCATCTATTGTTACTTATGTGCAGTCAAACAGAATTCTTCCTCACCACATTATCTATCATCCAACGTATACCCGTTCGTCTGTTGTGTGTGTGTGTGTGTGTGTGTGTGTGTGTGTGTGTGTGCGTGCTTGTGCGTGCATATGTGTGTGTGCAAGAAAGTGACACCAGCCAGCAGACAGCCACAACAGACACACACACACCGTGTCCCACACACACACACACACACACACACACACACACACACACACACACACACACACACACACACACAAGTCTTCCTGTTCTGGCAAACACAGTAATAGTCACTTTTTTAGAATCAAGGTAATAAAAAAAAAACCCTGAAGTAGGCCATCATATGATTTCATCCGATGACCGAACCATACCCCTCTGTATGTAGCCAAGGCCTACACGATTAGTCCTAGACACAAGCGGAAATCGGATGCGCTGGGCCTGACTTGTCAGGCGCTTAACGGCAGCGCAAGGCATTTTTGCTCATATGACAGACATCAATAGTTGCTGTCTTGGTGTTTTTGACGAAGAAGAAAAAGAAGAAAAGAGAGGAGGAGGAGGAAGAAGAAGAAGAAAAAGAAGAAGAAGAATCTTCAAGAAGAAGAAGAAGAGAAAGTAGAAGAAGAAGAAGAGAAAGAAAAAGAAGAAGAAGAAGAAGAAGAACAACAACAACAACAACACAACAACAACAACAAACAACAACAACAACAACAACAAGCCCTAGAACAAAAAACAACAGAATGTATGTCAGAACGACTGAAAATTGGTTGCAGATTCGATAAAAGAATATAGAAGAAGAAGAAGAAGTAGAAGTGAAGAAGAGAGCAACAACAACATACAACAAAAAGAACAACCTATCACAACATAAAACAACAACACATCAACACCCTCAGACAAAACACAGAATGTATCCAGATCACTGATATTCATCCTGGTTGTTTTTTTTCTCTTTCTTCTGTCTGTTTTACGTCTCCTGTCCTTTTTCGCATGTATCTTTCTGTCCTCCTGTCCTCTGCTCCCCTGCCTGTCTATCGTCCTGTCTCTCTCTCTGCCCCCCCGCGCCTTTCTCTGTTCCTGTCCTTTTTCGTCTCTGTCTCCTCCCCTCCGCTCCTCTCTCTCTGTCTGGACTTTATCTTCCGCCTCTTTCTGTCCTGTCTCTCTTTTCCTCTCTCTGTCCCAGTCTCTGTTGTTGTTTTTTTTCTGTTCTGTCTTGTATCTCTCTCTGTCCTGTCTTTTTCTGTCTTCTCTGTCTTCTGTGTCTCACTTCTCTTTCTCTCTGTGTCTCATCTTCTCTCTCTCTCTCTCTCTCTCTCTCTCTCTCTCTCTCTCTCTCTCTCTCTCTCTCTCTCTCTCTCTCTCTCTCTCTCTCTCTCTCTCTTCTCTCTCTCTCTCTCTTTTCTCTGTGTCTCTGTCTCTGTGTTCTCTTCTCTCTGTGCCTCTCATTCACTCACCTCACTTAGAAAGAGAGGGGAGGAGGGCCGAAGACCAAGATTGTAGAGATGAGAGAGAGAGAGAGAGAGAAGAAGAGAGAGAGAGAGAGAGGAGAGGAGAGGAGGAGGAGGAGCAGAGAGACAAACACAACACAGACAGACACACAGACAACACACACACACAACACACACACACACATACACCCACACAGATATACAGAGGGCAACCATACTTTTCCCCCAAAAAGCAATGTTGCACAACTGAATAACAACAAAAAAGACCGAATGTTGAAATCATATTCAGAAGAGGAAAACAAAAACTACCACTATTAATAGTAGTGAAAACTCTCATGGTTTTTACAGAAATCTACTACAAATACTTTAACCAGACGAATAGTTTGAGAACAGTCAGGAATAAACGAACAAAAAAAACTTGCAAAGGAGCATAAAAATTGAGAAAAAAACCAAATCCATAAGAAGGAACTGCTTATATCGTTTCTATATAGTTTTGTGTGATTATTGACATTCCAAAACAGAAAGAGAAAAAGGGAAATACAATTTGGAAAAAAAAAACAGCCAACCAACAGTACACAAAAAAACCTTGACCATTGTTGTGTGTGCATTACACTAAAAAACAAAAGTTTTTCGAAAAAAATCCAACAAAATTCCTCGGGGGAAAAAAACCACCCTAAACTCCAGAACAATTTCTCCAAATGGGTTGCTTTCAATGCAAAGCGAAAAAAGGGTCCGAAGCGGACCTTGACGATCTAAAAAACTGGGAGGTAATCGGGATCGAGCGGCCAGACGGTCAATGAAGACATAGAGACGAACTCCATCAAAATGACCACCTGTGTGACCTGTGAAAAACTGGGAGTGACCGCTCGAGACCTCTTTCGACTTCGTCAGTCCTGGAAAGGCATCAAGCGCAAGATGGAGGAGACGGGTATAGAGATGTTTGTCAGGTAAATTGAGGTGTTTTTTTGGTTGTGTGTGTGTGTGTGTGGGGGGGGGGGGGGGATCTCAATCTCACACACGGGGGGGTTGGGTGGTGGTGGTGGGGGTCGGTTGGGATTGTGTGAGGGTGGCGGGTTATTTTGTATGTGTGTTGTGATGTGGTGGTGTGGTGGTGGTGGTTGGGGGGTAGGGGGTGGTGTGTATGTGTGTGGTGTGTGGGGGGGTGTGTGTGTGTGTGTGTGTGTGTGTGTGTGTGTGTGTGTGTGTGTGTGTGTGTGTGTTGTGTGTTGTTGTTGTTTGTTGTTGTTGTTTTGTGTGTTTCTTCCTTTCTATCATTATTTTCTTTCTTCCTTCGTTCGTTCGTTCCTTCCTTCCTTGATTTCTTTCTTTTTTTCTTATTTCCTTTTTTTTTTTTTTTCTTTTCTTTCTCTTGTTTCAATTTGAAGATTTTTGTTTGCCTTTTCTCTGTCCAAAATGTACGGCCTTTGTGTCAGTCCATCAGTTTGTTCGTCTGTTTCTTTCTTTCTGTTCTTCTGTTTTTCCTTTTTTTCATCTCTTTCTTTGTTTGTTTGTTTCCTTCTTTCTCTGTCTATTTTGTTTTCTTTCTTTCTTTCTTTCTTTCTTTCTTTCTTTCTTCTTTCTTTCTTTCTTTCTGCCTCAAGTTGTGTTTTGTTGTTTGATTGATTTGCGGGTGTTTCATGTGTTGATTTATGCGTCGCTCTTGATACGTGTCTGTTGTATTTATCATTGGTGTTGTTTGCTTGTTCCTTTTTCTGTTCTTTTTTTCTACTGATACCTAATTATTCTTTCTGTCAGTTTTGCCTTAGTAGTCTGAGTTGGGTTTTTTTTTTTGTCTAATCCCCCCCCCCCCCCCCCCCCTCTGTGTCCTCTTACCTCTGTGCTATCTCGGTCTTTGTCAGGATGTCAATGTCTGTCTGTCTGTTTTGTCTTTCTGTCTGTCTGTCTGTCTGTCGTCTGTCTGTCTGTCTGTCTTCTCTCTTCTCTCTCTCTCTCTCTCTCTCTCTCTCTCTCTCTCTCCTCTCTCTCTCTCTCTCTCTCCCCCCCCCTCCCTACCTCTGTCTCTTTCTCCTCTCCTACCTCTCTCTCTCTCTCTCTCTCTCTCTCTCTCTCTCTCTCTCTCTCTCTCTCTCTCTCTCTCTCTCTCTCTCTCCGTCACTTCCCCTCTCTCTTTCTCTCTCTCATTTACGATCACTTGGCAGCTGTTGAACCCAATCAGTCTTCCTCTTTTGCAAAAATCCGTAATTCATCCTTCAGAATAGTCGTAGCAACAC
>CM060320.1:27694443-27696943 GCA_030674155.1 Stramonita haemastoma
CCCAGACATAACAATAACGAAAACACCAGCAACAGCTACAACACAACGAAAACAATGAACAAAATAGCTTTGTAGAGCAGACCATTTCTAACTTTGTGTTTATTTTCCCTTTACAGCCCAAGAAATAGCAACATCAGCAACAACAACAACCACAACAACAACAACAACAAAACAACGAAAAAAGCATCAACATCCACAATCAGCCTTTATTTTATTTCATAAAATAAAATAAAACTAGCCTCATACTTTTGATATTGAAGAGCATTCTCTATTCTCATCATGGCTTATTTCTCCTTCAAAGCCGGCTCCAGAAAGAGCAGCATCAGCAACACTATCAACAAAACAACGAAAACAACAACACTACCATCAACAATCAGCACCATTCCTTGATATTGCAAAACTTACCTATTCTTATCTTGGCTTATTTCTCCTCCACAGCCGGCCTCACAAACAGCAGCATCAGCAACAATAACAGCAACAACAAAACAACAACAATACCATCAACAATCAGCATCATACCTTGATATTGCAAAACTTACCTTTTCCTGTCTTGGCTTATTTCTCCTTTACAGGGCTCTTAGTCTGTCAACTCTTACTTACTTCATCTTTAGTCTTTTTCTTTCGTCTTTTTTTTGGAGGGGGGGGGGGGCAGCAATCCTTGACACATTTTGCTTTCTATCCCTCCCTCACTGGTTTTTTTTGTTTTTTTGTGTGTTTTTTTGTTTTTTTACTCCTGTCTGTGATAACCTGACTATTACTTTCTGTATTGTCTTGTTTTGGTAATTAGGTAGTCGTACTATATAGTACTTACAGTCTGGGATGGGATGGGCACGAGTTATCCATTCTTGACTAAAGGGGGGATAGATAGATAGATAGATAGATAGATAGATAGATAGATAGATAGATAGATAGATAGATAGATAGATAGATAGATAGATATGATGATAGGATAGATAGATAGATAGATAGATAGATAGATAGTAGGGAGGGATGGGAGGGAGGGAGGGATAGATAGAGAGATAGAGACAGACAGAGAGAAGAGATGGAGGGGAGGGGCAGAGAGAGACAGATAGAGAGACAGACACGCGCGTGTGTGCACGCGCGCTCGCACACACACATACACACACTTACAAACACGCACACAAACACACACGCATACGTGTACACACACACCACGCACGCACGCATGCACAGACGCACGCACGCATGCACGCACGTTTTTAAAGTTATTTTGTTTTTTATATTGAGGACAATGGAATAACACTCATGTGCTTTTTTTCATCCAGTCCTCGTGTGTATGCAGTTTTGTAAATGTTGTCATCTTTATAGATGTACGCACACAGACAGAGACAGAGAGAAGACAGTACAACACACACACACACACACACACACACCCCATACACACACACACACACACACACACACACACACACACACACACACACACACACACACACACACACACACAGGCCTCGGCCTTCAAGAAAAAATACTTACCCTTTCACCCAAATTTCCGAGAGAAAAGAAAGTAACGAAGAAAACGAACACTAAGCGAAGCAAATAAGCAGCAATAAAAAAGTAACGTTAACACACAAACAAACAAAACCCAATCCACCCCACTTACTTCCAAACGAATGCTAACATACTAGTAAACAAAGAAACAAATCAATAATTAAAACCCCTCAAATCACCAAAAAAAAGTCTATATAGCAATTGTAAGAAGTTTTAAATATTTACTAAACTTAATTAGTACCATACAGGTTTCTTGTAACCATTTTTTTCCTTGTCCGTATAAAAGACATTTCCTCTGTGTGTGTGTGTGTGTGTGTGTGTGTGTGTGTGTGTGTGTGTGTGTGTGTGTGTGTGTGTGTGTGTGTGTGTGTGTTGTTAAGAATTGTCTAGACAAAAGTTCACTGTCTGCTTTTTTGTCACTCTTCGCTATTCTGTGTTTGTGTGTGTTTTTGTTTGGGGGGGGGGGGGGGGGACTTGGTATTATTATTGGTTCTCAGTGTGTGTGTGTTGTGTGTCGGTGTGTGTGGTTTCTGCGCGCGCGTGCGCTCACGCGCACGTGTGTGTATGAGTTAATGAGAGAGAGAGGAGAGATAGAGAAGATAGTAGAGAGATGAGAGAGATAGAGTAGAGAGAGAGAGAATGACAGACAGACAGACAGAGATCAGAGATAGAGGACAAACAGACAGACAGAGACAGAGGCAGGCAATGGTACTGGCGATACCTTGGTTGACCCGTTTTGTTTTTCACAGTAACATAACTGCAGCGTTGCCGCTTTTCACTTCAGTTCTCTAAATTCTTTCTCCTAACTCTATATCCAGACTTGGCAATTACCCTCAAAACTCAGATGGCTCCTAACAACCTTCTGATCACTGTCCTGTGACTGACCAAGAGAAACTAGTATTGATTTTGCCCGTTTCCCAGTAATTGCTAATTGAAAGTTTATGGCCACTTCTTGCAACTGCAGCCCCCCCCCCCCCCCCCCCCAACC
>CM060320.1:27704443-27706943 GCA_030674155.1 Stramonita haemastoma
CAGATTCATCTTCTGCTCGTCTCTCTCCTTTTGACCTTGGGAGGCCCAGTCTTAGACCCAAATGAGTCCATATGTTTGTGAACGTGCGTGTGTATGCGTGCAAGTTGTTACCTCCTCGTCTCTTTGAACACACACACACACACACACACACACACAACACACACACACACACACACACACACACACACACACACACACACACACTCACTCACTCACACACACCATTCCCATCCCCATCCCACCCCCTATCCAACACGCATACACACAAACACACACACATATGGAAACAAAATTTTGACTTTGACTATCACACACACAACACAAAACCACAAACACACACACACACACACTACACACACACACACACACACACACACACACACACACACACACACACACACCACACACACACACACACACACACACACACACACACACACACAACACACACACACACACACACACACACACTTACAGAGAGCAAGAAATGAGCCAGTCGATTGGCAATTCTGGGATTCAGAATGCTCTCATAATGGAAGGCAACGGTCTGTAAAGGAGGAAGTGTGGGCTTTGCGGGGCTTCCGCAGATTGGATGCAAATAATACTATCAAAACCAGCGCCAGAGTAGCAGCATGCCAAACATCGAGATCACTTGATTAGCACAGACACACGGAACACAGACAGACAGACAGACAGACACACAGCGCGCACGCACGCACACTACACACAGACACACGCACACTCACTCACAAACACAAACACAGCCACGCACCCGCACGCTTACACACACAACACACAACACACACACACACACACACACACACACACACACACACACACACACACACACACACACACACACACATGACCAAACACATACGCAAATACGCATTCCTTCTCTCTCCCATATATATAAAATATGCGATTTTTTACGCAGAGAAATCTGCTGTGACAGACAGCGGTATAATATAAAAAAAAGAAAGAAATTCTCTACTCTGTTTTTATTAGAACACCCATTAAGAATGTGCTTAGCGTTTTTAAACAATAGAAAGTAAAACATAAAATCTTCAAAACTGAATTGAATTTTATATGAATGTCAGTCTTGGAAATGAAGAGAATGGAAAAATGAAAAAAAAAAAAAATCGGGAGGAAACGTAGAAACATGAACTGAATTTTAGACACTTTTTTTTTGTTTTTACATCGTAGTTTGATTTGAATTGCTCAGTAGACAGTAGAAGCTGATCTTTTCATTGTCAGGGCAATAATGGTTTTAGCCTATGCTGTTTATTGTCTTTAATGTCTGTCTGTCTCTGTCTCTCTGAATATACTGATTTAAACGCCAAGGTTGTTCAATTCCTCTGTTGTGCTTCGAACCAACAACACCCCAGCCAACCATAAGGGTCAAACCAGGGCGATCACCGTGTTGTGGGAGAATCCATAAACAACTCATAGTTTTTCGGCAGTAGTTTGGCAAAAGGTCCAATGGTCTGATAATATCATCACAGTCCTCCTACGATACTAGCGTGGGTGATGAAACAACAAACCCTGGAGTCTGGCCAGATAATGAGGTAGCTGTTAATGCTTCTATTCACTCCTTTCATATAGACCAAAAGTCTAAGGGTTAAGTAAGGTCTTATGTCCTGGATAGTTGGCCGTTCGGAACCTTTTAACGATGACGAACTCTATACAGAGATCTTTGCATATGTGTACAATTGTAAGAATACATACATACACACAAATATACAGACAGACACACACACACACACACAGACAGACAGACAGACAGACACACACAGACAGACACACATACACATACATACACATGCTCATATACACATGGACACGCAGACACACTACACACAGATGTGATATATATATATATATATATATATATTACATTTGTGTGTTGTGTATTAATATAATTATGTTAATATGTATATATATATATATATATTATGTACATGAGAGACAGATAGATAGATAGATAGATAGATAGATAGAGAGAGAGAGAGAGAGAGAGAGAGAGAGAGAGAGAGAGAGAAGAGAGAGAGAGAGAGAGAGAGAGAGAGAGAGAGCATTATATACCTTATATTACTATTCCCTTGTCATTGCCAACAAAAGCCTATTGACAAGGGTTGCTAATTTTCGACAATATGAGAATTGATAGAGCAAACACAGAATGAGAGATAGATAGGTATCTAAGATAGAGACAGAAAAACAGACAGACAGAACATACACTGATAGGTTCAACTGAGACCTTCGCGCAGTTCCATACCTTAATACACACATACGTGCAACATTTTCGCCTTCCACTGTCAAGCTGGCGTTATCAACAAATACTTTTATTCACATACAAGTCTAGGCATACGAAATTATAGCAAACAACTAAGCCATAACAAAAGCGAACAAAAGAAAGAAAGACAGACAGACAGACAGAAAAAGAGAGAAAGAAAAACACTAAAACATCGAAAAGAAAAGTAAACAGACCTCATCATCCCTC
>CM060320.1:27709443-27721943 GCA_030674155.1 Stramonita haemastoma
GCTCTATAGCCTAGAGCGCTCTTACATAGTCTTCGAGACTGAAGGGTGTCCATAGATAGAAATCTATCTATCTATCTATCTATCTATCTATCTATCTATCTATCTATCTATCTATCTATCTATCTATCTATCTATCTCTATCTATCTATATTTGTGCGTGTGTGTGTGTGTGTGCGCGCGCGCGCGTGTGTGTGTGATGAATCAAATAGTTTTACTCTGCAATCTAGGCTTCTTTCTGAAGATTGTGTGTGTGATTTGACTGTATGGAAATTTAAGACGTGAACATTTCTGTTTGCAAACATGATCCTCTTGTGTATTCCAAGCGGAAGTATGCCTTACTTCCTGTTTTATCATTAACAAGCATTTCTCAGGCTTGAAGGCTATATGTTGTTTGCTCTGAAGTTATGTGTCCCTGGCCAAAATTGATTGGATATTGACATTTACATTTCGTTATATTTTGTGAGATATTTTTCCGGCGTTAAATGGGCCTATGTTTCAGAGAGGAATGAATGAAAGAAGTGGAGATAGGATAGTAGTTTATATTCTGTGGTAATTTCTCAGTCTTTTTTTTTATTTCGTTTTTTCCTTTTCTTGGTTAGAGCTCCTAGGTTTACCGTTTTTTCCCCGCCATAAAAGTGGTCATATTATGATTTGGGGTATATGAGATTGCTTATGAGGAAAAAAAGATAAAATGAGCGCTTATTTTCTTTTAAACTGGTTTTGTCAGGGATTTTTTTCTCGTGAATAACAAAAGTCTCATGAATAAGTTTGTGATAAGTTTGCATGAAGTAAATTATATGATGCAGAATATAAAAAGATGACCCAAAATGCGAGAATTATCTATGCATTGCGGAAATAAACCTAAAAAAAAATAAATACGGAATGTAATTTTTATGTGAAAACATCGAATGGAAAACTTACATTAAAACGTTAAAAACCCTCAGTCAAAACAATCACAACAGGCATTGTATTTCATTGTTGAAACAGTCTGGGAATTGAGCAACTGATAATTGTCCGAAAATTGTGTTTTGATGTTCCAATTTCAATGTGCATTCAAGGGAGAGAAATACTCTTCGGTGGGGAGAGGGGGGATGAAAATAAAAGAACAAGAGAGAGAGAGAGAGAGAGAGAGAGAGAGAGAGAGAGAGAGAGAGAGAGAGAGAGAAGCTGTGCAGTGAAGCATTGCAGATCGATGACTACTGTGAAAAGTAAATTTGAATGTTGCGAGGGCACTGAACCTGAGGGTTTTCCGCTGGCACTTCATGTTTAATACACTCCATCATGGGGTTAACATGTATTCAACACAGTTATCAACATTGACAAGGGAATTATATCCTGTCTGGATTAAATAGGGCCAGATATGTGTGTATCACAGTGTGTGTCGCTTTCGTGACAAAGGAACTGTTTTCAGTTGGATTCAATTGGGTCAGATACGTGTATTTATTTATTTATTTGTTTATTCTTTTATTTCGAGGATAATGGAATAAGCACTAGTGTGCTTTTCTTTTTTACATCTAGCCTCAGTGCGTATTCAGATTTGTCAATTTTGTTATCTGCTCCCACCGGCACACAATGGCCTACTCTTTCGAAAAATTAAACGGGTTTTAACGTGTATGCAAGATGTTTTGTGTGCGTTAGCACACGGGACCTCGGTTTAAAGTCTCATCAGAAGGACTTTTGTTGGGAGGAGTGGAGTCAGAACTGATGCTAACTCCAGTGGGAAAATCCTCTTGAACGAGATTCGAACCTGAGTCAGTAGATCACGAACGCATCACTCTGGCCACCAGGCTATATCGTCACCCCATAATGTGTGTCACTTTTGTAAGAAAGGGATTATTTTCAATCTGGATTTAATAAGAGGTAAGACAACAAAATGTTTTTGTTTCACAGTGTCCGTCATTTTTGTGACATGGCAATTATCTTCAGTATGGATTAAGATTAATAAGGTTCGATATGTTTGTTTCACATTATGTGTCACATTTTTATATCAGCAAACACTTAGTTATATCAGCAAATATTCTAATCATACAAGATTCCTCAGATTGAAATAAAAGATAAGGTGCTATATTCCTGGGAAGAAAAATGCTTTCTTTGACATCATAGAGCTACCACCATCAATTCTACCTCATAATTTTCTCTGATTGTTGTTTGTGTGTTTGAGTTCTGTTTATCCTTTTTTCGTTGCTAGCGACAGCTTTCATGTTATCAGAGATAGTTTTTGCTTGGGACAGATGTTACAATAGATTTATCTTTCAAAAATTCGATTTTGCTTTGTCTGCAAAAATGTCATTCTTTTGTTTGACGTCATACAACCATACAAACCTTTTTGTCTCTCAATTTTCCTACTGTGGTTTGTTTACCTTGAAACAAGACTTGTTTTTCGGGAAAAAAATACATCATCAGAGATAGTTTTTGTTTTTTTTTGTTTGTTTGCTAGCGACAGGTAGTGATTGCATGTCAGATAGCAGATTACAGTGCAGTGTTCCTAGCAGATTAGCATCCAGACCATCGGCAGTAAAATGGAAAAAAAGGAAAACCAGATGTTAATTACTGACAAGAAAAAATGAATACACTTTTTGTATTGCATGTGACGGACTTTATAGCGGAGTGGTTACGATCGTAGGACTCTCAATTCGATGGGCTCATGAAGTCGTAAGTTCAAATCCCGGCGGCGTTTTGTAAATTATTAAGGAAGGGGATTTTTACGATCTCCTTGATTAACTTCCAGGTGCAGACCTGCGAGTTCCTTATTTCCCTTCATACTCAGAAGATCAAATATGTACGTTAAAGATCCTGTAATTCAATTTGGCATTCTGTGGGTTACAGAAGCTCAAACACAACCCAGCATATATCTCCGAAGTCGAAATATGGCCACCTTTGCGTTGATCAAAAAGGGTTGCATACGCAAAATGGCACCATTGGTGAACTTCGAAGCTATAGCCGAAGAACAAAAAAAAAATCAAAAACAAAACAAAACACCCACCACACCAAACCATAGTGCAGGTGATTGTGCACACAAGGCTACTCTTTATTTTATAGATTATTTCTAATATTTATACATTCAATCCAATTTTGGGATGGGTGGGATGTGGTGATAGGAAGGGTTTGGAAGAAGTGTAGGGCAAAGATAGCTTGATAGTTTGTGGGTGGGGTGGGGTGGGGTGGGAATGGGTAGAGAGAGAGAGGAGAGAGTCAAGGTTGTTAGGAGCTATTTTGGCACAACGAAGCTGCAGTATTGACCCTTTGTGTGTGGCAGCAGCAGCAGCAGCAGACTCATCGATTAGCCATGACCGTTGTTGTGTCTGTTCATGGCCAGAGACCTTGTCGAGAGCCAGGTGATCAGCGTCTTTTATGTCCCAGATAAACCTTGCAGACGGGATGTTTGCCCTTTGTTTGTTTGCTTGTTTGTTTGCTTGTTTATTGGTTTGTTTCTGCTGTAGATATCAGCTTTCTTTGTGTTTTTGCTCTCCCTCATTTCCAGACAGCTTCGTTGGGAGGCTGTTTTTTTGTTTTTTTTTCCCTTAAATAGTAAACAATTGCATATATTAGAATGATACTGGAATTCCGTTGTATGAGATTTTGGCACTCGCATTTCTTGTTCAAGTTTTACGCTTATTCTGAATGAATATTTTTTTGTTGAAAATAGATTCATTAGTAGTTTTTATATAATGCTGTTAGCTCGTTCCAATTATTGCAAAGGTTGATTTGATATACTATATACAATAATAAAAACTAATAATACTAACTACTATATAATACACTACATACTACTCTAATGATAATAATAAATGATAATGATATAATAATAATAATATAATAAAAATAATAATAATAGATGAATTTATGTAGCGCTACATCTTGTAAAAACTAATCAAATCCTTGATTTCTCGTATTTCCAGATGTCTTTTGCTTGATCATTCCCTTTATCTTCCTTAACACTTATTCTGAAGTATTGCTTACCAATTATTCTGTTTGAAGCTGATGTGTCCCTTTGGAAGATTTACCAAGCGATTTGCTGATTCATTGACTTTCGTTTGAAGCTGCACTAATTAATGCATGGTTTCTTTCTCAGTTTTCACTTGTCTGTTATCGAATCTTGCCCTGTTATCGTCCTTACAATAATCTCTGGAGTATCGCTATCAATTCTGTTTGAAGCTGATAATGCTATCTTATGGAGGGAACTGGTTGTCAAGTGTTCAGGGGTGCCCCTACGGTCGCCAGACTAAGGGATAGATAGATAGATAGATAGATAGATAGATAGATAGATAGATAGATAGATTAGATAGATAGATAGATAGATAGATAGATAGATAGATAAAAGACAGATAGACAGAAGAAGAAGAAGATAGATAGATAGATAGATAGATAGTAGCTAGCTATTTTGGAAGACTTACAAAAAGATTGGCTGAAGCATCTGACTTCAGCTTGGAAGTACAGATGTGATGAAACCGGCCAGCTAAGGAAAGATTTGGAATCTTTTGATGTGTCAGTAAGGTGTCCAGAAGCTGTGGTTGTCTACACGAGTTACAGCACTGTTCAGACAGACACTTTTTGTTAACGCAGTGTTCTGAGGTGCTTTTGAGGACATCTCTTGTTTTCGTTTGATCACAGTCATTCAGTCCTCGATATTCATGGTGGTGCGTCGCAGATGATGATGTTGGTAGGGGTGATGCTGAGGTGTGTGTGTGTGTGTGTGTGTGTGTGTGTGTGTGTGTTGTGTGTGCGTGGTGCGCGCTCGCGCCTGTGTATGCGTGTGCGCGTGCATGCACATGCGTGCATGCATGTATTTATGTGTATGCACATAAATCCTACAAAAAAAACAGACTGGGCTAAACTATCATCAGTCCAAATCCTACTTTCGTGTCACTGTCGTAGTTACATTAACACACACAACATCACACACAAAAAACACACACCAAACCACACACACTCATAACACACACACACACACACACACACACACACCACACCACACCACACCAACAACACACCACACACACCACACCACAACACACCCCACACCACACCACACACCACACCACACCACACCACACCACACCACACCACACAAACTCCCTACCCACAGAAACCGCAATGATGGCTAGCTATCAGACCCTTGAACACAATCCACTCGACCGCTGCTGCCCCTGACTACAGCAGTGTGTTAGAAAATCGCCTTTACATCACCTAGCACTAAAGGATAGATCTCCACACTCCCGGTGGCTACCTCTGTGTCTTGGAGGGGGGAAAAGGCAGCTTTGACCTTTTAGACTGCAGAACAGATTTCCTCCTTTGCCTGCTTTCCTGCAGCCATTCTCCTCTTCTGTAGTATGTCAAGGATACGGGTTGGAGGAAGGAAGGAAAGAAGGAAAGAAAGAAGGATTTAAGGAGGAATTGGTTGTGATGGTTGGAGAGATGAAGAGACAGATCCAGAATGATGGTTTGTTGTTAGTATAATGGATGGATGGAAAGGAAAGTGTGTTTTTTTTGGGGGGGAAGGAGATTTTCTCGCTGGGAGAAATTTTGATTTCTGAAAGTGTGAGGGGGTGGGAGGACGGGGAGAAAGTTTGAAAGAGTGGTCATCTATCTTTAGGCGGAAAGAAAGGACAAGTGTTGAAAAGAGTTTGGGATATAAAAAAAAAAGATTTGAAGAATAAGGAGTACCTGCTATTGGAAAAAAAATACATCGTTTTTTTAAAAATAAAATGATGTATATGTGAAACAAAAGTTTGTTACAGAAAAGGAAGGTTTAAGGAGAAAAGAAAACTGTCTGTAAGAAGAAGCTATAATAAAGTTTCTTCAGAAAGAAAATCAGGTTACAAAAAGTGTAACGTATGTCTAGAAGGAAAAGGATAGCATAAAAAGGCTAGTTTACCGGGGATAGAAGGATGGGGGATGTTATTTAAAAGGAATGATGAAAATTGCAAAGCATTAGGTTGTTATGGAGAGAGGACTATACAGATCTCGTTATTTTTCTTTTTTTAATCATTTTTTGAAGAAAAAAAACTTATCTAAACAAAGGTCTGCTGAAGGTGATTTGGGCGGTTGTGCACCATGTGAAATAATCTACCTTTGAATCCGAGCGCTCTCTCTCTCTCTCTGTGTCTCTCTGTGTCTCTGTGTCTCTGTGTCTCTTTGTCTCTGTGTGTGTGTTCTTCTGTCTGTCTGTCTGTCTGTCTGTCTGTCTCTGTCTCTCTCTCGTTCTGGTAAAGAAGAAAGGTTCATTTTCTTAAAACGTTTATTTTGTCCATTTGTTCATGCATCTTTTAGGAATAAACGAAGTAGCATCGATCGATGATTCATGCATTAATGCTTCAGTGGAAAAGATATCGAAAGTGAACTGGACAGCGGATCATGGGGTTGCCTAAGACAAGATCTTGTTGTTCCAAAAAATTGTTTGGTGACGGGAACAAAGAATAACCTTTTATTGATTTTTATTTTATTTTGGGGAGGGAGGGATTTAGCAAAAAAGGACAGTAAGAGGTCAGTGTGTGTGTGTGTGTGTGTGTGTGTTGTGTGTGTGTGTGTGTTTTGTGTGTGCGCGCGCGCGTGTGTATGTGTGTGTACTGTGTGTGTGTGTGTGTGTATGTGTGTGCGTGCGTGCGTGCGTGTGCGTGCGTGTGTGTACGTGTGTTAGAGAGAGGGAGAGACTGTTTGTGTATGTGTGTGCGTGCGTGCGTACGCGTATGTATGTATGTATGTATGTATGTATGTATGTATGTATGTATGTATGTATGTATGTATGTGTGTGTGTGTGTGTGTGTGTGTGTGCGTGCGTGCGTACGTGCGTGCGTGCGCGCGCGCGCGCGCCTGCGTGTTTGAATTGAAAGCACTAATAGCTTGTTGAAGAAGCAGGGCAGCGTTGGAAAAAATGACACACTGTCAGAGAAAGATGGAAGACAAGATTACTTTTTAAATGAGGGTCAATAGCCTTTGGGGGAGGTGAGGATAGTTTATGGATTAATTTTGTCAGACAGAATATGGCCATGGGAGAAAAGACAGGCTGTGCTGTGAAAAGAAGAAGACAAAAAAGATAGTGAATGGAGTGTCACAGATTGCTTGCCAATAACTAAGCTGACCGCATAGAGGGCAATGGGAATGTAGGAAAGGTGCGCATTGTAAAGATGTGATGGGAACAAAACTCAAGAAATAAGAAGAAATTATTATAGGAAGGAACTGTGTATGGTACGGGTTGTTGGAGAAAGGTGTGTTGCTAGCAAAATGTGTTATGAACAAAATACATCCATGGGTTTTTAGAGTGCAAGTTAATAGTTACAATGAATTCAAGAGTTTATTACATTTATATATAGATATATAGATATATATAGATATATCGTTTATTTATATATGTACACACAAATAAATATGTATAGAGAATCAGGGTGGTTATAATGTCATACGATCCTCCAATGCCCATATTTACAAGGCGGGAGTATTCATGGAAAAAAAACAATGAAAAAGGGTATTTACTGTCATGAATATCTGAAAAAAAATATACCTTCGGGTAACAAAACTCTTAGGCAATTCAACAAAAAACCCAACCCTCAAACAGGCACCTTGGGGGTGGCTTAAACCTAGACCAGTACATCACAAGTGGAATATTTGCTAAAACCACGAGACTAGCCCCTTCCCCACATTTCTATCTAATAGAGCTTGCTGTAAACCACAGGGCAATTTCATTTCGTCTGTCATATTTCGCTCAATAGAAATGGATAGATAGGGTCTCTGTGGTTGGCTGAAGAAGAAGAAAGCTGTATTATTTGTTTACTCCATCAGAGAGCCCTTTTTTTATCGAACAAGGGGATCTGGTGGCCTACTTCAAGTTTCCCTGTCAGATTGGTTAGATAATTCTGCAAGTGAGTGGAAGAGAGGGGCCAAATGTTTGTAAGAATGAACCAGGAAGCTGCCAGGGTCATGCAGTAATTACACTGTACATTGGAGTCAGGGGAAAGAGTCATTCCCCAGTGATGCATAAGAGACGTTAAGAACTGGGTTTCTTGGATAACATCAAGTTGCTCAAATGGATGGGACAGATGCTGCTGGGAAGGAATGCAGATTGACAGATAGAGGTAGAGAGAGAAGGGGAGGGGGTCGCGAAAGGAGTGAGGGAGGGTGTGTATGTGTCTCTGTGTCTCTGTGTCTGTGTGTGTTAAAGAGAGAGAGAGAGAGACAGAGAGAGCAGCCTCTCACTTGATTCAGTTTTGATTGTACATAGACAACTTGGGAGATTGTCATTTAGAATTTGCTCATGTGTTCTATAGTAACATGTAAACATGGGAATGAATATATATATATATATATATATATATATATATATATATATATATATATATATATATATATATATATGGTGTGTGTGTGTGTGTGTGTGTGTGTGTGTGTGTGTGTGTGTGTGTGTGTGTGTGTGTTGCGCGCGCGCGCGGCGCGCCGCGTGTGTGTGTACATGTGTGAGAGACAGAGACACAGAGAGAGAGAGAGAGAGAGAGAGAGAGAGAGAGAGAGAGAGAGAGAGAGAGAGAGAGAGAGAGAGAGAGAGGAGGAGTACAGATGTTGGTTAGACCAGGAAGCAATTACTGGGCTACGTCTGAAGGAAAAATAAATCTGTAGAAAAGAAACGACAGCTGACGGCTGTATATTCTTTCGTTTCCTTTCCTTCAATTAAAATCTTGCGGACTGTTGATATAAACCAAGGAGGCAATAGAAACGGTGGTTTCATATTGATGATATAGTGATATGATATGGTATATCATTAAGCAATACTGTATGGTATAGTATGATATATGAGATCATAATGATAATATACCATAATGCATATGGCAGATTTTCCAGGATATTTTTTATTGGTTGAAATATGTATCAATCTTTTACAAAGAGAACAAGTAAACGAGTAGGAAGATGTAGAAGAATGTGTATTCTCATTAACCAAGAGAAAGTGATTTTTCAGCATTTTGGGAGGTTACACACTATGTCAAATCTGTTCATATTCCTTTTCACATTTTTTCTTGTGTTTACACATCGATTTGAAAGAAGATCTCCCTAGAGGAAAACCCCAAACTAGGCTGAACAGTTATTGACCAATCAGTGTGGGCAAGATCTGATTGCTTAGGAAATATTTGTTTCAGAGAAAGGAGAAAAATTCGTAGAATACAAGATTTATGACAGGAGAAAAGGGGATTTACTTGTTGAAAGTTTATTTCTTTTCATGTGTAATCGAAGAAAGATAAATATGCTGGAAGAATGACACCGACTTCGAAAAATGACAGATGTCAGAGAAAGGTGAACAAAAGCTTTCAGAAAGATTTATGGCATTCAGAGAACAGATCGTTTGTGGCCGAGTTTTGTTAGAGAGGAAAAAGTCATGACAGAAATCACGGCTGTTCAAATAAAAACAGAAAGGAGACTGATTATTAATGGAATGTAACAGATTACTGCCAATTTATTAGCATGCTTTAAAGACGAGATGCAAATGTAAGGACCATATGTTGCGGGGGAGATATTTCATTAGAAACGAAAACTCGGTAAAACGAAAACGTACAGGAAGCTTTAAAAGAAATAGCACAGGTCGTTGCAGAAAGGTCTTGACAGGACAGTTTGATGCCAGCAGATATGCAACTTGTATTATAGGGGTCAGGGTTACATCACTTGTGATAACACAGCGATAATAGCTTAGGATATGTTGCCAGCAAACATAATGTGAAGGAAATCGTGCAGGTTGTTGAACAGCAACAATATTTTAGTTTTTGTTTGATTACTTAATACACAATAAGGATGCTGACATGTAATTGATCATCCGATACGCATTAAAGAGTAAATACAAGCTATTCCCTATGTTTGTGATTTGATGCTTGAAACAAATGTCTAGAGGTACACATTTCGTAGGAATGTGGAGTTTGATGATCTCTTTCTTTCGTTTCAACGGTTCGTCCAGGGCTTCAGATTTTCCCCCTGATAATTGCAGTATGGCTGTCCAATGAATTCAGAATAATATTTTTGTCAAATGCAGTACTGCTTGTCCAAGAGATTATGATTCTTTTCTACTCAGATACCAATCAAGTTAATGTGCAATACACTTCATCATGATCAAAATGCAAGTTAACCAGTCATGGACATTTTTCTCAATGTTGATACATTTATGCGCACTCTTTTAGTTCAGAGTTTTTTTCCGTTATTTTTTCCAAAGATGTAACCCACGACCCATACAGTTTACTTGTACACAAAGAGATTCCATGCACAGTCAACAAAACACACACAATAAAGATCAACATGTAATACATCTTCTCAGCCAGCAGTAATGAACATGTAAAGATTTTGTGTTTCTCTGAAACGAGTTGTAAGCAAAGAATCTAATTTACTTCGACAAACTCATGGCTCACTGATGAATGATATGGTCTTTGCGGCTGGCTAAGTGAATCAAATCTACCCTCAGATTTGTTTACTCCAAAGTCAGTCCATTTTTATTACACAGAGGTCTGGAGGTCTACTTCAATTTCCCTGTCTGATTGCTGAGATAAATCTGTACTGAGTGGAAGAAGAGGGCCAATGTTTGTTAGGAGAGGGCCAGGAAACTAGCTGCCAGGGCCATGAGATAATTGCATTGTACATTGGAATTGGGGAAAGAGTCCTTCACTAGAGTGCATAAGTGAAGAACTGGGTTTCTTGGAAAACATGGGGTTTCTACGTACATTGGAAAGGTGCTTTCTGGTTTAGGAGGAGGAAGAGGAGGAGGAGGGAGGAGGAGGAGAGAGAGAGAGAGAGAGAGAGAGAGAGAGAGAGAGAGAGAGGAGAGAGAGAGAGAGAGAGAGAGAGAGAGAGAGCAGCTTGATTGCTTGATTCCATTTCCGTCTGATAAACTTAGGTGACAGTCATTTGAACCTTAGGCACGTGTTGCCCTTGGCTACTACAGAGAGAGAGAAGAGAAGAGAAGAAGAGAGAAGAGACGGAGAGAAGAGAGAGAAGAAGAGAGAAGAGAAGAGAGAGAAAGACAGAAAAGAAGACGAAGAGAAAAGAGAGAAGAGAAGACAGACAGACAGAGAGAAGAAGAAGAGAGAAGAGAGAGAAGAGAGAGAGAGAGAGAGAGAAGAGAGAGAGATGTAGAGGTGATAAAGACTACACGGACTGCAGTGGGGGAGCCTTGAGGAAGAAAAAGAATGAAAGAAAGATAGAGATAGAATCGGTCAAGAAAAAGAGAATCAATCCATAATCAGCAAAGAAAAGAAGAGAAGAGAAGAGAAGAGAAGAGAGAGAGAGAGAGAGAGGAGGAGAGAGGGGAGATGGCTGTAGGAGTGTGATTAAATAGCACTATCACCCGGACTTGCAGTGTTTTGGGGGCTCTTGGAGGAAGAAATAGAATGAAAGAAAGATACAATCAATCTGTCAACAAATCAACCAATCAATCCATTAATCAGCAAATCCTGAAACGCAAATTAAAAGACGAATAAGAGACACTGTTCAAATCAGTCTACAGATACAAAGTTTCATTTTAAAAAATCCATACAAAACAAAACAGAAAAAAATGTAATGTGATGTGTGTGTGCTTGAGCCTGTATGTGCCTTTGTCTGTTTTTGTGTGACTCTCTCTCTCTCTCTCTCTCTCTCTCTCTCTCTCTCACAGACATTCAAGGTCACAGAGCATTGATTGCACGTGGAACACAAGGAATGTTTAGGGTGGGGGTGGTGGGTGATGGCGAAACTGACAACCTAAACCCAGACTGTCGTGGTCATAGAGCACGAACTGCACGTGAAACACAACGACAAAAATGTAATGCGGAAATTGCGTCGCCTATATCTAGGCTGTCAAAGCCATAAAGCACGAATTGCACGGGCGTGGAACACAACGAGGAATGCGGAAATGGTGAAACTGACAACCTGTTTTCGACTACATCAAGACGGTCAAGGTCAAAGAGCACGGATTGCACGTGCAGACACCGAGGAATGCGGAAATAGTGAAACTGACAACCTGTCTCCTCCCTCTTAAACCAGACGGTCAAGGTCACAGAGCGTGGGTTGCACGTGGAACTGAATGAAGAATGCGGAAATGGTGTCATCTATATGCAGGAGGTCAAGCCACAGAGTAAAATTTTACATCATTTCTGGACCTCTCTGTCTCTGTGTGTGTCTCTCTCTGTCTCTCTGTCTCTCGTCCCTGTCCCTGTCTCTCTGTCTCTGTCTGTCTCTCTCTCTCTCCTCTCTCTCTCTCTCTCTCTCTCTCTCTCTCTCTCTCTCTCTCTCTCTCTCTCTTCTCTCTTCTTTTCAGTTCATACCTTTTTATTACTTTCCAGTTGTTGTTTTTCTATCATAGCATGGTTTAAAGTGTTTTCTGTTTTTTTAAGATGTAAGTTCTCTCTCCCTCGTCAACCACTTATTTCATCTTTCCTCTCTCTCTTCTCTCTCTCTCTCTCTCTCTCTCCTCTCTCTCTCTCTCTCTCTCTCTCCTTCTCTCTCTCTGTCTTCTCTCTCTGTCTCTTCTCTGTCTCGTCTCTCTCTATTTACTTGAAAATGGT
>CM060320.1:27729443-27734443 GCA_030674155.1 Stramonita haemastoma
CTCTCTCTCTCTCTCTCCTCTCTCTCTCTCTCCTCCTCTCTCTCTCCTCTCTCCTCACACACACACATACACACACACGCACATACACACACACATATACACACACGCACATACACACAGATACACACACACACACACACACACACACACACACACACACACACACACACACACACACACAACACACACACACACTTCATAAACATGTATGTGTGTGTCATATATCGTGGACAAAAAAATATTCCAATAAAAAAATTAGCATATCATGTCTAGCGAGGAGAAATACAATAAAAGGAAAGCTTGCATCAATCATTAACGATAATCGTTAACAAATTAATGTTGGCCGAACCACCCAAAAATAGACTGAGAAACACATGAGAGCCGTCACATCTAAGGCTGCAAAGAAAACAGACATGTCTTTAGCAATAAACGGTTGTCCAGATCAAGTGGATGTGAGTTGTAAATGTTAACTGCTGGAAAATGAAACTAATGTATTGATATAGATCTAGTTTTCTAGGCTGGAAAGATTTGGACGAGTGTGCACGTACACACATACACACACAAGCACACATACACACAGATACACACACAGGCACAGACACACACAAGCACACAAGCACACAGACAGGCACAATACATATATATATATATATATATATATATATATAATATATATATATATATATATATATATATATATATATATATATCTGTGTGTATGTATGTATGTATGTATGTATGTATGTATGTATGTATGTATGTATGTATGTATGTGTGTGTGTGTGTGTGTGTGTGTGTGTGTGTGTGTGTGTGTGTGTGTGTGTGTGTATGAGAGAGTGAGAGAGAGACAGAGAGAGAGAGGGGGGATCGGAGAAGGGGAGCGAAGTAGGTTAGAGTAAAAAGGGGGAAAAAATGCTGTAGGCCTACACCGCACTTTCTTAATTTATTTTCTGCATGTGACGGTTCCTGACAGACCAAGAAATGAGAAAAAGAACACAGAAAAAGGAGAGTGCATGCAGGTGTATTGTGTGTGTGTGTGCGTGTACGTGTGTGTGTGTGTGTGTGTGTGTGTGTGTGTGTGTGTGTGTGTGTGTGTGTGTGTGTGTGTGTGTGTGTGTGTGTGTGAGTGTGTGTGTGTGTGTGTTATTTATTTATTTATTCTTTTATATCGAGGATAATGGAATAAGCACTCGTGCTTTTTTGCATCCAGTCCCCGTGTGTTTGTGTGTGTTTGTGTGTCAGTGTGTTTGTGTGTGTGTGTGTGTGTCCGTGTGTCTGTGTTTGTGTGTTTGTGAGTGTGTGTGTGTGCGTGTGTGTGTGTTCGCGTGCGTGTGTGTCTGTGTCTTTTGTGTTTGTGTGTGAGTGTGTGTGTGGCTGTGTGTCCGTGTGTGTGTGTGCGTGCGTGCGTGCGAACACTCATGAAAAAGAACAAAAGAATAACACAATCCACATCTCTGTGAAACTGTTGTGATTTTGTTTTGGTTTTATTAATTTTGTTCTGATACCAAGTAAACGCAATGCAAAGCAATTTCTTGGCAGCTTTACAAAAATGTGTGGATTGATGATGAGCACAGCATATTTGCAATGATACTTCAAGTACAACAAAACGCTCATAATGAATAAGAACTCAAATATCTGCCCTAGCCTTTGCTGTTGTCTATACCTTCATCCTACGGTAACTGACTCAAACAAAATGTCTGTAAATTCCTTTATCCAACGGTAACTGATTGAAACAAAATGTCTCTAAATTGCACTATATGCATACATCGATGTTTTGGGGGGATGGGGTGGGGGTTGGGGTGAGGGGGTCTCTACTTTTTTCCAGCTTTCCGCTACTTTTATCATCTCCGTTACTTGAATGAATTCTTTCTATCTTTCCTCTTTCTCTTTCGTCCTTCTTCCTTCTTTGTTTTCGTATCTTTTTCCTGCTTAGCCCAAAAATATTATATGGATGTAAATTGGTTTTATATTACCACAGAGACGCACGCGCAGGTACACACACACATACACACACACACACACACACACACACACACACACACACACACACACACACACACACACACACACACACACATTCATAAATTTTTCATTTCACATCTTTTTTTCATTACCTTCATATCTACCAGTGAGGAAATGAATGATTCTTTGAGCCTGCTGAAAAAGAGTGGTTTAGCGTTCACGCTTTGATCAATGGAACATGAAAGACGAACATGATAGACAGAATAATTATATGATTTGATACAGAAGTTATGCTCCCCCTCCCCCTCCTCGCCCCGCCTTCCCCCTTCTACCTCCTCCTCCACCTCCATGTCCCTCTACCCTGTTGCGCTCCACTTGCTCCATAAGGCAAAGACCTAAGTCCTGACTCGTTCTTTATGTTTGAGAGAACTTCCAGCTTGATTTGATTTATGTTGAGAATGTTGCTAGCGTACTGTTGCCAACGGGTCCAAAAGTGCCCCAAATCATATTATTTTAGAATAAAAATTTGCTGGATACATTTATGACATTTTCCCTGTGTGATTTTAAACAATTCAGGTTGTAAACAAATGTCTGTAGAAACAGGTTACTTCAACTTGTATTAGATAAAAAGGTTTAGAAGTTTGAAACATTTAGTTTTGGCGGCCATATTGGATTGTTTCCATGGCAACAGTGCAGACAACCAGGTAATTCATAGATTTTTATGCATTACAAGTGATGCCCTTTCAATTCATGGCTTAACTTTCAACATGGGCTTGTAAACAAAATTTCATCAGTTTCACCCCCCATGTCCCACCTTAAGACCTCGAGCTTCTCTGATGGTGACCAAGTCGCTAGGTACAAGTTCAAATCTTGGCAGTTCCGTGGGTGGATTTATTGTGTGGAATTGTTTTATGTTGTATTGTTGTTGTTTTTTTAATGTATTTATTGTAGCGTATTGTATTGCATTAGATTGTATCGTATTGTGTTGTATTTTATTGCATTGTATTGTGATGCTTTGTGCTGTATTGGATTGTGTTTCATTGTATTGTGTTGTACTATAATTATTGCATTGTATTGTATTGTATAACATTTTTACTCACAACAGCCTTCTCTGCGTGAATCTTGGCCTGTTCTTCCTTGGTCTGGGACACAGCTTCTTTTCTTTGACTGCAACTGTATTCAGTTTGTTTACCTCTACCTCATTCTAAATGGATATATGCAAATCCTGGACACAAAGAATAGATGACGACTTAAAACTAAAACCGAAACAGCTAAGATGCATTTTTCTAGACGGATGCCCAGTCAATTGCACTGATACAAGAACAAACGAAAACAACACGTGAACTGGAAACAACTAAAAAAAACTTTAACATTAGTGAATGAAAGAAAACTGATATTTATAATAGACCATGCGCACTGAAACCAAGATATGGATCTTACGAAGACAATCTTTCAAGCTAAGACAGGGACAAAAAAAAAGAAGGAAAAAAATGGCAGAATGCCAGCTTCTCTCTTTCGCAGCATCGTCGAATCCTGTGGCTGAGAATCCATAAAGTCAGCAGGGTCAGCGAAAACTCGAGCAAATGGAGAAGGATTGTGTTGGTGTTACTCACTCACTCTCACTCACTCAGTCCCATGTCCCAAAGGACGTAGGGGGGACATGAGAGAAGACGCAACGGAGATCTTTTTCCATGCTTCACGATCCTGTGTGGCTAGTAGGAGGCGTTGCAGGGGTTGGGCAGTCCAGTCTTTGATGTTGTCAACCCATGATTTCTTTTGGCGGCCTCTTCTTCTCTTGCCCTCGACTGTTCCTTGCAAGATGGTTTTTGCTAGGGTGTTGTGTCTTGTGGTGTGACCAAACCACATCAGCTTTCTCCTCTTTATGGTGGAGAGCAAAGGCTCTTGGGGGCCCACACGCTTTTTGATTTCTTCTTTCACATAGTTATTGGTCTTGTGTTCTTTGTATGATATTTTGAGGAGTCTTCTGTGGCACTTGTTCTCGAATGCTTGGATTCTTCTCTCTAACTCTGCTGTCAGAGTCCATGATTCACAGCCATATAGGAGGATAGATATCACGAGGGATTTGTAGAGGTGGTATTTGGTGCAGAAGCTGATGTTGTTGTCTTCTGATGATCCTCTGGAGTCTGACTAGAGCAGATGTTGCTGTTGCAATGCGAGCTTTCACCTCATTGTTTGATGTGCCATCTTTTGTTAGGATGGAGCCTAAGTATTTGAATTGGCTCACCTCTTCCAATATTTCTCCATTCATCTATATTTCCGTGCTGTCATTACTCGCGCTGTTGACCATGATCTTCGATTTCTCTGTACTGACCTCCATGCCGTATGCGCTCGCTCGATCTGTTAGACTGTCTGTGAGGATTTGCAGTTCTTGTTTGCTGCTGCCCATGAGGTCGATGTCATCTGCAAATCTGAGGTTGCAAAGGGGTCTTCCACCAATGGAGATGGAAGTGTGGTGGTTTTGCAGTGTCTCTGTCATGATGTTTTCGAGGAAGAGGTTGAAGAGTACAGGTGAGAGAAGGCAGCCCTGGCGGACTCCAACCGTGGTCTTGAAGAACTCGCCCACGTGATTGTTCATGAAAACTGCACTTCTTGCATTCTCGTACAGAGCCTTGATGACTTCGATTAGGCAGTTGTCAATGTTGAAGTGCCTGAGTACTTGCCAGAGGCCGTCATGCCATACCCTGTCAAAGGCCTTTTTGAAGTCTATAAAATTGTGGTACAAGTCTTTTTGGTGTTGGAGATGCTTCTCTATCAGAATTCTCAGGTTGAAAATTTGTTCCATTGTGCTGCGTTTTGGTCTAAAGCCCGCTTGTTCTTCTGCCAGGAGTTTTTCTGCTTGGTTTTTCAGTCTGTTGAGGACTATCTGCAGCATGATCTTGCTAGGATGGCTTATGAGACTGATGGTTCTGTAGTTCTGACATTGCTTGAGGTTTCCTAGGTGTTACTAGGTCAAAGTAAAAACCAAAAAAAAAGTCAGTCAAACTTTTATTTTCAGATGGTACATTGAGTAAGAGATA
>CM060320.1:27744443-27746176 GCA_030674155.1 Stramonita haemastoma
GGGGGGGGGGGGGGGGGGGGGGGGGGGGGGGGGGGGGGGGGGGGGGGGGGGGGGGGGGGGGGGGGGGGGGGGGGGGGGGGGGGGGGGGGGGGGGGGGGGGGGGGGGGGGGGGGGGGGGGGGGGGGGGGGGGGGGGGGGGGGGGGGGGGGGGGGGGGGGGGGGGGGGGGGGGGGGGGGGTGGGGGGGGGGGTGTGGGTGGTGGGGGTGGGGGGGTGGTGGGGGTGGTTGGTGGGGGTGTGGGGTGGTGGGGTGGGGTGGGGGGGTGGTTGGTGGGGGTGGTGGTTTGGGGGTTGGTGGTGGGTGGGGGTGGGGGTTGGGTGTGGTTGGGGGGTGGGGTGGTGGTGGTGGGGGGTGGGGTGGGGTGTGTGGGGGGGTGGGGGTGTGGGGTGGGGGGGTGGGGTGGGGTTGTGTGGGTGGGGGGGGTGTGGTGGGGGGGGGGGGGGTGGGGGGGGTGGGGGTGTTGGGGGGGTGGGGTGGGGTGGGGGTGGTGGTGGGGTGTGGTGGGTGGGGGGGGTGGGGTTGTGGTGTGGGTTGGTGGGGGGTTTGGGGGGTGGGTGTGGGGGTGGGGGGTGTGGGGTGGGGTGTGGTGGGGGTGGTGGGGTTGGGTGTGGGGGGGTGGGGTGGTGTGGGTGGTGGGGGGGGTGTGGTGTGGTGGGGGTTGGGGGGGGGGGTGGGTGGGGGGGGGGTGGTGGGTTGTGTGGGGGGGTGGGGTGGGGGGGTTGTGTGGTTGGGTGGGTGGGGGGTGTGGGGGGTTGGGGGGGGGTGGGGGTTGGGGTGGGGGGGTGGGTGGGTGTGGGGTGGGGGTATGGGTGTGTTGGGGGGGGGGGGTGGTTGGGGTGTGGGTGGGTGGGTGGGGTGTTGGGGGGTGGGTGTGGTGGGGGGTGGGGGGTGGGGGTGGTGTGTGGGTGTGGTGTGGGTTGGGGTTGTGTGGGGGGGGGGTGTTGGTGTGTGGGGTGGGGGTTGTGGTGTTGTGGTGGGTGTGGGTGTTGTGTTGGGTGGGTGGGTGGGGGTGGGGGGGTGGGGGGGGGTGGGGTGGGGGGTGGGGTGTTGGGGGTGGGGGTGGGGGGTGGTGGGTGTGGTGGTGGGGTGGGGGGGGGTTTGGGGGTGGTGGTGTGGTGGGGGGGGGGGGGGGGGGGGGGGGGGGGGGGGGGGGGGGGGGGGGGGGGGGGGGGGGGGGGGGGGGGGGGTGGGGGGGGGGGGGGGGGGGTGGGGGGGGGGGGGGGGGGGGGGGGGGGGGGGGGGGGGGGGGTGGGGGGGGGGGGGGGGGGGGGGGGGGGGGGGGGGGGGGGGGGGGGGGGGGGGGGGGGGGGGGGGGGGGGGGGGGGGGGGGGGGGGGGGGGGGGGGGGGGGGGGGGGGGGGGGGGGGGGGGGGGGGGGGGGGGGGGGGGGGGGGGGGGGGGGGGGGGGGGGGGGGGGGGGGGGGGGGGGGGGGGGGGGGGGGGGGGGGGGGGGGGGGGGGGGGGGGGGGGGGGGGGGTGGGGGGGGGGTTGGGGGGGGGGGGGGGGGGGGGGGGGGGTGGGGGGGGGGGGGGGGGGTTTTGGGGGGGGGGGGGGGGGGGGGGGGGGGGGGGGTGGTTTTGGGGGGGGTGGGGGGGGGGGGGGGGGGTGGGGGGGGGGGGGGGGGGGGGGGGGGGGGGGGGGGTTTGGGGGGGGGGGGGGGGGGGGGTTGGGGGGGGGGGGGGGGGGGGGGGTGGGGGGTTGGGGGGGTTTGGTGGGGGGGGGGGGGGGGGGGGG
>CM060320.1:27746276-27748776 GCA_030674155.1 Stramonita haemastoma
ACAGAGAATCTAGCTTAGCTTATGCCACATCACTAACATCCACCTCTCGATACAATTTTGTGATCTGGTATAAAGTAAAGAAATACCAGCTTTATATCAAAACATCATACGCACGCGTACATTTTACGAAACCTATTTTTGTACATTTTTATTTAGTAAAAGTAAAGTGATCATATTCTCGAATAGCAAACAATATATTCAAAACCATTTTCGAAATAGTTTACTTGCAAAATTTTGTAGTGTTCGGCAATGTGGTTTGTGCGCTTCTGTTTCTGTTTTCAAGTAAACCGTAGTTTATTCAGGATAAAACGGTAACACCACAACCCCCCCCCCCCCCTAAGAAAACAATAACCCAACAACAACAACAGACAAACAAAACAAAAGAAATCCAAACAAAAAACAAAATCCCGACTCTATGACCTTTACAGTTATCCTCGAAAATAGTCTGTACTCAATCTGTACTCAACTCATTCCTTTGAATCATTTCTTTCTTCCTCACGAGGTATTGTAGTTTGTTAAGTCAATCAAAACAGACCTCTAATAGGCCAAACTGTCGTTCCAGACCAACCCGCATTCAAACCCAAGTTACGCTGATAGGTTTGCACCAGGCTAAGGAGAAAGAAGGCAGCTGGAACGAAGGTCAACAAAACCTCCAATCTCAACCAATCAGAGAAGCCAGCATGTCTGGCAGACGGTGATTTGTAAGGTGTATGTATGTACTGGTAGAAGCTGGCAGGACTAGTGCGAGGAATGGGGGAAAAGTTGAGCTACAAGGGGCTGTCTTTCTCTGTGGCAGCAGCCAAGTGCGCTTGATACCTTATCTAGATAGATTTGCATCCTTGGGTTCAGTTGACAGCCTCTCCTTGCCTGATTTAATGCCATGGACAGTAGCAGCAGCCAAAATTATTTAGGAATTTTCTTAAGGGGTTTGTGACGCTCCATCTCATGATGAGTCGCTTTGCACCTGAGGTGAAATTTTAGATTTTGGCGTGTAATTACTTTGCAATAAAAAAGACTACTGTATGCAAAAAAGCAGATTGAAAATAGGACGATTCAATGAAAAGATGTTACGAGTTGAAATGATAGACTTCTAGAAATGACAAAATGAGAAATCAACAAGTTTAGCATCATAGTAGGTTGTCCGAACGAGGGCTTGGGTATATGAGAAACATTTCAATGTGTCTGCTTTATCTAAGACAAGATCTCTCTTTCAGAAGATATGAGATGGGAGGGGGTATTTAATTGATTATTTAAAGTGCGAAACAGAAATAGATAATATATTAATCCTGTTCCAGAGAATATTTGGTACCCTTGTAAGTTAAAACTGTACATTTTTTGGGCATAAAACTAGCACTTACCTTCAAGAGAGAAATGCAATGATTTCTTTGTGTTAAGATATTTGTCAGCATTTTACTGTGAGGCAACAGCTGATCATCTAGATAGCTAGATAGACAGACAGACAGATAGATAGATAGATAGATAGATAGATAGATAGATAGATAGATAGATAGATAGATAGATAGACAGACAGACAGACAGACAGACAGACAGACAGAAGGATAGACAGACGGATAGACAGACTGGCAGATAGACAGACAGACAGACAGATAGATAGATAGATAGATAGATAGATAGATAGATAGATAGATAGATAGATAGATAGATAGATAGATAGATAGATAGATAGATAGATAGGTCCTCCGCAGAGACGTCAGTTCAAGGGCATAATTTACCCTAGAGTTAACGTAAGTACCGACTCTACTCCAGTCAATGTCCTTCAGATGAGACTATTAGCCGAGGTCTCCTACACAAACGCACGCAAACATCATGTGCGTACGTTAAACCCGTTCCTCCATTCGGAGAAGGCCATTTGTGCCAGCGGAGACAGAGGACAAAACTTGCAAAATGGCATACACACAGGGACCGGATTTAAAGAAAGGCACCAGTGCTTATTCCTTTATCTTCGAATCAAACGGGGAAAAAATATGATTGAAGCTTCAACTTATGACCTCAAAAGTAGTCAAAGACTGACGATACCAACATTTCGATCAAGAAAACATTGATTTGATCAAACTCAAGCAGAACAAGTACAACCCATATAAGAAGAGCTTTGGCGCGCGGGAACTTCAGTGCAAAAAAAATTCGGACAGGTTTAGCACGAGAATATGATGTAGTATTACAAGAAACGCAGAGGGGACAATACTGCAGAGAGACCCTGCAATTTGAGGCAGTCTGTTAAGAGCAGGGGACACTGACAATGATATGTGTGTAGGGAGGGTCTTGGACGGAGCGTCCTATACTAGCAGTAGGATGAAGAGAAGTGATGGGGGGTAGTCAGTGGTCAGCTATGGTAGTTATTTATTTATGGGGAACTCTTGTGGTAAGATACGAGGTACTGTGATGTGATGTGAATGGACGGGTGTGCGTAGTGTGTATGTGCGTGCGTGCGTGCGTGCGTGCGTGCGTGGTGTGTGTGTTTTGTGTGTGTGTGTGTGTGTGT
>CM060320.1:27756276-27761276 GCA_030674155.1 Stramonita haemastoma
TTTCTTTTATTCAAATCAAAATCATCATTTTTTTTTTTACTTCTTATTTTTGTTTTTTGGGGGCTTTTTTTTAAAAATTTAAATTTTTTTATTTTCCCTTTTTTTTTTTGGGGTTTTTTTTTTTTGGTATTATAAAAATTTTTTTGGGGTTGGGGATTTTTTTAAAATTTTTTTTTCCCAAAAAAAAAAGGGGGGGGGAAAAAAAACAAGGTTTATTATTTCCCCAATAAAAGAATTTTTTCCTTCCTTGCCTTGCCTTGCCCTTTTCCCCCCTCCCTCTCCCCTTCCTGTGTCCTCTGCTTCCGGGGTTTTTCCGCCTTTCCCCCTTTCCCCTTTTTTTCTGGCCCTTTTTTTCCTTCTTTTTCCCCCTCCTTTTCCCCCTCTTTTTTCCTTCCCTCCCTCCCTCCCCCTTTTTTTTTCTCCTTCCCTCTTCCCTTTTGTCTTCCTTTTTTTAAACTTTTAAAAAAACCAAAAATTTTCAAAAAAACAAAAAAAAAAAATTCGCTGAAATTTTTCCCTCACCCCTTACCGGGGGTCAAAAAAACCAATTTTATTCAAAAAACCAAAAACTATCAAACTCATCTTTCTCCCCCTTTTGAGCAATGCCAAACTTACCCCCTATCACTTTTATTTTTTGGGGTGGGGGCTTGCAAAAATTTTTTTTTTTTTTTTGGGGGGGGAACCTGGTTTTCCCCCCCCCCCCCCAAAAATTTTTTTTTTTGGGTTGGAGGGGTTAAAAAAAAATGCCCCTTTTTCCCCCGGGTTTTTGCGGCTTCCGGGCCCCTCTCGAACCGGGGGGAAATCTTTCCAATTAAAACCTTTTCTTCTTGGGAAAGGGGGTTTTGTCCAGTTACAAAAAAAACTTTAAAAAAAAAAAACTATTTTTTAAAAAACCCCAACTATTTTCGGGTGCCAAACCCCCTCAAAAATTCTCCTTTTTCCCGACTTTTTTGGAGGGGGGGGTTGGGTGGTTTTCACGAAAAACACCCCCCCCTCCCCAAAGGGGGGTTTCTCTTAACCTTTTCCCCTTATCCCCCCTCCCCCCTTTTGGGGCCTTCCGCTCAACTTTTTCATTCGTAAAAAAAAAAAAACCCCAAAAAAAAAACAACACTTTAATTAAAAAAATTTTTAAAAAGGGCCCCCGCCTAACGCAAACCGGGAAACACCTACCTTTGCGAAAAAAAGGTTCCCCGAAAACAGATCCCACCTTGGGGAAATTTTAAAAAAAATGCTTTTCACCAAAGGCATTTTCCCCTTTTTTACCCGACCCGTTTAAGAATCAGTGGCACATTCCGGGGCTAAAATTTAAAAGGGGTGGCCAAAAAAACCAAAAAACCCCCTAACTGACAAAAAAAGTCCGCTGAAACCCCAACATAAAAATGACCACCGGAAACCAGTGCCCCAAAAAAAAAACGAAGGGGGGGAAACGAACCTGGGTTTTAAAAAACCCACCGAGACTCCCCCCAAAGGGGTCTTTTTTTTTTTTTTTTGGGCCCCTTGGGAGTTAAAAAACAAATAGTGACCACTTTTCTCCCAAGAGTTTTTTGGGCGAGACTATAAAACCGAGGACCCCGTCCCGCGAACGCAGGCCCGAACATCTTTCGCAAACGGGAAAAAACCGTTCTTCCCTTTGGGGAAAAGGAAAATTCGTACCGGTTAAAAATGGATGACAAAAATCCTACTTAAAAAAATAGAAACTACTTATAAAATAACCGCAAGCTTATTGGTGTCGTGCGTAGTCGTCATCCCGCAGTCAGAATGTGGCTACCTTAATGTCAAAGATCTAAGGTGGGTGGGGATGGGGGGAGTAGGAAGAAATGGTTATCGACAGAATAAAGCAGCCATTGACCAATGCTGCTCACCTGTAACGGGAAGGTTTTCTCGTGTAACCTTTCATCTTATCCCGCCTAAAGCTTTCTCATATTGATGTCAGCTAAGTACCAGACATTCAATTAAATGTTGTCATACAGTAAAGAAACAAAACAACAACAAACAAACAAAAAATACAAAAAATATATATTAAAGACATATTTTAAAGATTGCCTCCAGCCATAACAAGCAAGCTCTTAGGATGATTAACATCCTACATTTTTCTTTTGAACGAAAAAATACGAGTCCTCTGAAATCAGAGTACGTCTACCTGTGGGCCGAAGTAGTTTGCAAAGAGCAATGATGCAAATTTTGCATCCAGTATGTAGCTATTTTCCACCTTACATTGTACTAATGACCAGGTGGAATGAGTTGAGTCAGTGTGCACATTCTGGGAGATCGTAAAGGGATGTGAAACTGGGGAATGGGCGACAACAGCAATAACAACAACAGTAACAATGACAACAACAGCAGTAACAACAGCAATGACAACAACAGTACAATGACAACAACAGCAGTAACAACAGCAATGACAACAACAGCAATAATAACAACAGCAATAACAGTAGCGATAACAACAGCAATACCAACAACAGAAATAACAACAGAAATGTAGACAACAACAGCAGTAACAATTACAGCGATAACAACAACAGCAATAACAACAGCAATGACAACAACAGCAGCAAAGCAATAACAGGAATGACAACAATACCAATGACGACATTACCAATGACAACAACAGCGATGAATAACAGTAACGACGACAACAATAACAACAGCATAGACAACAACAGCAGCAATGACAACAACAATAACAACAGTATTGACAACAACAGCAGCAATGACAACAAAACAACAACATTGACAACAACAGCAGCGATGACAACAACAGCACAAACAACAGCAAAAACAACAATATATATTATAGCAACAACACAGTGGGTCTACAACATCGCTTACGTTTTAATATAACTAATATCTTTGTGTGGACTAACATGGCATATAGATGCACTAACAGCAATAAACTCACCCCTACCCTCTGTCTGTCTGTCTGTCTGTGTCTTTCTCTCTCTCTATGTGTCTGTCTGTCTGTCTGTCTGTCTGTGTCTTCTCTCTCTCTCTCTCTTCTTCTCTCTCTCTCTCTCTCTCTCTCTCTCTCTCTCTTCTGTCTGTCTGTCTGTCTCTGTCTCTCTCTCTCCTCTCTCTCTCTCTCTCTCTCTCTCTCTTCTCTCTCTCTCTCTCTCTCTCTCTCTCTCTCTCTCTCTCTCTCTCTCTCTCTCTCTGATCATGACAGAAGACAGTGTATCATGGAGGTCCCTGACAGCCTAAGTATCTGGGAAAGGGTACCTCTCTGTGTGTCCTGTTGTAGTATTAGGATGTGTGTGTGCGTGCGTGCGTGTGTGTGTGTGTGCGGTGTAAGTGTGTGTGTGTGTGCGGTGTAAGTGTGTGTGTGGTGTGTGTGTGTGTGTGTGTGTGTGTGTGTGTGTGTGTGTGTGTGTGTGTGTGTGTGTGTGTGTGTGTAGGTGTGTGTGTGTGTGTGTGTGTGTGTGTGTGTGTGTGTGTGTGTGTGTAAGGGTATGGGGGTGGAGGTGCGAGTATGTGTTGTTGTTTTTTCGGGGATAATGGAATAAGCAATCATGTGCTTTTTTTTAATTAAGCAGAACTGGATATTAAACTGTTTGTCTCAGAATGTTCTGCGTGCGTGGCGCGCGCAACACACACACACACACACACACACACACACACACACACACACACACACACACACACACACACACACACACACACACACACAACCATCCAACACCACCACGCACCCAAACACCGCCGCCGCGCGCGCGCACACCACACACACACACACACACACACACACACACACACACACACACACACACTACCTCACGACCGCCACGACCAAAGAACCACAAAATGTGCACCTACACATGTACCCATACACATACAATCTCACTTTGTTTTTTTCTGTATTTTTTACTCTGTTTTATACCGTTATGAATTTTTATTCCTTTTCCTTTTTTTATATATTCTTCTTGATGTTATTCCGCTTTGTTTCATCTCGCTTTGTTTTGTTTTTGTTTGTTTTAGGAAGGTAGGAAGGAACTCTGACAAAACTTGTAGGCAGTTTACCACAATTTCCCCATATCGCGCATTTCCCCATTGTTCTTTTATTGATCATAAATGATGTTGCAGGATGGAAGTCTGTCATACAAACTGTGATCCCAGTGTAGGCATAAAGCCAATGTAGAAAGCACAGGGATAAAACTACATAGAAACGAATGACTGAATAAAGGAATCGATCGGTTAGGAAAGATGAGAGAGTGGATTTGGTAGGAGGGGGGGGAGGGTTAGAGAAGGTGGGGATGGAGAAGGAGGAGTTGAAGAAAAGCAATGAAAATAAAACTAAGACATAAGGAGTTACAGATGCTAGTAGATTAGTAAGGACAAAACAATAACGATTTATTTGAGGGCAGAATAAGATTTGAATCGATAATATACAGAAATTGTATATAAAAACAGGGGCATGGTGGAGGGGGGAATAAGGAAAGAAGAAAGAAAGGTTGTATAGGAGAGCTTGGATTCCTGCACACACACACACACACACACACACACACACACACACACACACACACACACACAACACACACACACACACACACACACACACACACACACAGAGGCAGAGTCATACAGAGAGACACAGAGGCAGAGAGTATTATACAGTCGAACCTAATTGTATAGACGTAACAGAAAAAAAGAAGAAAAAACACAATAACCGAGCTATTTATCAATGAGATCACAACAAAGTCCTACTCTGAATCGATCAAAGGACTAAGATACGAACTATTTGCAATGTTGGCAACATTTGGACAATTTGTGTGAAAAGCTCTGTCACTTTATACCACCCGGCTTTCGTGCCTGTTGTCCCAAAGACATAAGAGTGGTGCCACTCTGTATTCCAGCCATAGCTTGAGACAGCATTCACACCGTCTGGTTCTGGAGTGGAGGGATTAGTGTGGTCAATGGGGAGTGACGATCAGGAATGTTGGGTTTGACATGGAATGAAAGCAGGGCTTTTTAAGACATGCGAAAGACGTTGAGGGTGTAACAGT
>CM060320.1:27771276-27778776 GCA_030674155.1 Stramonita haemastoma
TGTCTGTCTGTCTGTCTGTCTGTCTGTCTGTCTGTCTGTCTGTCTCTCACTCTGCTGTGTCTCTCTCTGTGTGTCAGTGTGTATGTGTGTCTGTCTGTCTGCCTGTCTGTCTGTCTGTCTTTGTCTCTGTCTCATCTCTCTCCTGTCATCATCTCTCTCTCTTCTCTCTCTCTCTCTCTCTCTCCTCTCTCTCTCCTTTCTCTCTCTCTCTTCTCTCTCTCTCTCCTCTCTCTCTCCTGTCCTCTGTCTCTCCTTCTCTCTTCTCTCTCTCTCTCTCTCTCTCTTCTCTCTCTCTCTCTCTCTCTCTCTCTCTCTCTCTCTCTCTCTCTCTTCCCTTGTTACAGAACACATAATCTGCTCGCTAAGAATTTTGAATAACAATTGGATATAATGCATGTTTTCTTTTGTATTTCCTTTTTTTTTTTTTTTTATTTTATTTATTTTTACCTTTTTACATGCAAAGTCCCGCAATATTATTAACGAACAAAAAAGAGCTTTTTGAAACAAAACAAAAAACCGATAATATTCATCTTTCTGTGTGTGCACAGGTTGTTCAAGCAGAGTGCGGAGCTGAAGCAGATGTTCAGCAACTTCAAGCATCTGGAGTCTGAGGACGACCTGAGGACCAACGAAGCTCTGGAGCATCACGCCACGCTTGTGATGATGACGATCGATGACGCCATCACGCATATCGACAACTACGATTACATCATTGACGCCTTGCAAAAGGCGGCCATCTCTCATCTTCGTTTCATAGGCTTCAAGCCGGAATACTTTTGGGTGAGTGTGGGTGTGGATGGGGGGTGGGGTGTGTGTGTTGTGTCTGTGTTTGTGTGCGTGTGTGGATGTGGGGGGGCCCTGGGTGTATGTGTGTGTGTGTGTTACAGTGTGTTTGTTATGTGTTACAGTGTGTGCGTTACAGTGCGCGGGTGTGTGAGTGTGTGTGTGTGGGTGTGTGAGCTTGCGTGCGTGCGTGCGCGTGTATGTGTGGGGGATGGGGGAGGTAGGGGATTGGTTATGTTATAGTCCCAGCGGAGATATCCGGTTACGGGACTGCGATAACCACAAGACATCCTTCTTTGGTACAGCGTGCAACCCTAAAAATCAATAGCAAATGTTGGTCATGCTACAATTCTAAAGTAGTGCAATGCTATGATTGTTGTGTGTGTGGGGGGGGGGGGGGAGGGTGTTACATACTGTGTGTGTATTGGGGGGGGTTTAGTGTTTTTTTGTGTTGGTTTTGTGTGTGTTTCAGCTTTGTGCGTGTGCGTATGTAGTGTGTGGTTGCGTGCGTGCGTGCGTGCGTGCGTGCGTCTTTGTGATATTGATTTTTTTTTTATTCATGGATGATTGCATGAGTGGAAATGATTTGAAATACAAAATTTTGATTTGTTCAGTTACAAGATTTAACGCTGTATAAATTCTATACATAATAATAATATGAATAACTATGATTATTATCATTTTTATTATCATCATCATTATCATCATTATCATCATCATCATCATCATTATAACATTGGAATACGTCTGCAAGTAGCTGCATCAGAACCATTATTTTCTTATTTATACAACGGTTTCCTTTTAAGTCGTCAGAGACTATGAATTTGGAAAGTGGTGTTCCTTAAGACATAGATTGTATACGTAAGCGAGACCTTCAAGAAATATAATTGTCAGGGTTGGGATATCCTTGTGGTTAGAACGTTACGTTGGCGACTTTGCGGCCCGGGATCGATTCCAGCTTCGAACCACCACCAAGACACCAGCTCAAGGAGATTTTCCCCTTGGTGTTAACATCATTACCGACTCCACTACTCCGAAAGATAAGTCTATTGACCGAGGTTTCAAGTTCTAGCGTACACAGAACATCTTATACCCATGTGCAAACTCCACAGAGTAGACCATTCGTACGGGATTTGGTGTTCTCTTGTAACATTGCCTCCGAAGTCAGAATGTAGCTATCTTAATGGTGGGCAAAAACCGTTTCACATACAAAAGTATCACCATTGGTGACGTGAACCTCGGAGCTCTAGCCGAGGAACCAAAAAAAAAAAAGAGCAAATGATTATTATAAGTGCAGACAGTTCCAGAGAGAGAGAGAGAGAGAGAGAGAGAGAGAGAGAGAGAGAGAGAGAGAGAGAGAGAGAGAGAGAGAGAGCAGGCAGGCAGGCAGGCAACAGACAGACAGACAGACAGACAGACAGACAGACAGACAGACAGACAGAATCACACACAGACAGACACACAGACAGACAGAGACAAGTTGTCAGACAGACACACTGCCAGAGACGGAGAGGTAAAGGGAGAAGGTGGGGGGAGGAGGAAGAGAGGGATGAAAGTAAGTAAAAGAACTGTTAAAAGGGACAAGACAAACAGAAAGACGGACAGATAGACAGACATTCATAGACAAAACCAGACCTGCAGAGGGATAGGAGGGAAAGCGCAGTTCTCATGCTGGTCGTATATTCTGCAGACTGCCGGTTAGTTGACAAGGGGGGTGAGTTATTGCTAACAGAAGGATTGATAGCCTGCCCCGCAGAGAATGAACACTTTGTTCTCCTCTGGCACTGGCTTTTGAAACGTGCAGTGATGTTCTTAGAACGCTTCTCGTTTGGATTTTCAGACGTTGATCTCGTAGCAGAGTGTTACGTCTCTCTCTGTCTGTCTGTCTGTCTGTATGCCTGTCTGTATGTCTGTCTGTCTATCTGTCTGACTGTCTCTGTGTGTGTGTCTGTCTTTCTGTCTTTCTGTCTCTCTCTCTGTCTCTCTATCTCTGTCTGTCTGTCTGTCTGTCCTGCTCTCTCTCTCTCTCTCTTCTCTCTCTCTCTCTCCTCTCTCTCTCTCTCTCTCTCTCTCTCTCTCTCTCTTTTCTCTCTCTCTCTCTCTCTCTCTCTCTCTGTTATGTGTATGTGTGTGTGTTCCTATTGTTGCTTTTCTCTTGTTTTAACCTGATGAGGCTTTTTTGGATGTTGTTTTTTTTTTTTACATCCTTAATCTGCCATTATGCACTATTCTATATCATCCTACGTATCTAACAAAGCGGAATGAAAACCGAGATCGTGCCCTTCGCGGATCGATTTGGAATACAAAACATGTCCACGTCATTAGATTTCACGGTCAGCAGCTGTGAATGGATGACTTTATTGACCACTATCGACCTCTAGCCCCTCAGTCGAGTCTCTGTTCGCCAAGAATGTCAAGTTGTTAATCATTGTCTGTCAGGCACGACAGGGGGAATGATATATATGTGAGTGAGTGAATGAGTGAGTGGGTGAGTGAGTGAGTGAGTGAGTGAGTGAGAGAGAGAGAGAGACAGAGAGACAGAGAGAGATACAGAGAGAGAGACAGAGAGAGAGAGACATAGAGTGGGGGAGACTGAGAGAGAGAAGGGGCGAGGGAAACAGAAAGAGAGAGATATATAGAGACAGAGAGAAAGAGAGAGATAAACGGAAAGAGACAGAGACTGAGAGATAGAAAGAGAGGACAGAGACAAATAGATAGAGAGATAAATAGATAGATAGATTGATTGATTGATCGATTGCTTGATCGATGGCTTGATTAACTGAGAACCTTTATTGCCAAAGGTTACAGAAAAGTATGACACACCTTTTTTCATAGGCCCTTACTCTCTGAGTACTGTTGTTAGATAGCATAATTACTGCATTATGTCTTTGAACAGTCTGAAGAAGTGTGGTTTAGTGATGTACATGATGTAGTTATACTAAATAGGTGGTAGCCTAATTTGTACATGTGAATTTGTCGCAAAATATACTATTGTTTTGCTCATGGAGAGAGACAGACAGAGAAAAACAGACAGACTGACTGACATACACACACAACACATACACACACACACACACACTCGCATGCTCGCACGCACGCACGCTCGCAACACACATACACACGCACGCACGCAGTTACGTGCGCGCGCGCACACACACACACACACACACACACACACACACACACACACACCACACACACACACACACACACACACACATACGGACACACACAGGTGCATGCTTGCATGCATGCGTGCATACGTGCAAACATACATATAGAGACGAAAACAGAAAGACAGACAGAGACGGAGAGAGAGAGTTTATAATGGCAAAGACTGGTACAGCGAAGCAGTAGAATAACCATGGCAATGTATTTAATCTTTGATATTTTCGTTGTGTTAAGTCAATCACCAATTCAGAAAAATGGATTTTTTCTCAGAACCATTGTCACTGTCATTATCATATCGATTTTCAGGCTGGGGATAAGAACCAAAAGAGTATAATGTAAAATAAATGGTGTGTGAGTGCGTGCGCGTGTGTGTTTCTGTGTGTGGTGTGTGTTGTGTGTGTGTGTGTGTGTGTGTGTGTGTGTGTGGTGCGTGTGTGTGTGAGTGCGTGTGTGTATGCGTGTGTGTGTGCATGCACGCATGTTCGTGCGCGTGAGTGTGTATATGTGTGGGGGTTATCAAAGCATCCCCATATTTTGCATAAATGGCAGCTTTTTGTTTATCTTTGTTTTATTAGACCATGTCTCTACATCGTAAATTGTGATGCGTTTTTCTATGCCATTGGACCCCCTTTCTGAGTTGATGTGCTAGCCGTTAGCATGCCCACAGAAATGAAACTGTCATAAATATGGATTGCAGATGCCCCCAGCGCAGGTGCTTATGAAGACTGCCTGATTAAGTGCTCTGCATCGTGCAATTCATATGTGAGACAGTGCGTGTGTGGTTCCTCTTTTGTCTCTCTGTCTGTCTGCATATATATATGTATGTATGTATGTTTCTTTCTCCCTCTTTCTCTCTGCCTCTCTCTCGCTTGCTCTCTCTCTCTCCTCTGTCTTTCTCTCTCTCGCTTCTCTGCGTCGTTTCTCTGTCTCTGTCACTCTGTCTCTGTCTCTCTGTCTCTCTCCCCTCTCTCGCTCTGTCTTTCTCTCTCTCGCTCTGCTTTCTCTATCTCTCTGTCTCTGTCTCTGTCTCTCCTCTCTCTCTCTCTCTCTCTCTCTCTCTCTCTCTCTCTCTCTCTCTCTCTCTCTCTCTCTCCCCCTCTCTCTCTCTCTGTGTCTCTCTCTCTCTTTCTCCCCCCCCCCCTCTGTCCTGCTCACGTCGTGCTGATTGCGTATCGCAAACTGACCGTACTATATCTCCTCTCCTTTGGACAGCATAAAAGTTAATTATCACTGGCCACGAAAGTTAGTTTCACCACCAACCATATAACCTTAGACTGCAAATGAATAATTGTCCGAGGAGGGGCAGGGGCGTAAGGGGGGTAGAGAGATAATGAGTCTGGAACCATTTAATGAAGCAGTTGGAGAGATTGGGTAAGGGGGGGGGGGGGGGGAGAGAAACGGAGAAAGAGTCGTGGGCAGTTAACGAAACCTTGTAGATTATCTGACCATCTCAGATTAGACTACACTTCCTTCCACTTCCACTAACGCACCTGGTGTGTGTGGCGGGGGGGGGGGGGGGGGGGGAACTTCAATACATCACTGTCTCGTCACTTTGAGGGAGGAGAGGGGACTTTATCACTGCTCGGGGAAGGAGGCCTAGGCCTAGTGAGGTGTTGGCACGGAAGCGGCTGATCTGACGGGGTGTGGTGGATAAGGTGGTGGTATGCTATCAAGCCAGCCTCTTCCCCACCCTGTGTGGTGTGTGTGTGTGTGTGTGTGTGTGTGTGTGTGTGTGTGTGTGTGTGTGTCTCTGTCTGTCTGTGTGTGTGTCTCTCTCTGTCTTCCCCTACCCCTCCCCCCCTCTCTCTCTCTTCTCTCTCTCTCTCGTTCTTCTCTCTCTCTCTCCTCTCTCTCTCTCTCTCCCCTCTCTCTCTCTCTCTCTCTCTCTCTCTCTCTCTCTCCCCCTCTTCCCTCTCTCTCTCGCTTCTCTCTTCTCTATTGTTCTCTATCTTCTCTCTCTCAAACTCTCTCTCTATCCTCCCCCTTCCCCCTCTCTCTCTCGGCTTTGCTCTATCGTCTGAAGATTGGTTATCGGGTCGATGATGCTTTCCTTCCGTCTCACTGTAATCGTTGTGTATCCATCACTGTCTCTTCTTCTCTTCTTCTTCTTCTTCTTCTTCTTCTTCTTCTTCTTCTTCTTCTTCTTCTTCTTCTTCTTCTTCTTCTTCTTCTTCTTCTCTTCTTCTCTTCTTCTTCTCTTCTTCTCTTCTTCTTCTTCTTCTTCTTCTTCTTCTTCTTCTTCTTCTTCTTCTTCTTTCTTTTTCTCTCTTCTTCTTCATCGCTTTGCTTTCGAGTTTCCGAGAGTGGTGAGACTCCTGTGTGTGTGTGTGTGTGTGTGTGTGTGTGTGTGTGTGTGTGTGGTGGTGTTGTGTGTGTGTGTGTGTGTGTGTGTGTGTGTGGCGGCGCGCGCGCGCGCGCGTGTGTGTGTGTGTTGCGCGCGCGCGCGCGAGTTATTTGGGGGTATTTTTTGCTGTTTTTTTTTTTTGGGGGGGGAGGGAGAGAGGGGTTGTTTCTTGTTGCTTGTTTGTTTCGTTTGTTCTTCAGTTCTAGCACTTCTTATTTGTTCTTTTTATTACTTTTTTTGTTGTAGACAAATTGTTCTTCTTTGTTCTGTTATCTAGTTACTGTTCTAGTTTGCGCCATGATTGAAGTCCGTTTGAAATGAAGTTTGTTCTCAGGAGAAATGAATTCTTTCTCTGAAGTGTGTCTGGAATGATAGCCTCTCTGGGCAGAAATTTGATAAACGAGGAGTCGAACGCAAGAAGAAAGACAGCAAGAACAAAGTTAGGAAGAAGTTAGAAAAACAAAAAAGAAAAGAAAGAAAATGAGAACAGTGTCTAAAGTGAATACCAAATTAACTGGCAATGTTTCTAGCTTTTTTTTTTTCCTTCCCTTTTTCGTTTTGGTTTTTTTTTTTTTTCTTTACAAAAACCTGATTACTCCCATGCCGTGGTGTGTGTTGTGTGTGTGTGTGTGTGTGTGTGTGTGTGTGTGTGTGTGTGTGTGTGTGTGTGTGTGCGTGTGTGCGTGCGTGTGTGTGTGTGTGTGTGTGTGTGTGTGTGTGTGTGTGTGTGTGTGTGTGTGTGTGTGTGTGTGTGTGTGGTTGTTTTTGATGTTGTTCTTCTTCTTCTTCTGCTTTCCCCATCCCCTCTCCCCCGTCTGCTTGCTTTTTGTTGTTGTTCTTCTCCTTTTAATCTTCCTCCTCCTTCCCCTCCTCCTTTTTCGCAACTCTTTCTCCAAATCTTCATCTTCCCCATCTTCTTCTTCTTCTTCTTCTTCTTCTTCTTCTTCTTCTCCTTCTTCTTCTTCTTCTTCTTCTTCTTCTACTTCTTCTTCTTCTTCTTTCTTCTTCTTCTTCTTCTTCTTCTTCTTCTTCTTCTTCTTCTTCTTCTTCTTCTACTACTCCCTCTCTTCCTCCTCCTCCTCTTCCTCGACTTCCTTCTCCCTCTCCTCTTCATTCTCTTCCTTCCTTCTTCATCTCCTCCTCTTCCTCTTCTCCTGCATCCTTTTCTTTGCCAGAACTTCATCATCAACTGTATCCAGGCT
>CM060320.1:27783776-27786276 GCA_030674155.1 Stramonita haemastoma
CTTAGCTTACATAGAATCGTATCCTTTCTTTCTTTATTATTTACAAGAAGCTTGTTCACAAGTGAGCAGTTTGGTGAACTTTGTACCACCTTTGTTATCACTTTCTGACACCAATCCTGGTTAATTCTGGCATGCCACAGAATCACCCAGTCTATCTGTCGCCTGTCTTTGGAATCGTGGAGAAAGTGACACGAATGGTTTTTCCCTTGCAACTGAGTGGGAACTGAGATATTGCTTTTGTTGTTTTTATACCGCACTGCACTGAATTTTAGACAGAACTAGTGGGTGTGAAAAAGCATTCTGTTAGCAGTGGCAGATTTGGGACGAATGAGAGAGAGAGAGAGAGAGAGAGAGAGAGAGAGAGAGAGACAGACAGACAGACAGACAGACAGACAGACAGACAGACAGACAGACAGAAGACAGACAGACAGACAGACAGACACAGAGAGACACAGAGAGAGAGACACAGAGAGAGAGACACAGAGACAGACACAGAGAGAGACCTAGAGACAGAAGCAGACATTGATTGATTGCTAATCTATACTCCCAAGGGCTACAGATGAGCGTTCACGTATGTGTTTGTGTGTGTGTGTGTGTGTGTGTGTGTGTGTGTGTGTGTGTGTGTGTGTGTGTGTGTGTGTGTGTGTGTGTGTGTGTAAGTGTGTGTAAGTGTGTGTGTGTGAAGGGGTGAGCGAGACTGAGACAGACAGACAGACAGACAGACAGACAGACACACACACACACACACACACACACACACGTACACACACACACACACACACACACACACACACACACACACACCACACCACACACACACACACACACACACACACACACACACACACACACACACACCTGTCGGTGCCAGAGGGTAGGCCGCAACACCATTGGAAGTGATAATATCTCAGATTCATCTAGCGAACCCACAAAGTGGAAGACTGATGGAGCGAATGTCACTGATGCTTTCCTGACCTCTCCCTCACCATGGAAACCTGACGGGGACTGCAGTTTACTCCTCCTGCAGGCAGATATACAGACAGACAAACAGACACAGAGAGAGAGACAAGACAGACAGGTAGAGAAACTGAAAAAAAGAGAGAGAGAAAGAAAAAAAGAAAGAAAGAAAGGAAGAAAGAAAGAAGGAGTGAAAGAAACAGAGACAGACAGACAGACCAAAGACAGACAGAGACAGAAAGAAAGTGAAAAATAAAAAAAATGACATACAGAAAGCAAGGAAGGAAGGGAGGAAGAAAGAAAGAAAGAGAGAAAAAAAAAGAAAGACAGAATGAACGAACGAATGAATGAATGAATGAATGAATGAATGAATGAATGGAAGGAAGAAAGAAAGAGAGAGGTGTATATAGAGAGGGGGAGAGACAGAGACACAGAGAGAGATTTGACAAGAAGAATGAACAAATGAATGGTACTTTATTTTATACAAAAAAGAGGAGAGAGAGAGAGAGGAGAGAGAGAGAGAGAAGAGAGAGAGAGAGGAGAGAGAGAGAGAGAGAGGATCAAAACAGAATGGAAGAAAACAAAATCTTCTTTTTTAAGGTAATAATTATAATAGATACAACAACTTTTTCAGCCAGCCCTGAAAGAGAAAAAACAACCAACAGCACTGTGGCATACACAAAAAAATCTCATCCACTGGTGGCAAAAGCCTTGGAGCTTTAGTTGAGGAATAGGGAAAAAAATAGAATATATTCAGCTATGCGGATAATAGTGTTTAGAATTCTAACCCAAAATGTAACAGTGATCTATATCAACATTACATAGAACCAGGAGAAACATTTTCCACCAGTATTTTCATATACAACAACTATCAAACAGCGTACTAGACAATGCTAGCGAGAAGGTTATCAAGTGTGTATCCCAAACCGCCACTCTCTCAGGAGACAGGGGGCCAGGGGTATTGTGTATTGAGTGGGGTGGGTGGTATAGGGAGGGGGAAAAGTTTCTCCAACTTTGTACTCAAGTAATCATTCCGCTACAAAAATGGCCTGTCCAAAAGAATTCAGTCTGCTGCCTATCTTTCGCCTTGACAAAGTAGGTTGTGTTGCTTCCTGCCTGCCTGCCTGACTATTCACTTTGCGTGGAGAATTTGTACTGACCCGGGTTTTGCCCTCTTCCCTTTCTTTTCCTCCCTTCCCCCTCACACCCCAGCTTTCCCCTCTTTTTTTATCTTCTCGATCAATATATAAATTATGCGTATTAGGTGTGAAAAATGGTCAGTTATCTCTGACAGATTTTAGAGAGTGTGTGTGTGTGTGTATGAGAGAGACAGAGACAGACAGACAGACAGATAGATAGATAAACAGAGACACAGATAGACAGACAGACAGAGTGAATGAGACAGAGAGAGATAGACAGACAGACAGACAAACAGACATACAGGCAGGCAGGCAGGCAGGCAGAGATTTGATTGATTTGATTTATTCTTTTATATCGAGGATAATGGGATAAGCACTCTTGTGCTTTTTTACATCCAGTCCCG
>CM060320.1:27788776-27795016 GCA_030674155.1 Stramonita haemastoma
ACTAAATAGTAGTGATATCAGATGAGGAAGTGTGTGTGTGGTGTGTGTTGCGCGCGCGCGTGTGTGTGTGCGCGCGCGCGTGTTGTAACCCCTACATTTCAACCAAAAGATGTCCCAGAGTTTCCACAAAGACCACACACACACACACACACACACACACACACACACACACACACACACACACACACACACACACACACACACACACACTGTAAAAAAAAAAAGAAAGAAACTGTACGCGTACCCAATACATCTAATAACACACACACACACACACACGCACGCACGCACGCACACACACACACACACAAACAAACACACACACACACACACACACACACACACACACACACACACACACACACACACACACACACACACACCACATACATACATACACAAACGTCTCTCGTTTCGAATTCTTCTACCAGAACAAAATTTGTACCCGGCAAGGTCAACATCTTCTCACACCCGTCTTGCTTAATCTCATGGAATAGTCGCAGACTTCTGGGATTTGATTTAATAACCTACCGATTTTTGCGGCCACCCTATGGCCTGCAGAGTGACATGATTCTACACGTGTCTCTCGTCCACTTTTATCTTGTTATAGCATTTCTTGTGGATAGGGGTGGGTGCTTCAGAGAATCAGTGAAGGGAGGGTGAGGGAGAGAAGATGGGGGAGGAGGGTGGGGGTTGAGGTGGTTGGGGATTGGACGAACAATGGGAAGGGGTAATTTATTGATCTTTCTTGCTTGCCGGGTACAGAACAAGGAAAATTTGATAAGGTGGGAAATCTTTTTTTCTTTTTTTTTAAAGAAAGAAAAAAAAAAATAATTCTTGAGAATTTAAGAGAAGGGTTGTGTGTATGGATATAGATTACAGGTTTTGTTGTGTTGGTTGTATTAGGGTTTTTTTTCTCAGTAGGGAGGAGGGTTGTATATTATGTCAGCAATGCAGTCTGGTAGTAGTGTATATTATGATGGTGTGGGTGTATGTGTTAAGTGTGTGTTGCTACATATGTGTGTTGTGCAAAGCGCTTTGTGCTGCAGGGAGTGGAGTAAAGAGTTCCGGTCATGTCCTGTCATAGTTGGGGTTTTTTGTTGTCCTTCTTCTTCTTCTTCTTCTTCTTCTTCTTCTTCTTCTTCTTCTTCTTCTTCTTCTTCTTCTTTGCAATTCTTCCTCTTCGCAATACTTCTCTGCAATTCTTCTTCTTCGCAGTTCTTCTTTGCACATCTTCTTCTTTGCACAACTTCTTCTTTTCCTTCTCTTCTTCTTCTTCTTCTTCTTCTTCTTCTTCTTCTTCTTCTTCTTCTTCTTCTTCTTCTTCTTCTTCTTCTTCTTCGTCTTCTTCTTCTTTTTCTTCTCCTTCTTCTTTGCAATTCTTCTTCTTTGCAATTCTTCTTCTTTGCAATTCTTCTTCTTTGCAAATCTTCTTCTTTGCAATTCTTCTTCTTTGCAATTCTTCTTCTTTGCCATTCTTCTTCTTTGCAAGTCTTCTTCTTTGCCATTCTTCTTCTTTGCAAATCTTCTTCTTTGCACAACTTCTTCTTTGCCATTCTTCTTCTTTGCAATTCTTCTTCTTTGCCATTCTTCTTCTTTGCAATTCTTCTTCTTTGCCATTCTTCTTCTTTGCAAATCTTCTTCTTTGCAATTCTTCTTCTTTGCCATTCTTCTTCTTTGCAATTCTTCTTCTTTGCAATTCTTCTTCTTTGCAATTCTTCTTCTTTGCCATTCTTCTTCTTTGCCATTCTTCTTCTTTGCAATTCTTCTTCTTTGCCATATTTCTTCTTTGCAATTCTTCTTCTTTGCCATTCTTCTTCTTTGCCATTCTTCTTCTTTGCAATTCTTCTTCTTTGCCATTCTTCTTCTTTGCAAATCTTCTTCTTTGCAATTCTTCTTCTTTGCAATTCTTCTTCTTTGACATTCTTCTTCTTGCAATTCTTCGCATTTTTTCTTCTTCGCAATTCTTCTTCTTCGTAATTCTTCGCAATTCTTCGCAATTTCCCTCCTCATCCTCATCCTCCTTCATTTGGGGAACTTGTTTAATGAACAAATTAAACTGTCGATTATATTCTGTTCAGGTCAGTGAATAAACTTGCCATTATTATTATTATTATTACTATTATTATTATTATTATTATTATTATTATTATTATTATTATTATTATTATTATTATTATTATTATTATCATTATTATCATTACTACTACTACTACTACTACTACTACTACTACTACTACTACTACTACTACTACTACTACTACTATTATTATTATTATTATTATTATTATTGTTGTTGTTGTTGTTGTTGTTTTTGTTGTTGTTGTTATCATTATTCATGTGATGGGGCGGTAGGTAGATTACCTCCTATGCGACCATAACCCTGTCGCCGCGTTGTGTGTTTCTAAATCCAGACACACCTGCGAATTGTGTGGCGCTCTTTTTGTCTGTTTAAACAGTTATGTCTCTCTGTCTGCCTATGTATGTATGAATGTATGCATATATCTGTCTCCCTGTCTGTCTGTCTGTTTGCCTGTCTGTCTATCTGCACTTGAGAAGAGAGAGAGAAGAGAGAGAGAGAGAGAGAGAGAGAGAGAGAGAGAGAGAGAGAGAGAGAGAGAGAGAGAGGAGAGGTGTCAAATTAACACGTCCTGGTACATCATTTTTCTGTTATTTTACATTTGAAACTGTGTTCCATCAAAAACATACAATAGAATCATTCCTGTTTGTGTGAAAATAATGCTTGTGCAACGACATAAACGTAACAGATTAGTTCATATTTGAACAAATTTAAAGCTTTGTTTGTTGTTGGGGGTTTTGCCTCGCAACACAGGCGTCATAGAGGATTTTTTGCATGTCGAAATGACTATTGGTTTTTTAGAATTATTATTATTTCATAACGAAGGCGTTATTTGCCGAAGACAAAAATTGAAGAATCATGTTGAGCTTTAAAGTTTCAATGTCTGGGGAATTTTTGAGCGTGTTTGTGTCAACTCATAGGCAAGCAGGGTCTATAAAATTGTTTCTACGTGCTAACATAATTATGTCATTTTTCCATCCGTGCGCTGAATAACTTAAAAAAATATCAGATTCAGCTTGTTTTAGTTCTTCTGTATTTTTTCTGTCTGTCTTTCTGCTTGCCCTGTCAACCTGGCTGTCTGTGTGTGTCTGCATAAAAAAGTCTGCGACAAAAATTGCAGCAGAAACTAATCTTTGCCACTTATTTTTTCATCGTTAGTACTGTAATAGTGATGAAAGTGCAGTAGCAGTACCAACAGTAGTAGTAGTAGTAGTAGTAGTAGTAGTAGTAGTAGTAGTAGTAGCAAGTTAGTAGTAGTAGTAGTAGTAGTAGTAGTAGTAGTAGTAGTTAGTAGTAGTAGTAATGATAATAGGAGGAGTGGTGGTGGTGGTGGTGATGGTGGTAGTAGTAGTAGTAGTAGTAGTAGTAGTAGTAGTAGTAGTAGTAGTAGTAGTAGCAGCAGCAGCAGCAGCAGCAGCAGCAACAGCAACAGCAGCAGCAGCAGCAGTGGCAGTAGTATCAGCATCCCTTGTGTTTAACTTCAGTCATTCGTCTAATATCACTAAAAGTGAACTGACGTAAAATTGAAGACAACAACAACAACTTCAGTCATTTTTTCTCTCTTTTCCCTACAACTTTGGAATAAAACTATTATATATATATATATATATATATATATATATATATATATATATATATATATATATATATATATATATATTAATTTCATGCAATTTTTTTTATTGCCTACCCCCCCACCCCCACCCCCGGTCCCCTCCAGAAAACTTCCAAGAATCGATACACAAATTTCATATTTGGATTTCCCACACTAAAAGCTCAGCTGGATAGGGGGTCAATGAAGTGTACTTTTGTGTGGTGTGGTGGGGATTGTTGTCAGGATTTTCTGTATTCAGAATCGATTACTCACCGATATTCGGGTAACAGGGTGCTTGAGACTGGCTGACTGTAAATTGTCTTGTGTGTACATATCTTTGCTGTCTCTGTCTCTGTCTCTGTCTGTCTGTCTGTCTGTCTGTCTGTCTGTCTGTCTCTCTCTCTGTCTCTGTCTGTCTGTCTGTCTGTCTGTCTGTCTGTCTGTCTGTCTCTGTCTCTGTCTCTGTCTCTCTCTCTCTCTCTCTCTCTCTCTCTCTCTCTCTCTCTCTCTCTCTCTCTCTCTCAAGTAATTTACGTTCGTTTGTTCGTTCGTTCTGTCTGTCTGTATCTCTCCCTCTCCCTCTCCCCCCCCCTCTCTCTCTCTCTCTCTCTGTCTATGTTTTGTGTGTGTGTGTGTGTGTGTGTGTGGGGGGGGGTGCTTTATTTCCTTTTTTCCCATTTTTCTTCTTTATTAATTTTGTGAGAGCATGGTGTAAAGAAGCCATGTGCTTATCCATTAATTTACACTCAACATTTCGAGTCCGAGTCCGAGTTCTCTCTCTCTCTCTCTCTCTCTCTCTCCTCTCTCTCTCTCTCTCTCTCTCTCTCTCTCTCCTCTCTCTCTCCTCTCTCTCTCTCTCTCTCTCTCGTGATCGTAAGTGATTAACCCTCTCCTCTCTCCCTTCTTCCCTCCCGGTCCCCTTCTCCCCCTCTCTCTTAAGTGATTTAGGTTCTCTCTCTCTCTCTCTCTCTCTCTCTCTCTTCTCTCTCTCTCTCTCTCTCTCTCTCTCTCTCTCTCTCTCTCTCTCTCTCTCTCTCTCGTCTCAGTCTCTGTCTCTCTGTCTCTCTCTGTCTCTCTCTGTCTCTCTGTCTCTGTCTGTCTCTCTTCTCTCTCTCTCTCTCTCTCTCTCTCTCTCTCTCCTCTCTCTCTCTCTCTCTCTCTCTCTCTCTCTCTCTCTCTCTCTCTCTCTCTCTCTCTCTCTCTTTCTTCATCATCTCTCATTCTTCATCATCCTGCTGTCGTCTGTTTATGACATCTGTATGCATGAAGGGAGGAGAGGGGGTGGCGGGTAGTGGTTACGGGGTACAGGCAGAGCTAGGGGTTAAACAGAGGCGAGTATGAGGGAACACAGCAGGACGCATTATTGATTTATGTTCCCATGGGAATGGCGATTCGATTTGACCGGACGACGGAAGTATTAAGCCCTTCCGGATTTGCCTGTTGTCCAGAAACTCACACTCAAGTTGTTTTCCTCTCCAGTTCTGTCCATTTGTTGTTCCAACCTCGCAGCATTGGTTTGTTTTTGTTTTTTTCAGAATTCCCGCTTTGCGTATCAGATTCGGTTGTTTGGGTTTTTTTTTTTTTTTTCGATCAGTGCACCGAGTTTTCTATCTTATTTTGTTTTTGTTGTGTTGTGGTGTTGTGTTGCTGGGTTTTTCTTTTTTAGTGCGCCGTTTCAGTTTTCCTGGTTAACTAACACCGTACCTCCATCCTTTCCCATTTTGGTTTTTACTTTTTAAAAACTTTAATTTGTTCTTTTACATCGAGGATAATGGAATAAGCACTCATGTCCTCTTTTTTACATCCAGTCTCTGTGTGTATGCAGTTTTGTAAACTTTGTCATCTGACCTTACCAGCATACAATGGCTTACTCGTCCGAAAAAGCGGAACGGGTTTTAGCATGTGCGCAAGATGTTCTACGTGTGTTCGCACATGGAAACCGGTTTTATAGTGTTATATGAAGGACTGTTTGGAGGAGTGGAGTCGGCACTGATAGTAACTCCAGAGGGAAAATCCTCTTGAACGAGATTCGATCCCGGGTCAGCAGATCATGAGCGTGTCACTCTGGCCACCAGGCTATCTAGTTTGCATGTGTTATTTGTTATTGTCTGTTCAAGTTAGGTACCAGTCTTGGCGTAGGTTCTGACAATTCTATTATTATTATTTTTTAATATGTTTAAACTTTCCATTGAAGGTTTAGCCGACATGGGAAATTGGTTTTTTTATCGTTGAAGTAAAACAAATAAATCTTCGTGCGTGCGTGCGTGCGTGCGTGCGTGCGTGCGTGCGTGCGTGCGTGTTGTGTGTGTGTGTGTGTGGTGTGTGTGTGTGTGTGTGTGTTGTGTTGTGTGGTGGTGTGTGCTTGTGTGGTGGTGTTGTGTGTTGTGTGTGTGTGTGTGTGTGTGTGTAGTGTGTTGCTCGTGTGGTGTGTGTGTGTGTGTGTGTGCGCGCGTGGTGTGTGTGTGTTGGTGCCTGTGTGTTATGTTTGGTTGTTGTTGTTGTTGTTTTTTTGGGGCGGGTTGTTCAGACTATTTTTATTTTACTCGAATCATAAACACAGAATATC
>CM060320.1:27795116-27815116 GCA_030674155.1 Stramonita haemastoma
CCCCCCCCCCCCCCCCCCCGGTCCCCTCCGAAAACTTCAAGAATCGATACACAAATTTCATATTTGATTTCCCACACTAAAAGCTCAGCTGGATAGGGGGGTAATAAAGTGTATTTTGTGGTGTGGTGGGGAATTGTTGTCAGGATTCTGTATCAGAATCGATTACTTAGATAATTTTAATTGTCTTGTGTGAACTATCTCTTCTCTGTTTGTCTTTGTTGTTGTTTTCTTCTGTCCTCTCTCTCTCTGTTTTCCTCGTCTGTCTTCTGTCCTTTCTGTCTGTCTGTCTGTCTCCTCCTCTCTTTCTTCCCCTCTTTTCCCTTTTTTTCCCCCTTCTTCTTTCCCCCTTCTCTTCCTTCTCCCCCTCCTCTCTCCTCTCCTCTCTTCTCCTCTCCCTCTCCTCTCTCTCTCTCCAAAGTAATTTACTTTGTTTGTTCGTTCGTTCTGTCTGTCTGTATCTCTCCCTCCCCTCTCCCCCCCCCCCTCTCTCTCTCCTCTCTCTCTTTTTTTTTTTTCGTTCCTTTTTTTTTGGGGGGTTTGGTGGGGGGGGGGGGGCTTATTTCCCTTTTTTTTTCCCCCTTTTTTTTCCCTTTTTTTTTTTATTTTTTGTGAGACTTGGTGAAAGAAGCCTGTGCTACCATTAATTTAAAAATCAACTTTTCAGTCCGAGTTTCTTCTCCCCTCTCTCTCCCCCTCCCCCCTCTTCCCTCCCCCTTTTTCCCCTCTCGTCCCCCTCTCTCTCTCCTCTTTCTCTCTCTCTCTCACGTTCCCCCCTATCCCTCCCCTCTCCCCTTCTTCCCCTCCCCCCCCCCTTTTTCTTCCCTTTAAGTGTACCCCCCTTCCCCCCTCTCTCCCTTTTTGCCTCCCCCCCCCTTTTCTCCTCTCCCCCCCTCTCTTCTAAGGTTTTGGGGTTTCTCTCTCTCTCTTCTCTCTCTTCTCTCTTTCTCTCCTCTCTCTCTCTCTCTCTCCTTCCCTTCTCCCCCCCCACCCCCTCTCTCTCTCCCCTCTCCTCTCTCTCTTTCCCCCATCATCTCTCATTCTTCATCATCCTCTGTCTTTGTTAGCATTGTACAAAAGGGGAGGGGGGAGGGGGGGGGGGCGGAGTGGTTAGGGGGGTAGGGGCAGAGTGGGGGTTTAAACAGAGGCGGAAAGAGGGAACACGCGGGACGCTTTTGTTTATGTTCCCATGGGAATGGCGATTCGATTTGACCGGACGACGGAAGTATTAAGCCCTTCCGGATTTGCCTGTTGTCAAGAAACTCACACTCAAGTTGTTTTCCTCTCCAGTTCTGTCCGTTTGTTGTTCCAATCTCTCGCAGTATTGGTTTGTTTTTGTTTTTACAGAATTCCCGCTTTGCGTATCAAATTCGGTTGTTTTGGTGTGTTTTTCGATCAGTGCACCGAGTTTTCTATCTGTATTTTGTTTTTATTTTGTTTTGGTGTTGTGTTGCTGTTGTTTTTTTTTTAAGCGCGCCGTTTTAGTTTTCCTGGTTAACTAACACCGTACCTCCATCCTTTCCCATTTTTTACTTTTTAAATTTCATTTTTCTTTTGTATCAAGTATAATGGAATAAGCACTCGTGTGCTCTTTTTTACATCCAGTCTATGTGTGTTTGCAGTTTTTTAAACTTTGTCATCTGACCTTACCAGCATACAATGGCTTACTCTTCTGAAAAAGCGGAATGGGTTTTAGCATGTGCGCGATATGTTCTGTGTGCATTCGCACATGGAAACCTCGGTTTATAGTGTCATGTCAAGGACTTTTGGGGGAGTGGAGTCGGCACTGATAGTAACTCCAGAGGGAAAATCCTCTTGAACGAGATTCGAACCCGGGTCAACAGATCATGAGCGTGTCACTCTGGCCACCAGGCTATCTAGTTAGCATGTGTTATTTGTTATTGTCTGTTCAAGTTAGGCACAAGTCTTGGCGTAGGTTCTGATCTGACAATTACATTAGGTTTTTTTTTTAATGTATAAACTTTCCGTTGAAGGTTTAGCCGACATGGTCAGTTGTTGTTTTTTTTATTGTGGAGTAAAGCATAAATTATCTTTGTGTGTGTGTGTGTGTGTGTGTGGTGTGCGTGCGTGCGTGCGTGCGTGCGTGCGGTGGTGTGCGTCCGTGGTGTGTGTGTGTGTATGTGTGTGTGTGCTTTATTGGTTTGTTTTTTGTTTTTGTTTTTGTTTTTTGTTTTTTTTTTGGGGGGGGTTCAGACCATTTTACTCGAATGATAAACACAAAATATCATTTAACATTACTTTCCGTGCCAGACACCAACGGAATGTATACTTGCTTCTCATGTGAAATGAGAAATGGTTGGCATCGGTGGAATCCTGTGTTATTTTTCTGGCTCTCATGTACAAATGAAACTGGTTTGTATTGGTGGAATCGTTTGTTGTTTTTGTTGTTTGCTTTTATTTTTCCTGAGCACTCTAGCAGTATTACAAAAAATTAATATTCATTTAAAAAAATAGTTTGCAGTCTTCTAATGATTACTGTCTTTTATTTAAAAAAAAGAGGCAACATAAAACAATGCTGCTTATTCAAAACATGGGGAAAAAAAGTGTGGGAAAGGTCAGAGGACAAGTCATAGTCATCTTATTTCAATCACCTTCTGTCATCTTTTTAAAAATTAATAAGCAAAATGTGAAGGATGTTTATTAAAAACATGGGGGGGGGGGGGAGTTGTAGGAAAGGCCAGAGGACGAGACATAGCCATCTTATTCCAATCACCTTAAGCCACTCTGCTTTCGTTGCCCTGTACACAGTGTATTATGGAGTTTGTTAAGTGGAGAGGGTTGGGGTCAAAAACGCAAGCAGATGTGCCTGTCTTGAGTAATTATGCTTGAAGTTCAGTCGCCGCCATTTCCCCACCAATCCTGTGTTTGTCTCTGTATCTGTTTCTGTCTGTCTGTGTGTCTGTGTCTGTTTGTGTCTGTCTGTCTCTGTCTGTCTGTCTGTCTGTCTGTCTGTCTGTCTCTGTCTGTCTGTCTCTCTGTCTGTCTCTCTGTCTCTGTCTCTGTCTCTTTCTCTGTCTCTCTCTCCTCCTCTCTCTCTCTCTCTCTCTCTCTCTCCTCTCTCTCTCTTCTCTCCTCTCTCTCTCTCTCTCTCTCTCTCTCTCTTCTGACGCCCTCCCCCGCAACTTCCGTACCCACGTCTCACCCAGTTCCTGTTTTACTCTTTTGACAACACTCTTCACATATCCTGTAGTACCCAAAAGAAACCAGAAACATGCACACCCACACTCAGATCAAAGAAACCATACATGTACTCCTCGCACCATAACACTCGAAACTCTTTGAACCCAGAACTATGTAACGAGGATGTTCATGTGGCTTTCAAGTCCAGTTCAAGGGGGAAAAGTGAGACTGCTAAATGCACCTCACTCACGAATACCACTATGGTTTCTGTTAATGTATGGTATGTTTCTGCTCTCCTCGTGGCACCACAAGACATATAGAGAATCATGAATGCCTGTCTTTAAAAAAAAAAAAATACAACAGAGTACGCAAAATATAAGCAAATAATGGGAGAATGCCTGTCTTGTTTTTCCGAAAAAAAGGAGCTTCCGTGTGAATAAACAACCACTGTTCTTTGATATATAAGTTACGGTTGCGTGTTATGCTTCAAGGTCTGTTCAAGATTTCTTGAAGTTGGGATAGATGTAAGTCACGAGTAATGTCCACACTATCCACCCCCACCTCCCCCATTCACGGGATAAAAGGCTAACCACTCCTTAGAGAAAAACGCACCTAATGTATGTTAGGTTTTGCAGTGAAAGGAGAAAGGCATAGATCTGGTACTTTTTCTTGCGAAAAAAAATCTGATGCGGGAATACTTCGGTGACGTCACTTCTTGTTCTGACTTTAAGGGGATCAAACTTTTGCCTTCTCCTCCCTTCGCGTGCTATAGTTGTGTGACTTTCGGGCAAAAGGTTTATTTTAGAATGTGTATTTCCAAAAATGTATTCCATATTTTTTCTGTGTGCCTACACACCACACACACACACGCACGCACGCACGCCCCGCACGAACGCACGCACGCACGCACGCACGCACGCACCACACACACACACACACACACACACATCGTGATCTGATGACCCGGGTTCGAATCTCGTTCACGAGGAATTTTTCCTCTGGAGTTAACATCATGTCGACTCCACTCCCCAAAAAGTCCTTCGATGAGACTATGAACCGAGTTCCGTGTGCGAACGCACGCAAACATCTTGCGTACACGTTAAAACCCGTTCCGCTTTTCAGAAAGAGCAGACCATTGTGTGCCAATGGGAACAGATGGCAAATTTACAAAAGTGCATACACACGGGGACTGGATGTAAGAAGCACACGAGGCTTATTCCATTATCCTCGCAAAGAAAAAGAATAAATGAAAAAATAACAACACACGACACGCACGCACGCACGCACGCACGCACGACCACGCACACACACACACACACACACACACACACACACACACACACACACACACAGCCTAAAGCTGTTTACTAGCTTAACAAAGTAGTCTACGAGGTTAGGTGATTGGGTTTTTGTGTTTTTATTTTTATTTTTAGACAAACAGTTAAATGACACGACCCTGGAAAGAGATCTATGGGCAAAGGTCTCCTTAGATGACGTAAATGTCACAAGTGACATGACCTGAACCCATAGTGCTTGTCCGTCTTTTCCTTTGCTGTTTGGTTGTTTTTTTTTTTTTTTTCAAGCTGTGATTTCCAGCCAAGTCTTGAGTTGTCACGGTCTCTCTTCGATAACGGGATTTGACAAATCGCGTCCCTGCACGAAAGGGGAAAGAGCATGAGGTTTGAAAGAATCGCCCATTTCGGTAACACGATCCACTTTTTTTTCTCCCTGGGTTACTGGCACGAATGATGTCATCCGCCCCTGTAACGAAGGCATTCAGTGCGCATGGGTTGTGTGGGCCAGCCTCTCTCTCCTCTACTCCAGGCCATCTGAAGGGGAATGAATGAATGGTCATGCACTATTGGTAAACCAATGACTGGCGTGTTTAGGCCATTACCACAGCGTTTCAGGGGAATCCAATTTTAGGTTTGGTAATGTTTATTGATTGGGAGGAGGGGGAAGAGAGAGAGAGAGAGAGAGAGAGAGAGAGAGAGAGAGAGAGAGAGAGAGAGAGAGAGAGAGAGAGAGAGAGAGAAAGAAAGAAAGAAAGGACAGACAGACAGACAGACAGAACAGAAACAGACAGACAGACACAGACAGACTGACTGACTGACTGACTGACTGACTGACAGACAGACAGACAGACAGACAGACAGACAGACAGACAGACAGAGACATGGTGGATCGGTGGTCTAGAGGTAAAGCGCCTGACCAGACAGCGAAAAGTCCAGGTCAAAGTATTCGGTGGTTCGATTCCCGTTAGGGCCAAAAACTTTTCTCCCATCCATTAGACCATGAATGGTGGTCTGGGTGCTAATCGTTCGTATGAGACGATAAACCGAGGTCCCTGTGTGATACATCATTATTTAGCGCATGCAAAAGAATCCACGGCAACAAGAGAGTTGACCCTGGCAAAATGATGTAGGAAAAAGCCACTCTGAAAGGGAAACAAATACAGCTGCAGACAGGAAAAGAACACATAGTGGGTGGACGCGCTCTCCCTAGGGACAGTAGCCCGAATGTCACGCAGAGAAATCTACCGTGACTTAGAAGTGGTGTAAAATGTAATGTAAATAAAGACAGACAGACAGACAGACAGACAGAGACAGACAAACAGACAGAGAGACAGACAGACAGACAGAGATCTTCGAGATGACAGAGCACCTAAATGTAACAAATGAGGAGGGAGGGAAGAGGGGAATGAGAGAGAGGAGTGAAGATGAAATACGGATTTTAAAGGCAATACTGGGTACAGCTGCAGGAGCTTTAGAGCCTGCATACGTAGAGGTTGTGATCTGAACGAATTGGGGAAGGGAGACGTTGTGATCTTAACGAATTGGGGAAGGGAGACGTTGTGATCTTAACGAATTGGGGAAGGGAGACGTTGTGATCTTAACGAATTGGGGAAGGGAGACGTTGTGATCCTAACGAATTGGGGAAGGGAGACGTTGTGATCTTAACGAATGGGGAGGGAGACGTTGTGATCTTAACGATTGGGGAAGGGAGACTGATCTTAACGAATTGGGGAAGGGAGACGTTGTGATCCTAACGAATTGGGGAAGGGAGACGTTGTGATCTTAACGAATTGGGGAAGGGAGACGTTGTGATCTTAACGAATTGGGATGGATGTTGTGTCTTAAAGAATTGGGAGGGAGACGTTGTGATCTTAACGAATTGGGGAAGGGAGACGTTGTGATCTTAACGAATTGGGGGATGGAGATGTTGTGGTCTTAAAGAATTGGGGAATGGAGATGTTGTGGCTTTAAAAAACTGGGGATTGGAGATGTTGTGGTTTTAAAAAACTGGGGATTGGAGATGTTGTCTTAAATAACTGGGGGATGGAGACGTTGTAATCTTAAAGAATTGGGGAATGGAGATGTTGTAGTATGAAATAAATGGGGAATGGAGATGTTGTAGTATGAAATAAATGGAGAATGGAGGTGTTGTAGTCTTACAGAATTAAGGAATGGAGATGTTGTAGTCTTCGATGATTTAGGAGTAATGATGCTGATGTCTTAGAAAATGACAGAATTATATTTCATAGTATTAGAGATCTGAGGATATAAAATTTACGCAGTCTTAGAGAATCGGGGATAAGGATCTTAGATATGGGGGAATTAGAGAATGGTGGTCTTTAGATAATGCATCTACCTAGAAAGTCAGAAATGCGAGTTCGATCCCTGTTTAAGCCCCAGCTTCTTCCCCCTCTCCCAGCCTATCAGAGAGAGAGAGAGAGAGAGAGAGAGAGAGAGAGAGAGAGAGAGAGAGAGAGAAGAGAGAGAGAGAAGAGAGAGATTCACATTCACAGTGGAGGAGAGCCACCAAAAAAAATGGATTCAGCAGGATTCAGGTTAGACTGTGTCCATAAATCTTCCATCGAGACTGTGTATGTAAACTAGTACTGCACATCACAGCACAACACCAAGGAGTCTTTATCTCGCGTCTGCATCTGAATCTTGCATCGTTATGTCGTCGATAAATTTCAGAAAGAGCGGCAGTTATGTAAAATACACAGAACCGGACTTGTAAATCAGTACCCGAAACTCTCGCTCTTTAAACAGCCAGACCCCTCACGTGCTCAAAACTCTTCCAGACCCACCGATCTTATCGTAAAAAAATATGTTCTCTGGCAGTCTGGACTGCTTTGTAAAAAAAAAAAACACAAAAAACAATAGTTGCTTCCGTGTTTATCTGTAATCAGTGAATGTCTGGCAAGAAAATGTTGTTTGCTGCTGGTGTTGTTTATGACCCCCAACTGAGCAATTACAGCGTGGATGACGTCACGTCTAAAAGTGTGCCATATGTCTGTCATGTATAGTAAATGTTGTTCTGTTCACCCGAACCAAATTGTGAACAAAGAGATTTTTTTTCTGATTATCTGCATGGGAATATGCCCAGCTTTCCAGTTCAGTTTTGGGAAGTGTTTCCCAAACAGGTCTGAACAAAGATTCCAGAATTTGTATGTTGTTTACGGAAATGCGAACAGACCATTAAAAGAAAAAGGGGTAGGATGGGGGAACACTTGCGTTATACAAGCTGTGACCATACACATAATGTGTAAATATTATATGATCTCATAATTATGCATGTCTTGAAGCAAGGCAAGCTGTTCGGACCTCGAAAGGATCTGGAAAGGGCATGTGTACCATTACTTTTCCCAGACACGTCTTACGATGTAAAGCGAACAAGAAAAAAAAAAACAAGAACAAACCGGGTGGGCTAAAGTAGTGCTGTGCAATGCAATGTAGTAAACTTTTAATCTACGTGTACATAAAGGACTCTGTGAATCGTATGATACATTCTATGAAAGTATTTTGCATTTTAGCATTCAACTTTAACGGTAACTTGGTATGTCATGAATTGTTAGTTCTTAACTTTCTTATTGAACTCATTTGCAATATGAATTCTTCCTGCGAGAGTTTTTCATTAGCATCTGGAGTTCTGAGGTCACAATGGCAGTAGACTGGACCCGTTACAGGACAAGGTTGAATAAAAGATGTTTTGTATATCTTTAAAGCTGATCCTGTTTTTGTGGTCATAATTTAGAGCACAGTAATCGGATATATGTCGGGAAATGATCTTTCTGTGCTTCTGTGTATTCAGCTTTCTCAGGTGTCCTGGTCTTTTTGAGTGTGTGTGTGTGTGTGTGTGTGTGTGTGTGTGTGTGTGTGTGTGTTGTGTGTGTGTGTGTGTTGTTCTGTGATGTGTGTTTCTGTGTGTGTGTGTGTGTGGTGTGTGTGTGTGTGTGTGTGTGTGTGTGTGTGCGCGCGCGCGCGCGTGTGCGTGTGCATGTATATGTGTGTATGTGTGTGTCTATTTATTTTTTTTATTTATTCTTTTATATCGAGGATAAAGGGATAAGTGTGTGTGTGTGTGTGTGTGTGTGTGTGGTGTGTGTGTGTGTGTGTGTGTGTGTGTGTGTGTGTGTGTGAGAGAGAGAGAGAGAGAGAGAGAGAGAGAGAGAGAGAGAGAGAGAGAGAGAGAGAGAGAGAGAGAGAGAGACTAGACTGGAAATACGAATGAACAAATTGCTTTTTTTTCAGGTGACATATTTCTTTTTTTATCATCTTTTGGTATACAAATGTAAGAGACATAGGCAAGGAGAGATGGGAAAGAGAGAGATAGGAGAGACAGAAAGAGAGACAGCCAGACAGTCAGTCACACACACACACACACACACACACACACACACACCAAGTATATATATATTATTTATATATATATATATATATATATATATATATATATATAAATATATATAATACATATATATATATGCATATCAGCAAAGACAAAGCGGGGAGGACAAGAGAGAGAAGAGAGAGGAGAGAGAGAGAGGAGGAGAGGAGAGAGAGAGACAGACAGACAGACAAGACAAAGACAAGACAACAACAAAGACAGACACGACAGACAGACAGACAGACAGACAGATTTTTTTTTACAGCGCTATTCTCTTCTTGTCATGTTGTATGTTCATGGACAGGAAAGGAAACTAGCGCTGGTCAACAGGGAGGCTGCTCCAGATTAATTCGCATGTTGTTGACTTCGCTGTAATTGCCTTTGACGTTCTTTTACAAGTTTGAGAAGATTGTGTTGACATGATGCCAATGCATTTGTGTGTGTGTGTGTGTGTGTTGTGTGTGTGTGTGTGTGTGTGTGTGTGTGTGTGTGTTGTGTGTGTGTGTGTGTGTGTTGTGTGTGTTTGTGTGGTGTGTTGTGTGTTCTTCTTTATTCTGTTATTCTTTTTTTTTTCGAGGGTAATGGAATAAGCACTCGTGTGGGTTTTTTTTTTTACATCCATCCCCCGTGTGTGTGTGCAGTTTTGTCAACTTTGTCATCCGTTCCCACTGGCACACAATGCCTATCTTCCGAAAGGCTGACGGGTTTTAACGTGTGTACAAGATGGTCTGCGTGGCGTTCGGACAAGAGACCTCGGTTTATAGTCTTACCGTTTTGTGTGGGTGTGTATGTGTGCGTGTATGTGTATTGTTGTTGTTTTATTATATTATTATCATCATTATTGTTGTTGTTATGATTAGTATTATCATTAATGTATTTATGTATAGTTTTATTATTAAAAGGCCCCCTCTGAAGGTCACTTAGTGTTCAGAGTAGCCCAGCTCGAAGCCTTCTCGATCTCTGCCTGATAGCTTCATGATGGCATGGCCTGTCATTGATGAATGCATGGAGATTTCTGGTTGTAGAGAAGCTATGGGTGTGGCTAATGAGTGAGACAGGAACGAACGGATTAGAGCAGCAGCGTTGACATGTCACGGAGATTAGGCAGCCAAAGCCTATCAACACTATAGCGTACTTAATTTTAACACCCAGCAGTGCGCAATATGTCACAGCATGATGTTATCTGGTTTGGTTTTTGCCACTCAAAGTATGTAAACCAATGAAACAGTTTCAACAGTCGGTTTGGTTTTTTAAAAAAAAATATTTCTTCATCATTTTTCTCTCACTTGTTTTTAGTAGCAAGGGCATAACAGTCTTGTTGCAGACGAATGGTTTATTTCTGAATCTATTTTAGTTTTTGTAGTTTTCGTAAGCTTTTCATTGAATTTCTCTGTTTGCAGTACAGCAGTCTGAGAGCCACAAAGACTTTATGTTCAGTGTAATGACTAGGTACACAAAAGGGTGTCTAGAACTGAAACGGTATTGATTTTGTGCTTCTTCATCCCTGCAACTTTGAGCAGTGAAACTGATGACAGCAGCAAGCAAGTAAATTCTTCGCATTCATTTGAATATGTAAAATACATTTCGCTGACGTCCGGATATTCTAAATTTGATGATATTTCCAGTTGTACATGGCGCGTTACAATCATCGAACCTTTCTCATAAATCAGCGTGAATGTCTTTGCGGTCTGTCTTTATGAATATTCATGCAATCTACAGAGACAACCACGTGTGACGGAGGCAAGGAAATGAGTTCCTGACCATAACTGCACTCTCGCCAGAAAGCAGCGTGAGCTGAAAGAACACAACACCCCGCATTCTTCCTCTTTGCCTAGCGGTGCCAGAGGTATCAGATTGCTAATGAATCTGTGGAGCATACGGCTGAACTACTCACATGCCACTAACGTACCGCATTTTCTACATGATAATTGCCTCTTTCGCATCTCCTAAGAAAAGATCCTATTACCAACGAAAAACGTGAGGAAAAGGTTCAGGCAAGTTATTGGGCTTTACTGTGACCATTTGACCACGGTGCAGAGAGTAGAAGGGAAGTAGTATTGGCACATGGCATCAGCACAAAAGCTCGCCAAGGCAGTCACGTAAAGCACGTTGCAAATAGAGGGAGAACGAAAAGACAGGAAAAGTGATGGGAGGACATCACGTATTGGACAGGCAAGAGGTTGATTTTTTAAGCATTGCGAGAGCGAAAAGACGGTAAAAGATGGAAAGGGCTAGTTGTCAAATGATCCATGGCACCTCCTCGACGATAAGTCTTCAGGGTGGTCAAGTAGTGTAACTAAAGCCACAGCAGTGGGAAATAATCCTCTTGTGAGGATTGTGAGTTAGGGATGTGTGGTGCCTACAGATCGGTCAGGATTACTTGTCAGAGAGGGAAGGAAACCCTAGCTACAGAACCATGTTCAGTTTTCGTTTTACATTCTCAAAGAGAAATCGCCGTTTTGTAAAAGAGACAAAAATTCTACAGCACACGTGTATAATGTCAATAAAGACAAAGAAACGTAGCAACAGTTATAGACTGCTTTATATTGGAATCTCGAGATAAGCCGTAATGGATGCAGCTGTACCAGTTGAGAATCACATATCTACAGTAATAATAAAAGGTTTTCTGCTGACTGTTACTTCTTTCTCGTTCTGTAGGTATTATTGCTTCATTGAATGGTAGCAGTGACAAAATTAATATCGAAAGACATCACCAGTACACCGTTATCATAAAATGGTCGTCTTCCGCTACCTTATCAATTTTTTTTTCTCTTTCTTTTGCCCTTTTCTTCTCATTTCCTTTTTGTCATGCTTTCCTTTCTCATTTTCTGCAAATCCCACATTTTCTCCGCCGGGATTTCCATCCCATCGTTCTCTAAATTTCTGGACACCAGTCTCCCCGTATTTTTTAATCCCAAATCCATAACTGTCTAGCAATCTTTGCTAAAAGGATGATGTTTCTGAATCCATAGGAATATATTCTTTTCATGTCCTGGTTTCAAGAATGGCTTTAATTCCTTCAAAGAGGTTCGGTCCGGCTGCTGAAAGGACAAGATTATCTAAACATCAGTTTCCAAAATCCCTAGATATGGTGTTTATTTTTGGAGAAAAAAAAGATAGAAAACACACACACACACACAACACACACACACACACACACGCACGCACACGCGCACACACAACGCCACGCACGCACAGCACGCACTCTCGCACCACCTCCACACACACATCTCTTATTTCATCTCTCTTTCCTCTCATGTCTTCTTCCTTCTGTCTCTCATTCCTTCTCCTCTCTCTCTCTCTCCTCTCTTCTTCTGTCTCTCCTCTCCTCCTCTCTCTTCTCTCTCTCTCTCCTCTCTCTCTCTCCCTCTCCTCTCTCCCCCTCTCTCCTCTCTCTCTCTCTCTTCTCTCTCCTCCCTCTCCCCCCCCTCTCTCTCTCCTCTCTCTCTTTCTCCCCTCTTCCCTCACCCCTTCCCCTCTCTCTCTCTCTCTCTCTCCTCTCTCTCTCTCTCTCTCTCTCTCTCTCTCTCTCTCTCTCTCTCTCTCTCTCTCTCCTCTCTCTCTCTTCTCTTCCCCCTCCTCCTCACCCTCTTCTCTCTCTCTTCCCCCTCTCCTCCCCTTCTCTCTCTCCTCCTCTCTCTCTCTCTCTCTCTCTCTCTCTCTCTCTCTCTCTCTCTCTCCCTCTCTCTCTCTCTCTCTCTCTCTCTCTCTCTCCCCTCTCTCTCTCTCTCTCTCTCTCTCTCTCTCTCTCTCTCTCTCTCTCTCTCTCTCTCTCTCTCTCTCTCTCTCTCTCTCTAACAAACAAACAAACAAACAAAATATCAGTTCGCACCTGCACGCGTATTTTGCAGCTGCAAAGTTATCAAGCCTCACAGCTTGATGCTGGTGTCACATGCGTGTGTATTAGGGAGGGGAAAAGAGGAAGGGGAGAGAGAGAGAGAGAGAGAGAGAGAGAGAGAGAGAGAGAGAGAGAGAGAGAGAGAGAGAGAGAGAGAGAGAACGCATTAATTGTCGAGTCATCTAAACATCATGCTGGTTTGTTTGTTTGTTTGTTTGTGTTTTTGTTTGTGGTGTTTTTTTTTTTTTGGGGGGGTGTTTCTTCTTTTTGCGTGTGTGTGTGTGGGGGGGGTGTTTTGTTCTCCTAATGTATTGTGAATACTCTTTCTTTTTTTCTTTTTTATGCCATCCATTGTGTTAGGATTTTTGTTGTGAGTTTTTTTTCACACGCCCATATCTGCAAGCATTGGTTTTGTCAAATTTCATGTACCCCATGGGGGGTTTTCTTGAAATAAAATTTTGAATTTGAATTTGAATTTGAATTTGAATTTGAGAGAGAGAGAGAGAGAGAGAGAGAGAGAGAGAGAGAGAGAGAGAGAGAGAGAGAGAGAGAGAGAGAGAGAGAAACTGCTCTGCCTCTAATCGAATTTTTTTTTTTGGTAATTTTTGTTTTGTTTACATGTTGAAGACAAACAACCTGTCTGTAGAGAATATCTATTTCAGTCCATTTTCTTTTAAGAAAATTACAGATTCGTTGCTTCATTCAAAAACAAAAACAAAAAACCCTAAAAGGTTGAAATCGAGCCATCTCATCACAGCCCCGAGTTCGACGGAGCTCTAAGTAAAATTAATATAATGAGATTGGTTTGGAACCAACCCGTTAGTTCTCCGTTCGGGTTCATCAATTTGCTCATTGTAGGAGGTAAGATAAGAGAAATCACGTCCTTTTGAAGACGGAAAATGATTGATACTGGGAGAAAAGTAGAGGTTCGTGCTCACTAAACGATGGTTAATCTGTGATTTTCTTCTGGTGAGAGAGAGTGTTCGGCGTGGCCTGTCACTTGGTTTCCACCAGAGAGACCTACGGAGCTTGATGATTACTGCCTGCCCTGTCGCCTAGATTAAGGTGCATGCTGACAGCAGTATGTCAGGTGAATGACTACCACAGATTGCCGGTAGAGGATGGAGACTCAGAAGAGAGAGAGAGACAGACAGACAGACAGACAGACAGACAGACAGACAGACAGAGGCAGAGAGACAGATCAAATCAAATTAAATTCTATCATTATGAGGATAATGAATAAGCAGTCATATACTTTTTTTTACATCCAGTTCTTGCCCTTATCAGGGATAACATAAGAACCTCTAACTAAATATACATAAAAAACATAGAGAGAGATAAGGAGACAGAGAGTGAGAGAGGTCGATAAGGACGTGCAAATATCGATGACAACCCCGTGATTAGTAGAATTAGTCCCGCAACGAAACCTTTTGCCCGAAGTCCATGCAGAAATGAAGGTGAAGTGGTGTTTGATGTGTCAGTCCACAGAATGCATCCTTGTGATCCTCCTTCTTCATCCGTCAAATTGAAATAAGGCCAGCAGCTGTCAGAATAGTTCTTGGACACGGTTTTATAAGGTTGCTCGTTTTGTATGTAGTGTGGTAAAAGGGAAAAAATCGTGCTGTTTTCAGGAAACCAGTTCTTGCCACTGCAGGATTTAATGACAGAATCATTGCTGTTATTACTATCATTATTATTATTATTATTATTATTATTATTATTATTATTATTATTATGATGATGATGATGATGATGATGATCATCATCATCATCATCATCATCATCATCATCATCATCATCATCATCATCATCATCATCATCATCATCATCATCATCATCACTAGTAGTAGTAGTAGTAGTAGTAGTATAGTAGTAGTAGTAGTAGTAGTTAGTAGTAGTAGTAGTAGTATTGCTATCAAATTTCGAGGATCATAGAATGAACACTGATGTGGGTTTTTTCCCTTCTGTCCCCATATGCATGCGGTTTGTAAACTTGGCATCTTTTCCCACCGGCATGCAATGTTACTCTCCCAAAGAGAGGAACGGGTTTTAAAATTTGTGTGCAAGATTCTATGTCTGTGTTTGTACATGGGGCCTTGGTTTATCATCTCATCCAAAGGTAGTGGTGTATGTGGATGGGGGGTGGGAGGGGATGAGCATGCACACATGTGCTTAAGAATGTTCAATGTACCATCTGGAAATAAAAATTTGATTGATTGATTGATCAATCAGTGCCTTCATTGAAGTTGGAGAAGAATATGGTACCTTCTAGAAGAATTAGACGTGGTAAGCACGTACACAACAGTACCAAGAAATCCATTCGGAAAGTGACATTTCAAGGAAAGAAAACTCAATATTGCATTAAACGAAATAAGACCATCCACTCCTGTGTGCATTTCCTCCATGATTATGTAACCAAAGTGTCTGCATTGCAAATCTGTATTCGACTCTTTCCAAAGCAGCTTCCCTACCTACATCATTATTAGGTATAATTTAATATAGGAGACGTACAATTTACAGCGGCATTGTTTTATAGCCATAGCTTTCTGACTCTCAGGATTGCTGTTTATTATGTAAATACGGATCTGTGTTCATGTTTACCTACAATTAAGGGGCCAGCTGGCCAGACTCGGGCGTTTCTTGGGATTGTTCGTTATTCTTATTGAACGACCAATGGTGGTCTAGTTGTTGCCAAAGTCTGTAATCCTGTGTGTCTGCAAAGTGTATACTCAGCAAGAAAATCGTGAACAAAATCTTGACAAACCTATGTCTGACTTCGTGTGTCTGGATGTTTGTTTGTTTTTTTTTAATTAAAGAGACTGTTGAGAAGGAGAACGTCAGGATAACCCAGGATCAATATTATAGTGCTGTATCAGACCTCATGTCCAGCTGTTTGTAAGATTATTAGAAAAGAAGAGTTACGGTGCTTGGTTATGGTTACATTACCTTTTTTGTAAATGTACAGTAAAACTCAACATAGCTTGCAAAAAAACTTACTATAAACGTGTAAGAGCATGTGTATACATTTGTGTGTGCGCGCACATGCAGGTTGTGTGTGTGTGTGTGTGTGTGTGTGTGTGCGCGTGCGCATTTGTGTGTGTGTGTGTGCGAGTGTATCTGTGTGTGTGTGCGCGCGTGCGCGAGTGTGTGTATGTGTGTCTGTGTCTGTGTGTGTCTATGAGCGTCTGTGTCTGAGTTCATGTGTGTGTTGGCAGATATTCAGTTTCAGCTGTGCTGGGTATTGCTTCCTTGAAATCATCAAAGAAAATAATGCCTTCTGCAAGAGCTATGCATGGGAAGAATACCCACAGCTGTACCAAGGATACCATTAATTTGAGTTGATTCAGAAAAGTCACATGTCAGTCATAGAAAATTCAATGCTGCAATAAAAACCCAAAACCAGTTATAGGTGTATGTATTTCTTGGGTAAGTAACTAAACTATGTCATAAATAAAGTTCCCCTGTCTGTGAAAAAAGTATCTGCAGAGCGCAGTCAGACATATAAGTTATTCAAATCATACTTGCAAATTTGTTTCTCTTTTCACAGCAGTCTCGCTACTTACGTAAGACGGGCATTATATACACTGATGGATAATGGCTAGATCTACATTTTACAGCAGCAGTGTTTTACAGCCAAAAGCTTTCTGACTCAAGATCACTGTTTATTATGTAAATACGGATCTGTGTTCATGTGATCTACAATTCAGGGCCCGGCTGGCCAGACTTTGGCGTCTCTTGGGGATTGTTTGTTAATCTTACTGACCGACCAGTGGTGGAGATGTTGTCACATCTGTAACTCCCCTGTGTGTCTGCAAAGTCTACAAGACTGTATATCCAGCAGGAAAATCGTAAACCAAAACTTGACAGACCGGGCTCTTCTTTCGTGCGTGTGGACGAATTTTCTGAGAATGGTGACAGGAACAACATCAGGATAAATCAGGATCAAGATTATAGCGCTGCATCATGCCATTATGGCTATCTATGCCCCTCTGTTTGTAAGATGGCAAAAAAAAAGATATGGGATTGATGGGGAGCCTGCTTTCAGTTATAGCTTCTTGTAAAAGACAGTAAATCTCAACACAGCGTGTAAGAAATTTCTTTAAAGGTGCAAGGGTGTATAAATGTGGCGCACGTGCTGTGTGTGTGTGTGTGTGTGGGCGTGTGTGTGTGGGCGCAGACAGGTGTGTGTGTGGGCGCAGACAGGTGTGTGTGTGTGTGTGCGGGGACAGGTTTGTGGGTGTGGGTGTGTCTTTATTTATTTGTTTTATTTGTTTGCTTAATCTTGTATTTATTCTTTGATTTCAATCATAATGCGATTAAGTAGGCTACTCGTGTGTGTGTGTGTTGTGTGTGTGTGTGTGTGTGTGTGTGTGTGTGTGTGTGTGTGTGTGTGTGTGTGTGTGTGGTGTGTGTGTGTGTACGCGCACGTGCGCCTGTGTGTGTGTGGTGTGTGTGTGTGTGTGTTTGTGTGCGGGTACTGTGTGTGCGGTACGTGTGTGTGTATGTGTGTGTGTGTGTGTGTGTGTGTGTGTGTGTGTGTGTGTTGTGGTGTGTGTATAACTTAAGATCAATGCTTCTTTCAGTTATACATCACAGACCAAGAAAACTTCTATAATGCGCTATCTGTACATACTAGCAAACGGACCTCTTGTCAGATCTGACTTCTTTTTTATGTGATGATTCTCATCAAATCATCATCAGTAGTCAGGCTGTTTTCCAGTCTCGCACTCAGTCACCAGGACATTATATTGGGGGGATTTCAATCATATAAATATTGATATTTTCCAGCGGTCTCTCTTGTGTGAACGTTTTCAATTAGTCACCGTGGCACAATAGCAAAACGCAAAATAATCTATGATCTGGAATTCATGCAGCGATTATCATCTAGGGCTGTCATTAATGGATTATGCTTTTAGTTTAAACATGTGTTCTGTGCCTTTCTCTGTCTCTTTTGTAACGAGCTAAAGTACTCCTCTCTCTCTCTGTCTCTGTCTCTCTCTCTCTCTCTTGTGTGTCTCTGTCTCTCTCCTTCTCCCCTTTTTTTGTATTGTGGCCTAAGGCCGATGTACATTAAACAATTTCAGTGTTCAGTGTTCATTTCAGTTTCCCCCTACCCTGCCCTCCTCTCTCTCTCTCCTCTCCCTACCCTGCCCATCCTCTCTCTCTTTCTCTCTCTCTCCCTCCCCGCCCTCTCTCTCTCTCTCTCTTTCTCTCTCCCCCTCCCTCTCTCTCTCTGTCTCTGTCTCTGTCTCTCTGTCTCTGTCTGTCTGTCTGTCTGTCTGTCTGTCTCTGTCTCTGTCTGTCTGTCTGTCTCTCTCCTTCTCCTCTCTCTCTCTCTCTCTCTCTCTCTCTCTCTCGCTCTCTCATTCTCTCTCTCTCATCCTCTCCAGTTTCTTAATCATCGATATAGAATTCACGCCATGATGATCACCTGGACCGTTATCAATGGATGATGCTTTTAGTTTAATACAGGTTTGTGCTCAGTCTTCTGCCCACTTTCCCCTAAGGGCTGTGAATAGGGTTGTTTTGTTGGGTTTTAAAAAAATTTTAAAAAAAGAAACCTTAGTTATTAGCTCTGTCTCTCTGTCTCTTTCTCTGACTGTTTGCATCTGTCACTTTCTTTCTCTTTCTCTACTATTCGCTCGCTCGTTGCTCACTGTTTGTCTGTCTGTCTGTTCTGTCTTCTGTCTGTCTCTCTGTCTCTTCTCTCTGTTCTTCTGTTTCTTCTCTCTCTTTTCTCTCTCTCTCTCTCTCTCTCTCTCTCCTCTTCTCCTCTCTCTCTCTTCTCTCTCTCTCTCTCTCTCGTCTCTCTCTCCCTCTGTCTCTCTCTGTTTTTTCTCTCTCTATTTCTCTCTCTCTCTCCTCTCCTCTCTCTCTCTCCCTCGTCTCTCTCTGCTCTCTCTTTTTTCCTCTCTCTCTCTGTCTCTCTCTGTCTCTCTCTCCCTCTCTCTCTCTCCCTCTGTCCTCTGTTTTCTCTCTCATTCTCTCTCTCTCTCTCTCTCTCTCTCTCTCCTCCTCTGTCCTCTCTCTCTCCTCTCTCTGTCTCTGTTTTTTCTCTCTGTCTATCTCTCTCTCTCTCTCTCTCTCTCTCTCTCTCTCTCTCTCTCTCTCTCTTCTCTCTCTCTCTCTCTCTCTCTCTCTCTCTCTCTCCCTCCCTCCCTCCCTCTTCTCTCTGTCTCTCTCTGTTTTCTCTATATATTCTCTCTCTCTCTCCCTCTCTCTCTCTCTCTCTCTCTCCTTCTCTCTCTCTCCTCTCTCTCTCTCTCTCCTCTCTCTCTCTCTCTCTCTCTCTCTCTCTCTCTCTCTCTCTCTCTCTCTCTCCTTTTTTGTTTCTGTGATTCCCCTGTTCTTTGATCAAGGCTATAAAATTCATGCAATGATGATCATCTGGAATGCTATCAATTAATGAGGCTTTTAGTTCAATACATGTGTGTGCTCAGTCTTTTGGCCTTCTCCTCCTCCTCCTCCTCCTCCTCCTCCTCCTCCTCCTCCTCCTCCTCCTCCTCCTCCTCCCTCCTCCTCCTCTTTTTCCACAACACAGAACGTAGTTTAGTTTTTATTCTTCTGAAACATACCAGTTTACATAGATCACTTTGGTATTACGTTTTTCGGATTTGTGCATCATACTTGAAATCCAGTGGTGAGTATAATCGCTTTGATACCCATTCCCCACTTTAGTTCTCTTCCCGTTTCATATCATCCTTTCCCAAACCCAGTTTGTTTGTTTGTTTCGGGTTTTTTTGTTAGGATTTTTTTTTAGAACTTGTGTCCTTACTCTCTTTCAGCCTTCGTCCATTAGTTGGGGCAAAACTCCGCCACAAAGATCAGTCTGAAAGAAAGTGTAGTCTTGAAGAAATGTGATACACTTTTCTTTGAAATATCAATTTATCTGTTTGTTGTTTTTGTCTGTGTCTCCCTGTCTGGGTCTGATTGTGTTTGTGTGTGTTATATATATATATATATATATATATATATATATATATATATATAATATATATATATATATATATGTATATATATATTTGTGTGTATATCTATCTGTCTCTGTATATTGTATATATGTATATATATATGGCTATACATACATATATAATTCATATGTACATATATTTATAACTATACATCTAATCATATAGGTATAAATATACATAAATACATGCATATATGTATTAATGTGTTTGAATGGTGTATCTCTCTTTGTTTGTGTGCGCACGCAAGCGCGCACACACTTATAATTTGTGCATTTTGGGGATGGATTTTGAATTGCAAACTAACCAACAATAAAGAAGCCTTGAACTAGACAGATCAAGATGACACACTGCACTGTTCTTCTAAATGGAAAGCA
>CM060320.1:27820116-27840116 GCA_030674155.1 Stramonita haemastoma
CTCTGTCTCTGTCTGTCTGTCTGACTTCTCCTCTCTGTGTCTGTACCTCTCGTTCATATACGTATATACACATGCATGCGCGCGCACACACACACACTATAATATATATACAACATAACTAATATATATATATGTATATATATATATATATATATATATATATATATATATATATATATATATATATATATATATAGTAGTGTGTGTGGTGTATGTGGTGTGTTGTTGTTGTGGGTGTGTAATTATCTATACAGACGACAGCGACAACGAATCTAATGTATAATGCATATCTATTATATTACTATCTATTACTATCTATCTATCTGTTCTATCTATCTATCTATATCTCTTCGTCTGTCTGCTGTCTGTTGTTGTGGCGTCCTCTCTCTACTATACTACCCTAGTCTGACGATATGGACTGAGACTGACAACCAGTTCCCTTCATTTCTCTCTCTGTTCTGCCTTCTGACTTCTCAAAGTTTTGTTAAGTTCTAGGCCTGTCCATTCTGATGTTGTCCTCCATCTCTTCTTGTCTGCCTCTTTTCTTCCTCCTTGGACAGTGCCTTACAGTATTGGTTTGGTATAATGCATTGTATACCGTTAATACTACTTTGTCGTTGCATTTGTACCCTATATATAAACGTATAGATGTCTATTAATTTTGAAAAAACAAAGTTGTGATTTTCATGTAGAATTTTTTGATGTTAGTACAGTTTTCAGGCACTGCAGCAGTTGTAATAGAATCTATATTCATGTCTAAGACCACAAGCAACTAGCATTACTCTATCCATACTCCCCCTCAACTCAATCTCTCTCTCTCTCTCTCTCTCTCTCTCCTCTCTCTCTCTCTCCTCTCTCTCTCTCTCCTCTCTCTCTCTCTCTCTCTCTCTCTCTCTCATTTGCTCTCTTTCTCGCTTGCTGGATCCTCACTCGGTCTGGCTGGCTTAATTTGTCCGCTCTGTCCTCATAGCCATTATGATAGGTGCGTGACGAATTTCCTGAAAGGGTGGCCACCACTCCGTCAAGATTATGGAGATGAGGCGACGATATAGCTAGGAGGTCTGTCCTATCTGTAATGTAGACTGGGGGGCCGAGGGTGAGAATACCCCAGTCGTTGCGGCAACGACATCATGACATGGTCTCCTTTCAGGGCAGACTGACCCGTTTGTTTGTCCGGAAACCCGTTTGAGGAGTGTGTGTTAGGCTATGACGCGCTTTAGGAAGTTTTAGCGTTCATTTTGAAATGGCCAGTTTCAGTTTCATTATCTCTGTTGCAGTAGCTGCTGCTGTTGTTGTTGCTGTTGTTGTTTGTTGTTGAGTTTTATCAAGCGTAAGTACCCTCGGAGTTACACAGAGTATGTACTCTATCTCATTCTTCACATCTGAGTCACTGTGGGAGATCATCATACTGGATGAACAGTTTGTGTATATGTTATGGCAGTTTTTAAGTAGTCCTACCTTCTCTTATAGGCCATCCATACTACGCTTACACACACCACACACACACACACACACACACACACACACACACACACACACACACACACACACACACACACACACACACACACACACACAGAGAGAGTCATATGCATGAGCTGACCAAAGTTTTGACATAAGCCTAGAGTTTGACTGTAAAACAGTATATCTGATGCCAGTAAATTTTGTTGGCAATCAATAAGGATGTATAAGCATCGTTAGTGTAATGACTGATTGGGGACTATTGGACACCATGAATTTATACTAGAGTTTAAGTCTTCCTTTTTTTAGGTTGCAACTCTTCTGAAATTGCTGTAGTCTGCTGCTCGCTCTTTAAGGGTTGGCAGGTTTATGCTTTACCTTCTATAATTCTATACCGAAACTTTGCAGTTTATCCGTTTATCTAAATGGTGCAAGTGCTTTTTATATCAGCAGTCTTTAACTGTGGCACTGATCACTTTCATCAGATATTTGACCTAGAAGGTACTGTTGGGGTAGAGACATAAAGGGATGCGTCATTCGACAGTATTTTCAGAATACTTTGCTTTTAGATTAATTCTGAAATATCATTGCTCTATCAAGATCGAGAACGATATCTGAAACAAACAAGTAAACAAACAGCCCTTGCAACCTGAGGAAATAAGTAGGTTCTAGATAATTGAGGAGGATATCCAGATAAATTCATATTTAGCCAACCTTCTTTTACGAACATGTAAAAATACCTCCATGTTCCAACATTATGTTGATTACGAAACTAGAAAAAAAAAAATCCCATGGTGTTTCTATAGTCATATGGAATAAGACATGGAAACCAGTTCCTGTCACAATGATTTGCCTTAAAAGAGGAGAATGTGATAGAATAGAAAGAACACTTGTGTGCATGTCTGCTTTTCTGCCCGATTTCCTAGACCCGTCAGATTTCATATGCATTCGCCATGGGTTGGGTGGATGGTGGGAACTGATAGCAGTGCCCAAAACGGAAAGTTATCGTTTATGATTATGATGATAATGATTATTGTTATTATGATTCCGTGACTCATGGGGAAAGCAATAGGGATACCGTCATCTTTGATTGACTTTCTCTTAGCAACATGTGTCATTACCGCTGCTATTAGCGTACGGGTCGGGTTGCTTTGTTAGCAGAACTGGAATGATTGCGCGTTATTGAGGAAGTTGCGTTTCTCTCGTAATGAGTAATTTTGAAAGCTTTCCTTGACTGGGATTAATGGGGGCAAAAGTGGAGGGGTGGTGGGGGTGGAGGGAGGAGGAGTGGGGAAGGAAGGAGAAACTGTTCTCTGTCTGTCTGTCTGTCTGTCTGTTTGTCCGTCTGTTTGTCTGTCTGTCTGTCTGTCTGTCTGTCTCTCTTTTCTCTCTCTCTCTCTCTCTCTCTCTCTCTCTCTCTCTCTCTCTCTCTCTCTCTCTCTCTCTCTCTCTCTCTCTCTCTCTCTCTCTCTCTCTCTCTCTCTTCTGTCTGTCTGTCTGTCTCTCTCTCTCTCTCTCCTCTCTCTCTCTCTCTCTCTCTCTCTCCTCTCTCTCTCTCTCTCTCTCTCTCTCTCTCCTCCTGCGGAAAGATACCGAACACACACACACACACACACACACACACACACACACACACACACACACACACACACACACACACACACACACCACACACACACACACACACACACCTGTGGTTGTGTGTTTACTGGTCGAGACGTTTTGTCAGTCTGTTGGTATGCGTTAAAGACATACATTATATTGCGCGTTACATGTATGTATGTATGCGAGTTAAATCAGAATCTGGCCCAGGTCAAAAACAAATTATCCGATATTGATGGAACCAATCCACCAAAGTCTACATTAGAATGATGTTATGCTATCGAACGATATGCTGAGACTACTGTCAACCATGGTAGGTAAAGGTAAAGGTGTCCCATGACCTATGTGGTCGTAGGGGAGTGAGACATCAGAGACTCAGCTTCTCTAGAGACCACCATATCGAGGGCCGTGCCTATCTCCTCTCCCTCGCTGCTTTACCTTCCCTGACCCTAAAGAGGGCAGGTACCCATTTACAGCTGGGTGAACTTGCAGGACTGTGCTTAAGCCAAGTCGCGCAAACGGTCACCCATCCACTTGGTAACCACGCTCGATGCTGCTTGGAAAGTGAGTGCTCTGACCACTGAGCTATCCCGTCCCCGTCAACCATGAAAAACTCTTTAATATAACAGCCGGTACTCTCCATTAAAAAGAAAAGACGAAAAATAGAACTTTTGTGAAGTCGGAATATGACTACCTACTATTATGCTCGAAATTCTTGTAAACATCCATAAACGCAAACTTCTTAATATCTTGTGTTTACTTTTGATCTCACAGTCACTTCCAGGTGTGATTGACGACTGAGATAGGAGTGCATAAACCCGGATGACACCCAAGGTGTTAAGCTAAAAAAAAAACCAAAAAAAAACCGTCCAACATTAATTACGATAACAACAACAACAGCAACAACAAGTTTGCTTGCACTTTCAAAGAAAAAGGAAGACTGGAGGAGAGAGAGAGAGAGAGAGAGAGAGAGAGAGAGAGAGAGAGAGAGAGAGAGAGAGAGAGAGAGAGAGAGAGAGAGAGAGAGAGAGAAACAAAGAAAAATCCTAACCCATGGTTTCGTCAAGAAAAGCAGCCGACCAGTTAGTGATCAAAGGGAGATAATTTTGTTTAGCCAAGTCCCACCATTTTTTTCTCTCGGCATGGCGTCGCGTTTTATTGTGATTACTTCCCTTGTGCTGGCAGCTGCTGTTTTGAGGCAGATCTTGGAAAAAGACAGTTGAAAGTGGGCCGACTTTAACGCTTGTCCGAGCGGTCATTTTTATCCTCTGTTTCTTTATCTTTCATCATCCTCTGTCTCGCTGTGTCTGTCTCTCCGTGTCTGTCTCTGTGTCTGTCTCTCTGTCTCTGTCTCTGTGCCTTTCGTTCTCTCTCTCTCTCTCTCCTCCTCTCTCTCTCTCTCTCTCTCTCTCTCTCTCTCTCTCTCTCTCTCTCTCTCTCTCTCTCCCTCTCTCCCTCTCCTCTTCTCTCTCTCTCTCTCTCTCCTCTCTCTCTCTCTCTCTCTCTCTCTCTCTCTCTCTCTCTCTCCACACACACACACAAACACACACAAACACTGTTTCTCACTCTGTTTTGAAATCAATGTTCGTGTCAGTTGGGGATTATGTCCTTGTTGAATTTATACTTATCGATTTTCTTTAATTTATAGGATAAATGTGACGCTCCACCACGAAATGAGTCGCTTAGCACATTACCCAATTTTGCGCTAGGAGCCTTTAAAGGCAGGTGGGGGTCAAGTTGTCAGTTTTGTGATTTTGATTGGTTATTAAACTAGATCTGTTTATTTATCTTATAATGAAATATCAAGGTATCATTTTGATTCCTTTTGCTTTTAAATGTGTTTTGAAATTACCAAAGCACTCATTCTGACAACCTGTTACTAAAATAAACTTGCCCGTTTCTCATTTTGTCACATCCTGCAGTCTATCATTTTAATTTGTTATAATGCACAGAATTGTCCGATTTTCAATCTGTTTTTTGTATTTGATAGCCACTTTATTGCACATTAATAATATGTTAATAACTAAAAATTGACCTCATGTGCACTCCGTCTCATTATGTGGTGGAGCGTCACAAATGATTTTTTGTTCGTTATCCCTAATCAGGGCAAGAGTTATTTTTTGTTTGTTTTTTTATCTTAAAACACAGCAGTGCAAAATGGAGAGGACATCCAACATAAGCTATTCAGATTTTAACACATCACCAACATGAATCATTCTAATGCTTAATTTTGTTGTATATAATTCCCTTCATTTATTTGGAACTCTTTCCCATCCTCCTTGCATGCTTTTTTTTTCTTTTTAAATCTGAAGATTTGCATGTTCTTAGGCAGAAACTATAGCCCTAACTGCGAAAAGTTAACAGCAATACTCATGTTTGTTTAATAAAGTTTGCAAAGTGTGTTGTGTGTGTGTGTGTGTGTGTGTGTGTGTGTGTGTGTGTGTGTGTGTGTGTGTGTGTGTGTGTGTGTGTGTGTGTGTGTGTGTGTGTGTGTGTGCTTCTGAGCTTCGGAAGAATGTCCCACTTCATGAATATTTGTATCCAAGATCCATGTTCACATTTTGTAATTTGTTCTCTTCTGATAAAAATATGTTATTAATACTTGGCAAATTCATAGTTAAGAGTACAGTTGCATGACATTAATGAAAAGGTTGACTATATTTTTATTTCTGTGAAATTCTGTGTATGAACGTATTCTATTAATGCAAATTATATATGTGACAGTTGATATTGTTTGAAATCCTCCATGCCCCAAGAGGGGTCAAAGGCGAATTAAATCTTGAATCTTGTGTGTGTGTGTGTGTGTGTGTGTGTGTGTGTGTGTGTGTGTGTGTGTGTGTGTGTGTGTGTGTGTGTGTGTGTGTTAGGAGTGCTTTCCACCTATATTACTGGGCTGTTGCGGAATATTAAAAAAAACAAAACACTGTTGTTGTAAATATCGTTATCATTATATTATCATTATCATCGTCGTCGTCATCATCATCTTCATCATCATCATCATCATCATCATCATCATCATCATCATCATCACCATCATCATCACCACCACCACCACCACCACCACCACCACCACCACCACCACCACCACCATCATCATCATCATCGTCCACATTATAACCATCCTCCCCCTCATGGTTATACACCATTATTATTATCATTTTCTATTATTATCATTATTATTATTGTTATTATTATTTATATTATAGTGAAGATTATTCTCATTGTTATTATTAGTCTCATTATTATTATTATTACACTACTACTACTACTACTACTACTAACTACTACTACTACTACTACTACTACTACTACTACTACTAACTGCTACTACTGCTACTCTACTACTACACTACTATTACTACTACTACTAACTACTACTACTACTACTACTACTACTACTACTACTACTACTACTACTACTACTACAACACTATCATTATCATAACTGTTAACATAGGCAGCAGAAGCATTATAATCAACATCATCATCATCACCATCATCATGATTACTTCTTTTTTCATCACTATTATCATTGTTCTGGTTCTTGTTGCTATTCTGCTGAACCCTATTTGACATGCATGCTGGTGTGTTTGTTTGGTTTGTTCCAGAAAGTTCATGATCCCTTCCTGGAAGCGGTCAAGGTGACATTGGGGGATCGTCTCACGGAAAATATGGAAGCCATTTATAAGGTACTTCTCCTTTTTTCTCATCTCGGTCATCGAGGAACAGACAAAAGATATTGTTTTTATTTATTTCTATTTTTCACTCTTTTGTTTTATTTCGAGAATAATGGGATAAACACGTATATGCTTTTTTTTCAATCCAGTCCCCGCTCGTGTGTATGTAGCTGTGTAAATTTTGTCATCTTTAGTATTATTGCCGTCACGTGCAGCTATCTGCGTGATGAACATGTACTGACGAGGATACGGTTTGGTTTTGTGTCTGCGAATGTGTGTGTGTGTGTGTGTGTGTGTGTGTGTGTGTGTGTGTGTGTGTGTGTGTGTGTGTGTGTGTGTGTGTGTTGTAGTATAGTCCTAACGGAGATATCCGATTTAGGGAATGCAGTAGCCCGCAAGTCATCCCATTTTGGCGCACGGGCCATCCTAAAGATAGTACACTTTTGAAGAAATTATAATGCTATACAAGCAAATAATGACTTTTGATGTGTATCTTTAAAAAAAAAAACAATTATTTTGTCTTGTTGTTCATCTATCCATGCCTTTAGCGCATGGCCTTTTTGAAAGTTCTTGATTAAACCATTGACAGCTGGGGGCAGCAGCAACGTGAGAGGCTGTATGATCAGTGGCTTTCTTTCCCACCCATGGAATTCCACTTTACAGCTTAGTCTTTAGTGATCGACTATGACTCTCTGACTAGGAGGCTTGACTTGCACAGTCCTTATGTGCTGCAGCCCAGGGGGTAGTTGGCCTTTGGAGAACATTTCCAACGCTGACTGTCCTTATGTCGTCTTGGCCAAGAGAGTGGGGATGTACTGTGGGAGGGGCATCTCCACTATAATCAAATTTCTGCCCAATTTCCGAAACAGCGGCTGCCTCCTCAGATGTTTTGGAGGTCATCGTCGAACACGACGGACAAACAAGCAACAAATAGTACTCATCATTCTTGCATATATTATATGGATGTTATAGTACTCATATAAGTCATTCTTGGATTATATTATATGGATGTAAGAGAACTCAATGAAGTCATTCTTGCATTATTATATGGGTGTTAAAGTACTCATTTAAGTCATTCTAGCATATAGTATATGGTGTTAGAGTGCTCATTTAAGTCATTCTAGCATATAGTATATGGGTGTTAGAGTGCTCATTTAAGTCATTCTAGCATATAGTATATGGGTGTTAGAGTACTCATTTAAGTCATTCTAGCATATAGTATAATTATGGGTGTTAGAGTATCATTTAAGTCATTCTTGCATATATTATATAGATATTAGAGTACTCATATAAGTCACTCTTGCATAATTATAGTATAATTATGGATGTCAGAGTACTAAGATAAGTCACCCTTGCATAATTATATGATATGGATGTCAGAGTACTCATATAAGTCATTATTGCATATATTATGTAGATACTAGAGTATTCATATAAGTCATTCTTGCATTATTATATACATGTTAGAGTACTCATATTAGTATTGATTGTTGTAGTCACTATTTTCATCTGTTGAAGCTACGTTGTTTCTGAATCAATACGCTTTTGGTTTGAGGGGGTTTGGGGTTCTTTTTGTTTTTGTAAAACGTGTTTGTGTTGTGTGTGTGTGTGTGTGTGTGTGTGTGTGTGTGTGTGTGTGTGTGTGTGTGTGTGTGTTTGTGTGTGTGTGTGTGTGTGTGTGTGGTAGTGGTCTTCAATTTTACGTCTTTTCACAAATAGTGATATTAGACAAACTGTTTTGTGCATGGGTATATGTATGCCCGTGTTCAAGTGTTTACATGCATGTTAATGTGGATCGTGTATGTGTGTTTATGTGTGTGTGTGCGCGCGCGCGCGTGTGTGCATATGCGCTCGCGCGTGTGTGTGTGTGCGCGTGCGTGTGTCTGTTTGTCTATGTCTGTGTGTGTGTGTGTCTGTGTGTGTGTTGCAGGTGGCACTGACATTTATATTACAAACGATGGTGGAAGGTATGTCCGTCAACGACACCTTACAAGTCAAAGTGCCCATAGAGGGCCAGTCCGTGGACTCTCTCGTCATTTCCTCGTAGCCTCGGGTCCATGACCTCTTATGTGTCCTTACCTTCCCTGCCCCACTCCACTCCACCCTACCCATCCCCCCATTCCCCCATTCCCCATCCCCTGCACCCACCCCCATCCCCATCCCCATCCTTCGACCCAGTGGTGGCCAGGGGAAAGACAGACTAGAAGAGAGAGACAGACAGACAGACAGACAGACACACAACACAACACAACACACACACACACACACACACACACACACACACACACACACACACACACACACACACACACACACACACACACACTGTTGCAGGCTCATGGAGAGACACATACACATATAATATAATAATAATATAATGATACTATAAACTCACAGAGAAAGGGAAAAGGGGAAAACTAATGCCAGACAGTCTCAAAGAGCCTCTCCTCCACGGGTCTCATGATAAACAAACTCTCTTCTTAACATGGCCTAACCCTCCCAGACTAACAGGGAATTGGTCACCCTTCTGCATGGATGGCCTTGTTGACAGACTGTATAATTATACTGGATCATTATTATTATTATTATTATGATTATTGGCAGGGTTTTGATTTATTGTGGACTGCCGTTTCAAGTACCAGGATTCGGCTTTAGTTTTGGGATTGGGTTTTGATTTTTGGTTTAGTTAGTTTTTTGTTGTTTTGTTTTTCAACGAAAAAAAGCTTTATCCGTTCTCTCTCTTTGTGTCTGTCTGTGTCTGTCTGTCTGTCTGTTATTCTGTCTGTCTGTCTGTCTGTCTGTCTCTCTGTCTCTCTGTCTCTGTCTCTCTCTTCTGTCTGCTCTTCTCTCTGTGTCTCTCTCTCTCTGTCTCTCTCTCTCTCTCTGTCTCTCTCTCTCTGTCTCTCTCTCTCTCTCTCTCTTGTCTCTCTCTCTCTTCTCTCTGTCTCTCTCTCTCTCTCTCTCTCTCTCTCTCTTCTCTCTCTCTCTCTCTCTCTTCTCTCTCTCTCTGTCTCGTCTCTCTTCTCTCTTCTCTCTCTCTCCATGTTTTGTCCTTATTTTTTCAATTTCTTCTTCCTCCTGTCTTTGTTTCAAGTAGTCTCATTCAGTTTTGTTGTTTGTTTTTTGGTTTTTTTTTTTTTTAATCTCGGGGTGGTTGAAGCGAATTTGGGCTTCGAGAAACTGTGAACGGAAAATACCAGTGTGTAGCTCTTACCCTCATCCTTTTTTTTCCACCAGGTAATTTATCCCTTACAGGTAAGGTTCTTAATGACTTGTTTCAAGTGTGGTATCTGTTGACTTTCTGGGTATTTTTTTTCTTCTTCTATTCTTAAACACTCATTTACTTTTCGATGTCAAGAGTCTCTGTTTGAAGCTGTTTCGTAGTCTTGTAGTCTGGTTCAGTTTCTGAAAGAGCATGTAGAAAAGTTGTCCTCCTGTCCAGTCTTTTGGTCACACTTCCTCGTTCTGACCCTCCCCTGTGCTAAGTTTTTGTTGTTTTTTTTAATTTTTTTTATTGATCACAAGTGTGGTCTAGCGCAGATGGCTTTGAGATACATTCATTATTTGGTAAACACACACACACACATGCGCGCGCACACACATACACACATGCGCGCACTCGCACACACACATACACACACACGCGCGCGCGCGTGCACACACACACACACACAACACATACACACACACTACACACACACATCACACAAACAACACGTTTACACTGTTCTTCCAGCAATACACTCCGTCTTCTTTGTGTCCTTCTTGCCTCTCTCTCTCTCTTCTCTCTCTCTCTCTCTCTCTCTCTCTCTCTCTCTCTCTCTCTCTCTCTCTCTCTCTCTCTCTCTCTCTCTCTCTCTCTCTCTCTCTCTCTTCATGCCCTCCCCCCTACCCCCTCCCCACAGTGGTCCAGTCAACAACTTGTAGTTTCCAATGGGTTACTCCTTCAGCCGCCATGGGTCCCCAGTCCCGATTTTGTTTTTTTTTTTCCCCTTCAAGACTTTAGGTAGGACCTGTTCCGCTTCCCCGGCGTTCTGACTGCTTTGGCATCAGTGTGAGAGCTTGCATGGAGATTGGACCAATGTGCAAAACAAAAAATATTCAGACGCTGATGTGCTTGGGAGTTTTGTCTGTTTCTTCACCACCTACATGTGTATTGAGATTGCTCGCAACTCTTATTTGTTGTGTGTATGTGATGTAAAATATGGACTGTGTTCTACTCTAAACGCACCGTGTGGAGGTTTGTACTCACGTCTCAACAATCTTCCCGGCTTCTTATTACTACTATTGTTATCATCCTTGTTATCAATATCAAAGCTTCACTTTCACCATTATTATGTTATTATTGTCATCGTGTGTAGTTGAAACGTCTCTGGCTGATTGTAGGAGTCTTGAGGTCATTGGGGTTTGGGGTTGTTTTTTTTTCATTTGTTACGGTGAAATATGTTAATGTTGCTGTCGCCATTTTTTGGTGATGTTTCTGTCTTGCTGTTTCCGCATCCGCTCATTGCGATCTGCCCGCCTGAGCTGTGCCCAGGGTTATCGTGTCCCACAGGGTCACACAAGTCTTCAGGGGGAGGGGGAGCTTTTTCATGTTTGGACGCCCTATGGTCACCAGTCAGACGCCCCCTGCACTGCGTCACCTTGGTGGTGTTCAGTGGTGGCTGCTCTGAGTTAACATGCGCAGAACACAATCTACTGAATCTCTTACTAACAAAAATAATAGCTTAACCACAGTGGCAGACTGAGCGATATTCCTTCCTACCAAGGGTGATGATGAGCACACCGTAGCGTCCTTCCAACGACCTACATGAACCTCCACTCCAAAAAGTTTTGGGTTTCACTCACCACAGGCACAGAAAAGTGTGTGGGAAACCAAAACCTGAGGTCACAACGAGAAGAAGAAAAAAAGCAGCCAGAGCCACTGAATCAGAGAGGTTTTCTTTCACTTATGATGATCAGTGGTGATGAGGATGATTTAAAGATGCTGCTGTGGCAATGCTGTGGAAATGCATGTGCTTTGAGGTTTCTTGGCAGGGCTGTACTCGACACTTTCTCTCATCAGAAATTATAATAACCCTGGCGTCCACCGGGCCCGACAGATGCAGACACTTGCAGTGCTGGTCAAGTCATTTGGGCAGAACTCAAAATTTCGCCAACAAAAAGATTTAAGGTCGACTGCGTGGGCCCAGTCTTCCCAAATGAGCCTACACCAAACTCACTCTGAGTAGAGGCCGGCCGAAGTCCGGAAAAAAAAACTATCACTTATATGGGATTCAAACCAGTGACCTTCCAGCCTGTAACTAAACGTGCTAACCACTACGCCTTAGCGCCTGGTAAACATGAACATTTGGTTTTGGTGTGAAACAGTGTGGTTCTCGTGTAAAAGCCATTATCTTTGTCCTCATTATAATACTGTTCATCATTGCTATTGTAGTCTTCGTCATGATTATGGGGGTTTTGTCTATATTCATGTATGACAACAAAAAAGAAAATTCACTTTTTCAAAGTTTGATATTTGTGTCTTTTAATTTTTTGTCTACTTCAAGAACCGTTGATGGCATTCCAGACATCCATTCGGGGTGGGGGGTGGGGGGAGGGAAACCACTCGAGATAATCTAAAGAGCCAGTTATCCTTAATATAACAGAGGAAACGTCTCCACACCTCATATTTTGATTTTATGACCTCTGTTTACGAAACCTTAAGCTGCTGATACTAGCTGCTTGTTTTCAAGGAATGAATTGCGTTTCGGCATTTTAATCATTACATACAGTTTTTCTGATGATCCAAATCTCAAAGCAAGTTCATCCTGTTGGGGTATGACTTCATATTTTGGAAAAAAAGTGTTTTTATATAAAAAAAACTATATAAATGTAGCCTTTAGAATATAGCTGTGAGATTTTAAAAAATGATTGCATATGAAACAATATTGTTAGTGGTTAATCCCAGTCATTGCCAAAAAGTTTAAGAATTTTAACCGCAGTATTAGATATGAACAGTAAAAAAAAAAAAAAAAAAAAAAAAAAAAGGGGGGCCGAAATAAAAGTTGTTTTAGTGTTGTGAACAAATGATCAGTTAACGAGGGTGTTATCGAAGGGAAGTAATTTTTGGTGTTTTTTTTCATAAAAGTGGTTATATCCCATCCAGCACTCCGTTCTTTGTAATTATTGTGTTGCGAAGGGACATGAGTAAGGTTTAACTTTGACAGAGTTATACAGGCTGTGACTGTAAGAGGTTGCAGTGACTGAAAGAAATTTCAACATAAATCTTCAAGGCATACCAGCATTTTGATGTAGCCTGAGGAAATTTTGCTGACTGCAGTAACTGACAAAGCGTCAGATCATTTCAGTGTATACAGACAATTCCTTTTTATAAAAAAAAAAAAAAAAAAAAACGAAAAGGCAAAAAGAAACAACTTTTCGAGTACTGTATTGGTGCGCTGTGTTGTGTCGTATTGTATCGTATTGCATTATGTTGTTCTCTATGAAATTTTTTTTAAATCCATACAAGGAGAGCTTGTGACCCCAATAAAGCGATACACGTTTTGTTTTATTCCTGTTTCGTCTTGTCATGACTTGTAGTAATATTGCATGTGAAGATGAATTGTAACTGCATAATTTTACCCCTCCCCTTCCCTGCCCCAAGGTCTTATTCTGCTGCGTCCCTCCTGGAGCAAACCTTAACCTTTTTCCTTTACAACAAAATGAAAATACATGAGGGTTTTTTATATAAAAAAACACATGCAATTGCTGGCGAATGATATAATAGTGACGACTGGTGTTCTTGTTTTTGTTTGCGAAATGGCGCCTTTCCTGTTAAAAAAAATGATTTAGGGAATGAGGGGTTTATTCTGTCGAAGGGGACAGATCGAGTGTTACGTCTGTCTAAAATTCAAAACGCATGTGTTGTTAGTGAGAGTGTGGGTGTGGGTGTGTTCGTAATGTTGTTTCTTGAATCATTAGATAATGGGGAAAAGGTGTTTTTTTTCCATGTTGTAGTTTACGTGTAAATTTACTCATATTCCACGTTTAGATTTTTTGAAGAACTTTTTTCTTATGAATCATCCTACTCTCTCTCTCTCTCTCTCTCTCTCTCTCTCTCTCTCTCTCTCTCTCTCTCTCTCTCTCTCTGAGCGAACAGATTGTTTGGTATGTGTATGCCTGTGGTTGTATTTTTACATGTACTTGGCAAAATATGAAGTGAAACAGTGGAGAGATTTTGATTAATTTGTTTTAGTATAAAAAAAAATCATTTCGCTGACCAAAATCTAAATCTGCAATAAGAAAAATATGGCATAGAAAACAGGAAAAGGTACAATATTGTTGGTAGGATGTGTGTAATGATAACTTGGGAGAGTTGCTTCGACAAGTACTGATTAAAGACTCGGTGCAGTTAAACAAATGCTGGAATAAACCCTGTCGCAAGCTCAAGGATAGGTATTTTTCAGCCAGCATTATTTAAGTCGAGTCATTTGATTCTATGTCTTGCTTCCGTGGATGTGAATTAAAACATGGTAACAAACTTTTTGTGTGTACACTTTTTTCTTCGATAATATCAAACCAGACTATTTTTATGTTGACTAGACTGGACATGGATCAACACAATCCTTTACCTCATTGTCCCCCTTTTTGCTGTATAATCTTTGGTCTAAATGTCTTGCGTACTACTTTCATGCTAGAGCAGAGTCCTGTTAAATGTGTACTGTTTGAATGTAAACTATAGCAGACTACTGATCAAGAAGAAAGTAGGACCCCACGCTACGGCTACGGCACATTAATTCAAGCTTCTTTTTGAAAACAGTAGACATCGTTCAGTCAAAGGGAAACAACTCCAGTTGTAACATCAACATTTCCTTTTTTTTTTTTTTAAAGTGGGGGGGTTTCCTGTCTTCCTATTTAGTGATGGTAGTAAAAGATTTATGTGGGTATTTCAACTGCTTTATTTCCTTTTTTATCCAAAAGGGATGCCAACACAAAAGAAGTAGACTTTTGAAGTGGGGCTCTTTTCATTTATTCATGAGGCTAAAGAAACTTATGTTCATGCTGTTTCGGGGTTTGTTTTCGTTGTTGTTGTCGGGGGGAGGGGAGTGTTTTTTGTTTTATAAGGGAGGGGGAAGCTAAAAAAAACTGTGTGTAGATTAATGATCTTATTCTTTTCTGTTAAATACTTAAACATTGTCAAGGCAAGCATTGAGTGTGCTCAAAACTTTTTATATATATTTCTAACAGTCACTGACTTCAGTTCAATCAACATGTAAACACCTGTGAAAAATAATCCTTTTTAAATGCTGAAAGGACACATTTCTTAAACAGACACTTATATGTTTTCATTTATCATTTTATTATGTTTGCGGCATTTTCATTAAAAATAGCCGAACACTTCATTAAAAATAGCCGAATACGCGCGTTATAAAAATTTTAAATGCATTGATGTAAACCTGAGTGACACATCAAATTAACAAAAAAACCCCATTTTTTTCCCTCAAATAAATAGGCAGAGTCTTCTTTGCCCTACAGCTGCTCAGATGGTAATTGCATGTGAGATGGCTGCTTTTAAAAATTTGTTCCCAGAGTCTAAGAGTGTGTTTTGTTTTTACCGCCTTATATTGTGAAAGGCATGGCACAAATTTTGACTGATGTGACAAGCCTTGGTTGATTTTTTTCATTACATGTTCTGTAGTTGTTAAACGTGTGTGTGTGTGTGCGACAGACCCTAGAATGTAAGGGTTTGTGTTTTGTTTTTACCACCTTTTTTTGTAGGGCATAGCACAAATTTGGACAAAAAATGACAAGGTTTGGGGTTGTTTCTTTATTACATGTTCTGTAGTTATTAAACATCTCTCTCTCTCTTTCTTCTCTCTCTCATCTATCTATTTATCTTTCTATATATATATTATATATATATATATATGTTGTGTGTGTGTGTGTGTGTGTGACAGACAGGCATGCATTTGTTGAAAATAAGCGTGTCACGTTAATGTATTGACATGGTCGAAATGCTAGCTGCAGCGCAGTGTTTGTAGTGTCATGATTGCGTTTTTATGCGGTTTTGGGGGGGGGGGGGGGGATTATCAGAAAGTGTTGACATTTTTTTTGAAAGATTTAATTGAATTTGAAGATAGAAATTCAATCATGTTAAGTGACCTCCACATAATCTGGTATTTTTTTTTTTTTTTGTCGAAGGCATCACATTAAATTGTATTATTCAAGTATGCGTTACCTCTGAGTGATTTCAGGTGTGTGTTTCCGTTTTTCTTTTCTTCTGTTATCAAACGATTGTATCGCATGTTTCATATCTGAGTTTGTTATGTACATGATGAAATGTTTGAACTTTGCAATAATCCTCAGAAAAAAAGAGCTCTCGCTCTTTAAAAAAAAAAATTCTCTTCTGTAAAGGTGGTGATGATGGTAATTGCTTTTTTTTTTTTTTTAATGAAAAAAGCATTTCTACGAATAAATAAATAGAGTAATGATGGTGACGATGAATGATAAAGTTATTTGGAAAGGATTCCTTTTGAACTAAAATTAATATGGGATTTTTTATGTGAAACAATGCCTTCTGCGACAAAAATGACAACTTAGTCCACATGTGGAGTAGGATAATCCCTTGAAACTTGTTCTACGTGTGTAGGATACACTATTAAATCAATACTTTCTTCATTCTGTGTTGTTGGTCAAGAAATTGCTGTGTTTAGTCATTTCTATGCTACCTATTCAAGCCTTCTTTTTTCTGTTTACAAGAACAAATAACCAGTCGTGTAACATTTCACCACTTCAAAAAAAAAAAAAAAAAGAAAAAGAAAGAAATTCAGGTTTGTGTAGTAGCCATGTTGTGTGACAGTGAACTTGTAGATCTGTTTTTAAAAAAATGATAAGAAAAAGAAACCGGTTTGTCCATTTCTGTTTTATCATTGTTCCTATGAACTTGTGTGGTGAGTTTTCTCCCCTTGTCCCAGCCCCACCTTATGAAGCCTTTTTGTAGTGGAACATGCGCACACAATTTCCGGAATGTTGTCAATCAATGTTTTGATCGAAGATTTCAAAGATTGAATGTTTAGAGGTTGTGTGATGTGTGCCCAAATGTTTAATAAGCTTTGAGACAATGGATTGATGTCTGTGTGACAGGACCAAGCTGTAACAAAAAATGTGGGAGGAGAGAGAGAGAGAGAGAGAGAGAGAGAGAGAGAGAGAGAGAGAGGAGAGAGAGAGAGGAGACTTGAATGAATTGATTAGATTTATATGAATTTTATTTCAAGAGGGTTACGGCATAAGCAAAATGATTTTTTCTACAACCAGCCATCAGGGCAAAATGAACACAAAATTAAAAATGAACAAAAAACCTATCAACCAAACGACAAAAATACAGTTTTTTTTATTAAAAGAGAAAGAAACGAATCAAGAGAGAGAGAGAGAGAGAGAGAGAGAGAGAGAGAGAGAGAGAGAGAGAGAGAGAGAGAGAGAGAACTGGGGTTGAGAGAACTGGGGTTGTTTGTCATAAGAAATTTGAAAGAAAAAAAACAACATCATCAATAAAAATGGACAGGAATGGGACTGACCAATGTTACTGTCTGGAAAGCGGAAAGACAAGAGCTTTACCGTAAAAAGTTAAAGGCACAAGCAAAAGAGACGGGTGCAATAGCAGAGTGGCTAAGACCGTTCAACTTTAATCCCACAGGTCTATAAAGTGGTGCGTTTGAATCTTGAAGATGTCTGGTGAACTAGGGGTGGGGATTTTTACGATCTCCCAGATCAATTTCAATGGATACCTTGCAGTGCGTTAATTCTCTTCGTGCATAGTTTACACATGCACAAGATCAAATGTGTCAGCCTACATTAAAGATCCCGTACTCCACGTCAGGTTTTTCGGTGAGTTACAGAAACGCGAACATACCCAGCTTATATCCCCACAGTCGGAATACAGCTACCTTCTGGTGGGCAAAGACAGTCTAGTCGCAGACGAGGAATCTCACCACAGGGGAACCTTAGAACTCTAGCCGAGGTTAACAACAACACATAACAAAAATTTTTAAAAAATTAAAAAACCATAGGAAAAGAGTCTGCCAGTTGTTTGTTTGGGAATGAAGAAAGACAAGGTAAAAGTCGTATACGGTAAATTCGAAAGAAAAAGCCTTGTCAGTATGACAACTGAAGGACGAATACAGTGTTAAGTACTTAGACGTTTATCATAAGACCCATGTATTTCATATGTGTTGGTCAGAATCTTTGTAGTTTCTGGTATGTGTGTGTGTGTGGGGGGGGGGGGGGGGGGGGGGGGGGAGGAGAGGATAGAGGCTTTCCAATTTAGTCTGACAAATTTATTTTGTATGGAAAACCTAGCTACAGTTTTTATTATCCACTCGAGGCATGATTGAGAGCTGTAGATTACAGAATTTGTAAAACAGCATGCTCACGGGGATTTTGTGTAAAACGGTGCATGCCTGTTTATTCCATTATCCTGGAAGTAACAAAAATTGAATGAATAAATCTAAATAGCACTTCACAGGTTATTATGTCTTTTTTTTAATCACTGATTGTCTCTTAGTCAGAATGTGGAGTACCTTAAAAGTGTCGCATTTGCAAAGTCTCTCCATTGGCGAAATTCCAGGCTCTTGCCGAGGAAAGAAATAAAAGGCTCATCAGTGTGGGGTCACAGGTGTAAAAGCTTATGCTTTCACAAACACTTTGTAGAAAAGCGTATAATTAAACTGCATTTCTATTCACTGAAAGTATGAGTAGCAACCAAAAGAAAAAGCAAACAAGTAGGACTGAAGAAATAGCGTAGTGCTCAAGTGGAAAACCTCCGACTGTAAACGCCGTTTACATTGAAATTATCTCCCTGTGCTCAGTATCCAAACGCCATTAATAGTGAAATTACCTCCCTGTACTCAATCAGTTGGTGCTCTTAGTTTTAAATGTTCGCTTTTCATGATAGAAGGATGTAAATGTTGAGTACCATAAACTTTAATTTCAGGAAATTAGGAGTTAAAGACAGAATATTATGATGACAGAAAAGATACAGGAATGTCCTTAAACTTTGAAATTCATGCTCTTTTTCGAAGAAAGTGTCTGAAATGCTTATAAAACTTCATTTAGAACAAGTTAGCAAGCGACTAAGAGTGTAAAGGTCCAGTGCTTGCTCTACTTTCGTCCATTCCTGTTCAACTGTTACCAGTACTCTCACTCTTGCTGCTTCTACTAGCACTACTCCTTTTGTACTACTGCTACTGCAGTTCATTGTACTTTTTCTATCACTATTATGTACAGAATTTTGGCTACTGACGGCAGAAATTTATAAAGTCCAGTCAGAGGCAAAAATCTCGAAAAGAGAAAATGAAATAATATCAACTTTGGCCTTTTTATTAGTTAAGAGTCAGAAACTCCTTACAAGGACAGTAAAGAAGCCAAACGTTTCTACTGCTCCTCTGATCAATGTCACTGTTGTGTTTTGTTTTCGTCCATTTACAGTAGAGAGGTTTCCTTTGTCAGCAAATGGGAGAAAGAATGAAACAAAACCTGACACAAAGATGTCTGAACTACTTTCAAGAAACCAGTAGAGACTTCACATCCTATTTCATCTATTATACCTTGTACAATCTTGTTTTCCTCTACAATAAACTGTGTTCTTATTAAAACAAAAAACAACAAAAAAACGGAATTCCATTCATTGTACAGTACAACTTTGTTTTCTTTCTCAGTGTTTGCAGTTTTTAACTTGTTAACATACATTGAGAATGATATTTTTTGTTTCAGATATTATGCATTGCTTTGGCATTTGCAAAACAAACAAAAAAATGATCAGAGAATTTGAAGATGAAGATGGTTTCTGCTCTTCTCATTTTGTCTGTGGAGTTTGGACTGACCATAGCCTTAGACACTTGTCTGTGTTGTGTGTTGATGACTATTGTTAACTAATGCCTTAATTACCACGTTTGATCAAGAGAGGGCGTTGTCTTTTTTTATGCAGAGCGAACGTGTTGTTGTTAGTCTTGGCATGTCATGTATCATCATCATCACAAGTAAACGTCTATGAGACTGCTGTGGAGGGGTTGTTGTTTTATTCATCTGTGAGCGACAAGGAGAATGAACGAACGACTGAATGAAGGATCACTTTTTCGCAAGGATGAAGGTTTTAGGCCAAGCCTATCTAAAATCTGCCCTTGTGAAAAGTAACTCTCTCTTCTCTCTCTCTCTCTCTCTCTCTCTCTCTCTCTCTCTCTCTCTCTCTCTCTCTCTTCTCTCTCTCTCTCTCTCTCTCTCTCT
>CM060320.1:27842616-27847616 GCA_030674155.1 Stramonita haemastoma
TATGAGAGGGGAGAGAGAGAGAGAGAGAGAGAGAGAGAGAGAGAGAGAGAGAGAGAGAGAGAGAGAGAGAGAGAGAGAGAGAGAGAGAGAAGCACTACTCTTAATGACGAACTCAACGACCTGTATACAGTAACAGAAAAAGAACAAAAACGAGTCACTATGATAAAGGAATTAAAATAAAAAAAATCAGCAGCAGTGGCAACCATTTTAACTCCCATTTATGAACTCATTGACCTGTCTTGATTTTATCTAAGAAAGGAAAAAACAAAACAAACAAAAACCGAGTCAGTGTGAAAAAAGTTTAAAAAGGAGCAGCAGGAATCATTTTAACCCCTTTCACTTCTTGTTTCCTGTCGAGTCCATAAGTGCCCATTTTCCTCTGCGCCATTGGAATGGTGAGTGCCTCTGAAGGCCGTTGAGAAAAAGCCAAATGAAAAAGAAGAGATGGAAAAGGAGAAGAAAAAAAAGAGACAGAAGAATGAGAAGAATTCAAGAGAAGAAGAAGAATCAGACGACTCTGTCTTACAATTTTTTTTTTTATATAGGGGGTAATAACTTTGTTCCCCACGAAGAGAAGGGCACTCAATTCATTAGCCAGTAGTTATTATACCTACATTGCACAGACGCTATAGCTGAGTGGTTAAGACCGTTCGACTTCAATCCCATGGGTTATGAAGTCGTGGGTTTGAATCTCGGCAGTGTCCAGTCACTTAAGGGTGGGCAATTTTACGATTTCCCAGTTTAATTTCAAGTGCGTACCTGCCAGTGCCTTAAGTCCCTTTGTGTATAGATATATCCAAGATAAAAAAAAATTGCACTTTAGAGATCCCGTAATTCATATCAGCGTTTGGTGGGCTACATAAACACAAACATAACCAGGAGGCACCCCAAATTCTAAATGCAGTTATTCAATATATCCGACCCAGCCATACCCAGATTCATTATGTTGCATACCCAGAGTCAGATACCCCAGGAAGTCAATCAATGTCAGGCTTCTGTAGGGTCGACCACCAGCCAGAGGAGCCCTCCACTGCTGCTGGGTCGCTTTGGTGGTGTTCAGTGGTGTCTGTTGTGAGCTAACATACACAGAACAGCACCTACTGACGACAGTATTAGCTGTCGCGGGGCCAGACTGAGGAAGTCCTTTCTCGAGGTGGCGACCACCACAACGTCCCTCCAATAACCATACACACCCCAAAGGCTTAGACACAAACTCACCACATACTCAGAAGTGTATGGGCAAAGCAAATCTGAGATCACCATGAGACCAGAGCAGCTGGGGCACTGAATCAGAGGCACTTTTTAAAAATTGCATGATGATCAATGATAATGATGATGACGTAATGATGCTGCTATGAAAGTGCATGTGCTTCTAGACTACTTGACAGGATTGCACTCTATATTTGCGATATTAATAGATCCCAGCGTCAACGGTGACCAAGAAATACAGACATGGCAGTCTTGCTCAGGTAATTTGAGCAGCACTCAAAACTTCGTATCTGTGAAGTGGATGAAGCTCGACTGTGTGGTCGCAGGCTTCCCATTGATCCAACAGGACACTCACTTTGAGTAAGAGCCCATCGGTGTCCAAGCATTTCTTATGACTCTTATGGAACTTGAACCCGCGACCTTCCATTCTGTAACCTGTGGCGCTAACCACTGCACCAAGGCGACTGGTTTTATGTGCCTAATCATAATATGCATGCATGATTTATCTTTTCAAATACAACCAACACAGTTCCAAGCGTCCACACATTTGCTCACAGCTTTTAACCACAATTGACACCAGGCCATGAGTAAAAGTATCAGTTCTTTATTCAGGAACGTCATGACGAATGTTCAATCTGTGTTTTAACCCCCACCCACCAAAACTAATTAAAAAACTGCAATTAAAAAAACAACCAAAAAACCCCATGTAATTGATTTTGGTTTTGGAAAATAGCATAGGGAATTCATAGTCAATTTCCCCTCAGTTATACCAAAAAATGTAGACAGAAAAGAGTTATCTTGAAACATATCCAGCGTTTACAGAAGTGTATGTGTCTTATGGCGTCCACTTTCACACACACACACACACACACACACACACACACACACACACACACACACACACACACACACACACACACACACACACACACATACATACATACACGCGTGCATGCGCGCGCTTACATACACACACATACAGACACACATACACCACACACAGACATACACACACATACAGACATACACACACACACATACAGACACACACACACGCACACACACAGACATACACACACATACAGACACAGACACACACACACACACACACACACACACACACACACACACACACACACACACACACACACACACACACACACGCAGAGTGTCCCACCTATTTTTTTTAAAAACTCATGTCACATCATGAGTTGGTAAAAGAGATGGCATGAAGAGGACAAATCACAAGGGGCAATGTGGATATTGCCAACACCATTTCCAAATCACAAAGGGCAATTGGGATATTGCCAACACCATTTCCAAATCACAAGGGGCAATGCGGATATTGCCAACACCATTTCCAAATCACAAAGGGCAATGTGGATATTGCCAACACCATTTCCAAATCACAAAGGGCAATGTGGATATTGCCAACACCATTTCCAAATCACAAAGGGCAATGTGGATATTGCCAACACCATTTCCAAATCACAAAGGGCAATGTGGATATTGCCAACACCATTTCCAAATCACAAAGGGCAATGTGGATATTGCCAACACCATTTCCAAATCACAAAGGGCAATGTGGATATTGCCAACACCATTTCCAAATCACAAAGGGCAATGTGGATATTTCCAACACCATTTCCAAATCACAAAGGGCAATGTGGATATTGCCAGCACCATTTCCAAATCACAGTCAGTCACTTTCCTTCTTCGTAATGACATGTCCTCTATGAAACCTTTCATTTTATTGATTGAAAATCTGTTCTATGAGTCTTAGTGAAAACATGATCCGATTTGATTGTTGACATGAATCACCCAATACACTGGATCTGAGGACTGAGAGCTACAGAAGATGTCTGTTCTTCTTCTGTGCCCAGTCAAGTTAGTCTCGAAAGTCATGAAATAGTTGACAAAGTCGAAAAAAAAAGGTGGAGGAAAACCAGATTACTCCTTTGAAGTTTGTATACGGTTTAAAGTGAAAAAAGAGACCATTTTGCATGGGAAAACTTCTTCAAGAAGACTTTAATATCGTCATAATTTGAAGCTAGCCTTAAAGAAATATGTAGCTCTTTTAGATGTAATTCTTAACTAAGAACGTTGTCCTTTGCTATGCAAGGCAACACTAAAAACCGCCTTTTCCTGCGCAGTAAGAATAAACGTAACGCCTTTAAAACAGAAAGTTAAAATGGCTTGTACGATTGTGGTGGACAATTCTCCCTGCAGTGTTCTTTATGGTACTTTCAGAAGCTGTGAATAATTATCTTGCTAAAAAACCCCAGTTAAAACAAAAGGATTCTGAAGAAACTGTAGACACCGTTCTCTCAGATGAAAGTGTTCTATTATATCTCTAAATCTCTTGCACATTACCCAGTTTGCTTGAGACATTTTTTTTTTACATTCTTTTAAGGTACTGTTAATTTTTTTCCCTATGTTGAATTTTCATATGTTACGTTTGTGGTTTCAATGTCAATCTGTCATTAAAAAAACAACAACAAATTGTGACGCTCCACCACATAATGAGACGGAGTGCACCAGGAGTCAATTTGTAGTTATTGACATGTTATTAATGTGCAATAACGTGGCTATAAAATACAAAAAACAGATTGAAAATCGGACAATTCTGTGCAACGTTATTACAAATTGAAATGATAGACTGCAGGATGTGACAAAATAAGAAACGGGCAAGTTTATTTTAGTAACAGGTTGTCAGAATGAGTGCTTTGGTATTTTTAAAACACATTTAAAAGCAAAAGGAATAAAAGTTATGCCTTGATATTTCATTATAAGGTAGATAAAAGGATATAATTTAATAATCAATCAAAATCTCAAAATTGACAACTTGACCCCCACCTGCCTTTAATGGCTCCTAGCGCAAAATTGGGTAATGTGCTAAGCGACTCATTTCGTGGTGGAGCGTCACAATTATGTTTGCTTTCTGTCAGTTTTGGTATCATTTTTTTCCGTCTGATTTAACTAATACTAAATAACAGTTTATCGCAAGAATCAATGAACACACACACACACACACACACACACACACACACACACACACACACACACACACACACACACACAACACACACACACATACACACACACACACACACACACACACACACACACAAGCGCGCGGGCACCACACACACAAGCACGCACACATAAAACACACACACACACAGAGTAACTCTCTCTCTCTCAACCCCTGCACATCTTTTCAACTTCATGTTAACGTGAGGTTATGTTCAAGCCCTTAGTACTAAAACACAAAAATAAGACAAAGAAAAAAAAATTAAGCTGGTAGAGATCACGTGTGCTTTTGCAAAGGACACAGCCTGACAAGCTCATTGAAGTATCTGGCCAACACTTCTGCTCACCCTATACCCCTCCACCCCCCTCCCACACCCTTTGAACAACTTAGCTTCGTCCAGTTCCAAATTAACACCAGCTCTTGGCTGTGCTTCAAACATCTTTGTGGTATTCAATTACGTAGTTCGGATAAGCCTGGCTGTCATCGTACACCACAAACTGCATACCATACCCCGTGGTCTTCTGGCAGCTCTCGTAGCCGTTAAGTATCTCCTGGGGAGGCTTTTCCATATTGATGGTGGACAGGGGGACCTGATACCTTCTACCTATCAGAACACTGCACAGCAGCAGGTAGTATCGCTGGTGGTTGTCCTGAGGTGTGGTTGTCGCTGTTGAAGATGCACCTCCTGTGGGGGAGCCAGATGCTGAAGAAGTCTCTGCACCCAAAGAAGATGAAAAAATACGCGGAGCTCTTTCTG
>CM060320.1:27852616-27885116 GCA_030674155.1 Stramonita haemastoma
GAACCGAATATTGTTGAGTTGAAGTAAGAAATCCTGTCAGTTCAAACTTTCAAAAATATCACTGTTGAGCCCCCCTTCTTATTTGAGAAGCTATGGGTAGCCCACTCAAAACCCACATATCAAAATGGTTTCGATGTTAGGTTTATTGTCATGTAGTTACTACTTTGGTCTATTTTTGTGCAATTATTTTTTTATCATTTCCACGCACTCAGAAAAGTTTACACGTGTATTAAAACTTTCTTTTGAAGTAATTAAAATTTTGGTTGGTTCTGGTTTTTTTATTCGATCTAAAGCTAATTAGTTGCAAGGTTCGCCAGAGGTGATTAAAAAAAAAATGTATGCGACCGTTTCTTTGCCACCATTAAGGTGGCCGTATTCCAGTTTAGTTTATGGAAACTTCCTTCTCTTTCTGGTTTTCAACTTACCGTATGTTTTGATGTGCACAAGACTGTTAGCCCACAGGTGTGAATTGTTCGAGTCTCATCCGAGAGACATGGTACTCAGTTTGATGTTCCCATCAGACTGGAAAATGTTAGGAATCGAAACCGGAATCTCGCAGTTTACGTATTAGGCAGGCAAACGTCTAAACCGTTCATCCTCCCCCTCCTCGTTTTTCATATAGCACTGATGAAACCGTGTATTCATTGCTGCTCCTAACGTGATATTCAAGCCTTATTTTTCTGGCATGACCCTTTTGGGCACACTTTGCAGAATATTCAGATTAAGTTGTATAAAGCGAGCTATCAAATGCGAGACACCTACGCCTGTGTACGTACATGAGCGAACGTGTGCGCGTATGTTTGCGCATGTTAATATACATGCACATGTTCTTGTGGTATGTTGTCAAATGTCCTTTTAGTGACAAGTGTGGTATTGTTAAAGTTCTTATAGTAATAAAAAATGAAGTCGCTGTTACTGTGCAAAATGAATGTTGACTCCAGTTCCACAGGTCCATAATGTCAACGGTTTAAATCTTGGCGGCGGTGTCTGTCGAGTTACACGAGTTGTCCATTTTATAAATTTCCCCTTAAGTTAGGAGTGTGTCTGACTCCATTCCTATGCACCTAAATCTTTTATTTTCTGCCGGCTTTGGCTGGTAGTATTGATAGTACAAGCAAGCCCAGCATGCACACTTCAACTTGGATAGAAATGGGCGCCGCCAGGATGTACTTGTCCGAGAGACATTGCCTGAAAAATTTAGCGGAATACCCGAGGAACTTAGAGTTGAAGAAAAATCGATCTGTATAACAGTATATGTATCTCTCTCTCTCTCTCTCTCTCTCTCTCTCTCTCTCTCTCTCTCTCTCTCTCTCTCTCTCTCTCTCTCTCTCTCTCTCTTCTATTTCTTATTAGTGTTGTGTTTATGACACGGTTTTACCTACGTCCGTGTCATCAGATACCAGCCAGCCGACGTGAACTTTTCTGATGAGTGGAAGCGAGATGAAGTGCATTAGTACAAGGAGTACAGTGCCAGTTAACTGCTTTCATGTGACAGCATGGTTCGTTCATTAGGGGACAGAGAAAATTAAACAGAGCTCAGAATAAAAATATTAAGCCGGTCCTGTGGTCAGCCACGACCTCTTGTTCATAAAAGTGCATACCCACTAGTGTTTCTTGTAGGGGAATATTCTGCAGTCCCAGCGTCCAGTCTTCCTTAAGACTATAGAGGTTTCGGGGTTTATTCAAAGAGCTGACGTTTAAAAGCAGTCATGGTTTTACGAATGTGAATTTGGACAATCATACACACACACACACACACACACACACACACACACACACACACACACACACACACACACACACACACACACACACACACACACACACACACACGTGTTTATAAGCTGTGTATGCTTCCATGGCAATAAACGATGTTCTCTTCTGTTCACACACACACATTCACACACACACACACACACACACACACACACACACACACACACACACACACACACACACACACACACAGAAGATATTCATAGCATGGTTTGCTACATCTAAAACGTGTCAAGGGGGGAAAAAAACTAAGAGCAGTGTTTGGTTGTGGAAAGCTGCAGTTGGAGGTGAGGTTTGAAGAATTATGAAGTAGCGGCAGGCCAGCAATTGTGCCATGCCCAATTCTCGGACATGTCTTAAATAATTATAATTATAATAATAATAATATATGGAATTTCTATAGCGCTGAATCTTGTAGAGTACACCAATTAAAGCGCTTAAAGCATGTCTTTATAGATCTCTCTCTCTCTCTCTCTCTCTCTCTCTCTCTCTCTTTCTCTCTCTTCTCTCTCTCTCTCTCTCTCTCTCTCTCTCTCTCTCTCTCTCTCTCTCTCTCTCTCTCTCTCTCTCTCTCTCTCTCTCTCTATATATATATATATATATATACACACACACACACACACACACACACACACACACACTTGCAGAAAGAAGAGACACCAGTTGCCCCTCAAGTTTTAAGATGTTCTGATCAAAGCTTCCTTCTTCAGTTCTGTTTCATTAGTGTCTGTTGGACCACCTGTTAATTTGCCTTTAAGAGATCGATCACTGGACATCACAGTCAATTCTTTAGGAAAGGGGACAGTCACTTGAACTCGTCAGAGGTTGGTTAGTACTTGTAAGCATTTTGATGTTTACTTTTAATACTCCATGGCCCAAACAAAACAAAACCATCACCCTTTGAAGCGGCATTTTTCTGCGTGTGATGTGTGGTGTGGTGGCGGCTAGTTGTTGGCAAAGAGTCAGGCATGTTGAGAAAACGGTATCCGGCCTAAAAGATTTTTTGTCAGCTTTGAGGAGGAGGAGAATACTCACGTCATCTTGCTCATTTGCTGCATGCCCTTCGAGAACTACAGACGTCAGCTGGCCAATCTTTTAGCCTGAAGAAGGTTTGAAATAAACCGAAAATTTGCTCGCCAGACACTTGGGTGTTGTGTCGTTATTTGTCTGCTTGTATAGTTAATTCTTTTGAGTGCTTAAATACCCTTTGATACGTAAATTGAAATAATTTTAGGAGCTTAATATTAATTTGATATGTGATCACTATACATCACATTCAGTCTTCTGGGTGCTTCAATACCCTTTGATACGTAAATTGAAATAATTTTAGAATGAGCTTAATAATAATAATAATAATAAAAAAAAATCCAAACTTGATAGACTAAAAACTAAACTGATGTAGATTGAAAATTTGAAATATGTAAAGTTTTTAAAAAAAATGGCTTAATGGAATGAACTGAAAAATATACCAAAAGTGTCTAAACTAACCCAATCAAAATAGCCTATCGCCAGTTAAAAAATAATTCACCTATTAAAATTATTTAAATTAAAAAACTAAATAGCCCCCCCCCACAAATTTTAATAAAACTTTGAAGTAAACCGTGGAACGAGCTAAATCAAGTAAAACTAAACTTAACTAAACCAGATCGTGAAAAAAACTAAACCAAGTAAATCTTAACTAAACCAAACTAAATAAAACTAAACCTGGTAAAATGTGGCTAAAGTAAGCCGTGAATAAAACTGAACAAGGGAAAACTGAACTAAACAGTGAATAAACCAAGTCAAACTAAACTAAATTCGTGAATAAAGCTAAACCAAGTAGGACCTTACTAACCAAACCATGAATAAAACTAAAAGTAAAACTTCACTAAACCAAACCATGAATAAAACTAAAAGTAAACTCAACTAAACTAAACCATGAATAAAACAAAAAGTGAAACTTCACTAAACCAAACCATGAATAAAACTAAAAGTAAAACTTCACTAAACCAAACCATGAATAAAACTAAAAGTAAAACTTAAATAAACCAAACCATGAATAAAACTTAATCAAGACATGAATAAAACTAAAAGTAAAACTTCACTAAACCAAACCATGAATAAAACTAAAAGTAAAACTTAAATAAACCAAACCATGAATAAAACTAACCGAAGTAAAGCTTCACTAAACCAAACCATGAATAAAACTAAAAGTAAATCTTCACTAAACCAAACCATGAATAAAACTAAAAGTAAAACTTCACTAGACCAAACCATGAATAAAACCTAAAAGTAAAACTTCACTAGACCAAACCATGAATAAAACTAAACCAAGTAAAGCTTCACTAAACCAAGCCGTGATTAAAACTAAACCAAATAAAAAATAAACCAAACCAAACATTGAGTAAAACTAACCAAACCAGACAGCCCCGATATGGCCTATGTGGTCGGCAGGGCTAGAAACATGATTGATTGGAACCAAACCATACCGTGAATAAAACTAAACCAAATAAAACTAAACTAAACCAATCAAAGAATAAAACGAAACTGGGTAAAACTAAAATCCGTGAATGATTAAGTAAAACTAAACCAAACCAAAATAAAACGATAAAACTTATCAAAATAAAACAAAACATTCAGAATAAATCCAATCGTGAATAAACCTAAATCAAGTAAAACTAACTTAAACCCAAAACCAATATAAACCCAAACCACAAATAAAACTTTACCGAGTACCGGTAAAACTAAACTAAACCAAACTGACATAAAACTTAATGACATGTAATTTTTTTTTCTTAATCATGAATAAAACTTAACTCCGGGAAACCTAAAACCGAAATAAGCTAGAACAATTTTTTTAAAAGAATAAACAAGGAAAACATAAATAAATCTTATAAACTAAAGCGTTATAAAAACAAAAGTAATGAACCAAAAAGACAACCCCCCTTCCCACAATAAAAGCAACAAAAATGACCTAAAAACAATCATCCCCCCCTCTAAAAAAAAACAACTAAACATAAGAAACCATAAACAATTGAGCAAAGTAAAATAAATCTATGTAACAATAGACCATGAAGAAACTAATCTGTCAATATGATCTTGGCGTCTCGGAAAAAACATGTTTAAAGGCATTGACGATACGCACCGAAGCATTCCTCTCTCCTTCCTCTTCCAGTGGTGAGGATGATCAGGACTTATATTTTATTTTGGAACCTTTAAATTTTTCAGTAACGAAAACAATTGACAGACATTTCTAAAGAAAACGATTAAGAACTTTATTGGAAGGGCTGGATGTGTTTCTCTGGAGGTAGCCTATTAATAAGACCGGGGCCCTGAAGGCTGGTTCTCGTGTAGAGTTTTATGGTGGAAACGAAGGTGGCTCAAGTCTTGTACGTAGCTTGTTTCTTGGTGGAGGAACCTGTACCAGTTCTTTTCAATTCCATAGATATGCAGAATCCCTAGCATTAGCTTAGAATAGAATAACCACGCTGATCACATGCCAGTTATACTGGCGCTGTTTCCTCAGTACTAGTGTCATCACCTGGGAACTTCACTTCCGTCTTGTCATCACATCATATGTAAGTGCATATTGATTTGATAAACCGCTACTATTACAGTTCAGATTCTTTAAAACCTGATTTATTTTCGCGTGTGTGTGCGTGTGCGCGCACTCACGTGCATATGTGTTGTTATGATCTGGGTTTTGTTGTTTGCTTGAATTTACTTTAAGAGTTGTAAAATGCAAAGTTTTATGAGCTTTTTGTGAAAAGATACGCTTGATCATTTAATTGTTCTTAAAGGAAAGGCATACGGTATAAGAAAAATATTCGCTAAAATAGTATTTCATTTATTTGTGTTCAAAGGTGTTTGTTTTTTTACTTGTTCATTTGGCAGCAGTAATAGATAAGCATGACGTTAAGTGAAATTCTGATTTTTTTAACCGGAATAAGTTCGGTTCATTATGTTTTTTAAAGTTTCACACGAAAAATGTATGTTTTGGCCCTTAAACAAAGATTTGTTAATTCAAACCATTTCAGAGTGCTGAAATCACATTGATGTAACATTAAGATAGCAAAAACAGCATCGTGTGTCAGCAGTTATGTTTTACCACTCGTAAGAGTTGCACTAGAATTAAGTGCCAAAAACACTATTCTCCCCTCCCTCACTCTGAACCGCACACGCAACCTTATTTCCAACTTACACATTTTTATGTCTTAACCAGGTCCCGTATAATCCAAGAGAACTAACCTGAAATCTGGGCAACAGGAACCCTACCTGCCTCTTGTAAAGAGGAGAAAACCAGCCTGATTTGGTTATGTCACACGTCACAGATTTTGCCAATAAAATACACAGCAGAGAAACTTGAAGACGAATAAGCCTGCAAAAGAATTCGGCAGAAAACATCAAAGAATGAACAGACCTTGACGAGGTGGAACTACAGTGAACAGCTCTTATTGCCAGTACTATCTGCACGGGACACAGGAAGAACACACAAGAGCAAACAGGAAAAAAAAAAGACTCGAAACATCAAAGAATTTGACCGACATTAACATCGCAGTACTACTCCGAAAAAGTGAAGACAGACCAGCCTGAAGAAAACTTCACCAAAGCAAGCATCCCGATCCCAGGCATCTTCAACGCCCTGCTACATCAATGAAATACTGACAGGAACCCAGACAGCCACAGCAAAGTTTTGTTTAGAGGCTGCTATATGTCACAGAGCAGGTGAGAACCATGTGAACAGTCTGTAGCCGTGTATGTTGGTGTGTGTTTGTATGATGTATCGACCTCTGTGTCTGTCATCTCGTCCACTTGACTGTTGTAGCTGTCCATGTGTGTACATACATTTATTTGTAACGTCTGTGTCCTAATGTATGCATTTTCTGTGTATTCTTCAAAACTTTTATATATATTATTATTATTCATCCTTTTCAAAACTAAAAACTATTCCAAAAAAAAGAGAAAAAGTATAGAAAGCGCTTGTAGTTATTCAATATTGCACTTTGTAAGGATGAAACAGATAGCATATGCTTATCAGGTAGGTTTTCAAAGCGTGTAAAGTTATGCAAAAAGCCATGAAATGGAGGTAAAAAAACAAACTATAAATACCCTTTACCCACAGCAATGGGTAGTTTTTAAAATATATTTCATCCTTCATTAATCAAACGGCCAACGGTTTTAATTTTTTGCCACCGTATTAGTTTCGGTAGGATTTTTCAGGTAGGATTTTTCAGTACTGACTCTACTCTGCTTGATGAGACGATGAGGTCCTGAGTATGAACGCATGCAGAACACGTGGTAAAACTCGCCTTTCAAAGAATTTACATGCCGATAGGAACGGATGACAAACTGGTAAAAAATGCATCCACACTGGTGTGTTTCGACACTCCCACAGCCAAAATGCGGGTACCTTAATGGTGGGTAAACAAGCACATACGCAAAATCTCTCCATTAAGAACCTTGGAGCTCTAGCTTAGAAATGTAGAAAGATAGTACACTTAATGGGTTTCTGTCACCAGAATCCTGCACATTACAACAGGATGAAAATGCACAGCAGCAACAGGACATCGACCGCGCCCAGCAGCAACGGGACAACAGTGCACAGGACAGTGCACCAGAGGATGAAGACAGTACACAGCAGCAGCAAACCACTGCATAGCAGCAACAGAGTAAAAGAGCACAGCAGTAACAAGGCAGCAGCATTGCAAAGCAACAGCAGGTGCAAATTACACGAACTCAGCAGTGCGCTACAGCAACTTAAGCAGAAATATACAGCAGGAGAGTTCACTGTGAAGGAAGCAGCAACCAAAGGACATTGTGAAGGATGCAGCTACCAAAGGACATTGTGAAGGAAGCAGCAACAAAAGACATTGTGAAGGAAGCAGCAACAAGACGGTGGGAAGGAAGCAACAAGAGGACCGTGGAAAGGAAACAGCAAGATATTGGGAAAGAAGCCGAAAAACCGTAACATTTTAAATGACGCATCAGCATGGCTTGAAAAGCAAAAAAAATGTGATAGTCCATCATGATCTGCTAGCAACCAAGGCCTATCATCCTTACCCCCATTCCCTTCCCCCGTGAAACTGGAAAGAAGACAGTATGTGATAAAAAATGTATGACAGTGGGGTGAAGTGCAATGGTTTTTTTGTTTTGTTTTTTTATTGGGGACTGATAGATTATTAAGTTTAATCTTTATTCCATTGAAATGGAATAATGCAATGTTGGTGTGTTTTGGACAGATTTAGTTTTTTAACAATATGATAAAATAGAGAGCAGGGAGAAGAGTAGATGCACAATTTTGCCAGGGTTTGAATTTTACCTTTTTTCATCCTGTCTAATCGGTTTTGTATTCAGTTAAATGTGCAGTCTAAAATTGAGGTGCCGGTTAATTTGTTTGTTGCCCTAAGAAGATCGTATTCACAAAGAAAGTTTGCCTTCCATTATCAGCTAATTTTTTTCTCCACACCTATGATGCTTACGTTGCATTTGAAATACTTAAAAACAATTTAGTCGGTTAAAAACGTGGGCAAACAGAACTATGTGCATTATTATGTTTTGTGTATCCAAAATCAAAATATCTTTAGTTATTCACTATTGCAATGAAAAATGTGAAGAACATATGAACAGTTTTCGTATGTTATAGACATAAAGAATTCCATGTACTAAAATGATTATGCTTCTGTTTCATGTGAGAATAAAACTTATGATTCAATTTAAAGGGAAAAAATGCCTCGGCTTTAGCTGATTAATATTTATTGACTGTTGACAAATCTATGATGGTCTCCAATGGTAGACAATACCATAGCAGAACTTACTGGCAAAATGAGATGACAGCCCTGATATAGTTTTCGTGGTTGGTACGGCTATAAAAATAAACTTAATGAAATGCAGATTTTGCTCGTCTATAGAGATTACATAATTATACATAGAAACTAGGCTGGACAAATGCATTTTCTTTAGTTCAAAAGGATATTGAGGTGGTACTTTTATTACAAGTACATCAGAGTGGAGGTGGATTCGGAACTAGTTTGGATAAGGGTGCAGGTATCATACCAGAAAAGCTAAATGGGAGCCAGGGTTTAGAAAGAATAACATGAGGAGGAGGGTGTAGCTATTGTAAGACTCGTGCTATATAGTACCGGTAGATTTAAGAGGATTTTTTCTAGCATTGAGACTAGTGGTCGTAGAGTAAATGTTGAAGAGAGGGGGGGGAGGAGGGGGTAAGAGGGGGATATAACATGGAGGTATTGTAGGGGAGGTATTTAAAAAAAAGTCGTATTTGGGCCGGTTTGGGGACGGGGAATAGAACATTTATTTTGTGGGGGCAGGTGTTTATAAGGAAGATGTTATATATTAAAGGTAGTTTGAGAGGGGAAAGGGGTAGAGAGAGGTATTGTAAAGTGGGTGTTTATGAGCGATGAATTTTAGGAAGGAGGGGGTAGAATATGTTTCACTGCAATGGAAATCAAAACAAAAGGTTTCACTATTAGAATAATTTTACTGCGTGGATTAATTTGGGATAATGGCGAAAACAATTAGGCTGAATCCATTAAGAGATTGAAAAAGGTTATTGAATTGGAATCTTAACATAGAGGACATCTGTAAATTAGAATCCAAGCAGCCTCACAAATGACTTTGGGACTGAACTTTTTTTCTGAGCACGCTACCAGTGTGACTTTATGCCGTTGTGTCCACATGTTTTAAAAACATACATACACACAAACACTTACGCTGATACTAAATCTTAATCCTAACCCTAGCCTTTGTACTAAACCAAAATTTAATCCTGCATGACAACACAAAAGCATGTGGAAACAACGGTATATGAACACACTAGTACACATATCACTTTTTCGTGGAAAAAGAGGCGTAGGGTTCATTTGGGACGGTGGAAAAGTTGGGGGGGGGGGGGTAGTGCAAGTTGTAGTCTGTTGGGAATGGGAGGAGGGTGGTTACAGGTGTATGGAATATAATTAAGCATAGTAAGAATTTTTGAGGGTAGGTGACATTTTATACAAATGAAAGTTTTGGGTTGTGAATGTGGTGGAAGATGTATATGTAATGATGGGAGAGCAGAGCAATCGAAAATATATTTTCTTTAAAATTAATGGGATATAGAATAATTTGGGGAAGGGTAAGCTAGGGATTACATCTGTGGAATAGGATTGAGAAACAGAGTTTGGTTATCGGTGGAAGTAATAAGGAAGTAGGACAGTTGGGTATGTTTTCTTGTAGCAAGTTAACAAGAGATGGAAACTACAGGAAAAAGTGAAGTTAGGGATTGGACCTGTGGGAGATGGTTAAAGGGGTATGAAATAGAGAGCTTAACTAGTTCAAAAGATTTCTATGAAAATGACTAAAGTTTTATGAAGACTACACTGCACTACAAGTCAGTAGAAAAGAGGAAAAGTAGAAATAGCAAAATTTTAGGTGTAAAGGGAGGGAAGCAAATCCTGAATGGGCGACATTTTATGCTTCTAGATGCAGGGAGGGGCTACACACTAAATATGTTGATAAAGAGTGTAGCCCCTCCCTGCATCTAAAAACATGTAATGTGGCAATAGGGGAAAGAGGTCGATAGTATGAGGTACAGTAGTCGAAGCAAGACTATCTAATGCACCTTGTACATCCCGACATGCCCTAAGCTGCTTGGTTTCAGTGAAATATGGTAAAGGCGACTTTGCCATAAGCAGATCGATGCTTTGGTCTGTTATTGGTATGCCTTCATAGATTTTGCAGCAGTTAATTTTATGAAACCTGCAAAAAAATTGGATTACTTTGTTTTTGGAGTGGAAAATGAAGTGTGTGCACATCAATGCATGTATAATTGGGAAAAATGTATGGACCTACGAAGCTTTGTATAAATAATTTTCACAGCCATAGAACATAGGGAAACGTAAATAACTGCTTGTAATCTGAGATTTTTAAAAAAAATCGGATACAAATTTTACCCAAGTACTGCAACCCTGAAATCATACTTGCTGTTGACAAGGCTGAACTTTTGTAACCAGAAAGCTCCCCCCGCAACCCCTGCCCGGAATGTTGGAGGCTGGTTAGCTGAGATTTTTAAAAATATTCTTTCGAACCATTGTTTTCTTTAAAAGGTATGGCTGGACCATTTTAAGTAGAAAGTCCCACCTCCTCACCTCCTAAGAATGTTTGTGGTTCGCTATTAATTTTCCTGATTTTTTTTAATCTTTGCATTTTTTATCAGATAAAAATTGTACCCAAGACCTGCAGCACTGAAATCGTATTTACTGTTGAAAGGGCTGAACTTTGTAACTAGAAAGCCCCCCCCCTCCCCCCCTCAAGAATGTCGGCAATTTGCCGCTGATTTTTGTTTCTGTGATTATTTTTTAAACATTGCATTTTAAAATAGATTTTTTAAAAAGTTGTACCCAAGCATTGCAGCCCTGAAATCATATTTGCTGTTGATAGTTGATAGGGATGGTCTCTAGAAAGTCCCCTCACCCCCACCTTCAGGAATGATGGCAGTTTGCTGATGATTTTTGCTGAGATTTTTGTTTAATCATTGCTTTTTAAATATATAAAAAATTTTACCCCATCTCTACAGCACTGAAATCATATTTGTTGTAGATAGGTCTGGACTTTTGTGACTAGAAAGCACCCTCTCCCCGAATGTTGGCAGTTCATCGATAGATCTCTTTCTGAATTTTTAAAAAAAATCATTGCTTTAAAAAAAATTGTACACAACCACTGCAGCACTGAAATCATATTTGCTGTTGATTGGTCTGATTTTTGTTACTAGAAAGCCTCCACCCCCATCGAAATGATAGTATGTGTTTTAATATTTTCCCCTTTAAAATTTGTATTGGTTTTTATTGTGGTTTTAAAATCGAGATTATTTGCACCATGAACATTGAAGGATGTAGAAAAGTATTTACAATATGTGGTGGTTTTGTTGGATTTTTTTGGAGGGGGGAGGGCTAGCGTTGAATCTGAGATTTGTTTAGAAACATTCCTGGACTCGAGTTGACAGGATAGTGAATTTGTCATTGTAAAAGAGTGGGGTTTTGTAGTTTACATTGTTGAATGTTTGGGTGGTTTTGATAGGGTTTTTATTTGCTTTGTGTTTTTTGTTGTTGAATGATGCAAACATTTATAAAGTTTATAAATGATATATTCCTGATAAATGATTTGGCTCTAAAGTCGTGGCTGGATGTGGCAAACCATTTTTGGAAAAACTGGTTTTCTTTTCCTTTTTTTTATTTTTTAAAGACTATGAAGAGGGAGAGAAAAATGGCCAATAGAAAAAAAATCCTGGTGTCCTATGAAGACCCCCCCCCCACCCCCTGAAGAAAAGATGTTTTCTGAAGTACCAGGCTTTACACCACCACCACCACCACCACCACCACCACCACCACCTCCAATTTTTTTTTTAAACAACCTTGAAACCCCCTCATTCCTCCGAATTGGTGCTCCATGAGCTATGTGCAGATAATACCTATCATAAAAAACAAAAAAGGTTCGGAGGTCGCAGTTTTTGTTGTAGGGTTTGGTTTGGGAATTTCATTGCCTTAAAATGTTATTTTTTTTAGAATACAATGTAATATCTTTACTTCACGCTTATAATCACATTCTTTTTTTTATGAGGATGCCAGCAATTCTGTTTGATTTATCGATATCCTAAAAAGGATAATGCGTGCTTCAATATTAAAAAGAATAGGAAAAAGGTTATGTGGGCAAAAACTTACAAAATGTACATACTGTGCCCATCTCAGTGTTTACAATGTCACTTCCTGGTCGCTGGGGAATAAAATACAAGCAAACTGTCGTATTGTGTAAAAAGAAAATATTTGTCTTTTGTTTTTGCCTTTTCAACTTAAAATGATGATTGTAGTTGGTAGATTTTTTTTTTGGAGAAATAGTGTGGTTATTTTTTTGAAAAGATAAAACGTTTAGAATATTTATTTATTTATGTATGTATTCTATTCTTTTATATTGAGGATAATTGAATAAACGCTCGTGTGCTTTTTAACATCCAGTCCCCGTGTGTATGCAGTTTTGTAAATCTTGTCATCTGTTCCCACCGGCACACAACGGTGTGTGCGCAAGATGTTTTGCATGCGTTCACACACGGGGCCTCGGTTTATAGTCTCATCCGAAGGAAACGTACCACTTGTTGGAAAAATAGTTTATGTAAAATGAAATGTGGGTTTTAGTAATGACACAATTATTTCCCTTTTCTGAACTTGTCTGTTGTGGGTTTCAACAGCGGTTAACCCACATCGGCTTTGTCGCTCGTGATATTTTTTTTTTTGTTAGGGGGATGTGCTTTTTTGTGTGTTGGATTTTAGAAATCTTTCAGTCCTGTGATCATGTGGTCAAAGTTGTTAGGTATTGTTTACTCAGAAAGAAGCGTATATTACATACAACTGACTTTAGGAGCAACATCTTAATCGCTTTTACTATGTACGCAGTTGGAATATGTGATTTTTTTTTTAATTGAAAAATGAATGCCGAGAAAAAGTTGTAAATTATATGATTTATTTTTCCTGTATTCTGTACTAAAAAGCAGAACAAACTTGTTTGTAAACGATTGAGCTTTGAAGAGTCTTAGTGTGAGGATAGAAAAGAGTTATGGAAAGATCAATATATTTTCACTGATTGTTCTCTTTATATGAAACTTATCAATCTACACTTTTTTCTGACATTTTATTTTATTTTGTTCTGAAATCATGTTTGCTATGTTTGCCACAACAGCAAAACAAACGGAAAAAGGAATTCCCCTGTGCCAGTAGCTATCAGAGTTCTAAACTATTATAACACTGACTGGGGTTGTTTATTTTTGTTTTTTCCCCCCTTCACTGAATTACTTACCTGATTGCCACTGTTATGAATGTAGTCGATGCATACAGGTGTGCGTATAAACGCTTATGTACCCATAAAATATATCATTTTTGGCTTTTTTGATTTTTTGAATTGCTTGTAAATTCAAATGTATTTCTAGCCAATGGTTTTAAAACATTGCATTATTGGTGAGTGTGGTGTGTGAGAGAGTGTGTGTGTGTGTGAGAGAGAGAGAGAGAGAGTGTGTGTGTGTATGCGTGTTGAATGTGAGTGCGTCACTGTGTGTGTGTGGGCGGTGGATGGTTGTGTGTGTAGGGGGGGGGGGGGGCGTGGGTGTGTGAGTGCATGTATGTGTGTTTGGGGTGGGGGCGCGTGCGTGCATGCGTATATACGTGCGTGTGTGTGTGCGTGCGTACAATGCGTAAATGATAGTGAACATATGTCTTCTAGTCATTGGTTTTAATATTGTATCCAAACATTGGTTGTGTGTGTATGTGTGCGCGCGCGTAGGAGTGCGAGTGTGACATTTTTATTTGAATTTATAATGTCTGAACAAATATGAAATGTAGCTACTTCGTGTCTTTGATATGATTCGTATCAATATGCCTGTCAGTATTGTAATTGTAATTGCCCTTCAGGGATAAAGTGTTTTTTGACTTTGAATTATGCCATCGCAGAAAGGAGAGCAACACTATTGTTGCTTTTTTTTGTTTTCGGGAATTTGTTTCGGATCGGCTTATTCTTATTGCACTCCTGGCAAATATTTATACTGATTTTAGTCTAATGCCGTGCCTGAAACGAATACAATATTTACATTTTGTGTGAGTATACTTTTCTTGAAAGAAGAGTGTAATAATAAATGTTAATACAGCTTTGTAAATGTCTAAAGATGTATGTGCTTAATGATTTTTGGTGCGTGGGAGAGGGGCAGGCAAATGAGAGAAGGGGACTACAAAACACAAAATCATCAAATAAATTCTACAATGTGCGATAAAATTAAAGTTTAAATGCAATGGGGTTTTTTGGTTGGTAAGAAGTATAATTACTTTCCTGCAAAGTCTTTGTAATGGAATAGTGTTGAAAGTTTTGTCTGAAAGTAATGCTCACAAATTTTATGTTGGAATAATGTTGCAGAATGTGAACTGAAATGAGGTTTAAGATTTTGTACTGGGATAATAATGCAGATCTTGTATGATAATTTTTTTTTACTTGAATAATGTTACCAGATTCTGTACCACGAATAATGTTGCAGAATTTTAATAATGTTGCTGATTTTCTAATGTTACAGACTTAGTAGTAATGTTGCAGATTTGTATATTAAAAAAATATACTGGAATAATATGACAGATTTGCTTGGCCTTGTGGTTGATAGGAATGTAAACATAAACTAAAATGTTTTTCTAAAAGAATAAAAAAAAATTTAATGTATACGAATACACAGCTACAGATTTTAAAGTGGAATAATGTTGAAAAATTTACTGTAATATTTTATGCTCAAACTTTAAACAACTATACTATTTTTTCGTGTGGGTAATCCTCCATACCCAAAACGGGTGTAAAGAAATCAAATCTTAATTTCCGTTTTGTAAGTGGAAGAGAGGAGGGCAGTTGAGAGGCATAGACAGAGAGTTGAACTGATTTGAATGGATTTAATTTAAACAGGGTAATAGGGAGACATAGAGATAGAGAGGTTGCAAAACATGACATCATGAAAATACTAGTATTATAGAATTGTGATGTAATAGTTAAGCACATTGGTGTTATTTTCCGTCGAACGTGTCATGTGTTTTCTGGAAACCTTGGATTAACATTCATTTTGAGTACGAATATTACTGAAGATTGAACGACTCGCTGCAATAGTTTTATTTCTTGTATGATATCCGTTTTAAGAAGAGAGTGAAGCTACAAAAAGTGTCATGTAACATGAACTTTTTGCAAATGTCTGATTTTAGGGGGGATGCCTCATTATTTCGGTTGTCTGTGGGAGAGGAGAGGGCAGCTGACACAATGAGAGATAACAAATTACTTGTCTTACTGAATGTGTTATAATGATTAAATACCATATTCTTGAAATGAAACAATTCATGTGTATGCATATGGCATATTTACTATTTTCATATAATAAAAACTTTTCTCGGTTAAAACTGTGTGCGTGCGTATTTATTCTTATATATCGAGGAAAATGGAATCGGCACTCGTGTGGTTTTTTACCACCGGTCCCCGTGTGTATGCAATTTTGTAAATCTTATCTGTTCCCACCGTGCGTGTGTGTGTGTTGTGTGTGTGTGGGAAGGGGTGATGTTCTTTCCTCATAATTATGGGAACTACTCAAATCAGCTGAGAGGATGCTCTCTGCAACGAACAAGGTCTATTTCCACGAACACTGACGACTCAAACTGCCGTTGTACTGACGCACTTTGTCTCGATAACGCTCATTGTCACTATTAGTGACGTAGGTTGTAGCACAGGGCAACCACCACACTTGTCACAATTGTGACATAGCGCATAAAGACGCCCTCGCCTACCCTTCCTTACATAGTGCGTTACCTCCCAAATGTAATTTCCCTTTTCTTCCCAGTTGCATGAGAGAAAAAAAAGCACGTCAAAGTCCAGATGAGACTATAAACCGAGGCCCCGAGTTTGAATGTACTCGGGATATCTTGCACACGCGTTAAACCCGTTCCGCCTTTCGGAAAAGTAGGCCATTCTACGCCGGTAGGAACGGATGAGGGGGAAAAAGACGCGTATGCACACAGATGTGTTCAGACCCCATCTCCGAAGTCGGAATGCAGCTATCTAAATGGCGGAAAAACACGATGGCATTCATAAAAATCTTACCGTCGGTAAACCTTGGAGATCTAGCCTAGGAACAAAAAAAATACAATACTAATTTTGATCTTTTGCTGGCCTTTAAAAAATGAAAACTAACCGAAAAATAACAAAAGGGAAACAATCGCGAACAACCAGTCTCAAATATCTGTCCTCGTGATTCAACAATCACTCGCGATGAAGTACCAAACAATCAGATAATTACGAAATCAAAGAACTACTACTTCTATCACTTATTCAAGCACCCCAGCACCAACATCAGTCAAACATAACAATAACTGCTCACCGCCATTCGTTCATTCAGTCTATAAATCAAGCAGACAAAAACGATTCAATTGGTTTAGATAAAAATATGAACATGTTTTATATTCAATCATTCTAGACCGGTTTATACAAAGTGTTCGGAAACCAAAACACATTCAACTGTTTGGTACAGAAAACAGTATTGTCATTGTTATCACTTTGTGAGAATCTAAAAAAAATAACCAACCAACTAGTCAATCAATCAGTTAACTGATTACTTGATCAAATAGTCAATAAGTTTATTAAGAGTAAGGAAACCATTCATCCATTTAACCAAACAGCCAATCCGCTCCATGTTGTCAATCGATCAATCAGACAATCAAGTAATTAATGAATTAACAGACATATAATCCATCCGTGAATCAGAGTTATTCTACACAAAACAGCAAATGTATCAAGTGCATTCACACTGGTGACAGTAAAAACGATCGCTCATCTGTTGTGACATTGATATTTAAAAGTACAATGCCGATGGTGAAAAACAATAACGTCGCTAATTGCCAAACAATAACACATATTCCGGTATCATTATAGACTTCGTAATGGAATGCGAAAACAGCTCGGAGGATCACAATAATAGAACACAATACACTGATATATAAAAAAGTTCTTTGACATACTCGAGGTAGGCATTACAAAACTTGAAAATTCGGTGCTAAGATATCACATACACATGGGAACATCTTGGGACATATTGCTCATTTCTAGGGAGACCTTGCTTTCCCTTTCAATTTTTTTTTATCGTATCAGTCTTTTGAAATGCAAAAAGTACACCCTCAACCCACATTACTTGCTTAAAAAGGGAGTTTAGCAGCATTTCGAAAAGAATGTACAGAATTGTTAAACATTGGAGCTATGACACGTTCTTCCATACTTTCTAAAGACCATTACCTCGGGAAAATTCTATGGAATTTTTATGGATTCATTAGTGGCTGAACTTCTATTCGTCACACACACACACACACACACACACACACACACACACACACACACACACACACACACACACACACACACACATTTTCATACATATAACAAACGCAACATATTCAACAGTTTTGGAAATGCTGAAAACGGCCTCTTTGATGAAGGTACCCTCGTCGTGTGCAGCAAACTAACTGCTGATGGTATACGAGACAGCAGAGTTGACTAGTTGTCTTAGCGGATGGTTCTCGTGGTACTGCACCACCTTCTATTGTGGCAGTTAAACAGATCATCCATCTTAGCGACAGTCCTGTACCTTAAAAAAACAACAAAAAACCAACCATCTTTTCACCCCCGAATGTACTACCACAGATGCAGAGATCCCTGAGTGTGTGGGATTTTGAAAAAAAGTATCTATATGTCCCCGAACAGTTGATAGTTTTACAGTTCTTTATTTCTGTTACTAAGATAAAATTGAAATTATGAATACTACAACCTCAAAAATAAAACAAAAGAACTGACAATAAGGACGATGACAACAACAATAACAACAAGTTTGAGTGTTCCTAAAAAAAAAAAACTTGATGATACATGAAAGATAACATGTCTTCTACATTCTTGTACTTAGGATATCACATAATAATTCAACTATCACTTCTAACAGGATAATCAAAACATATTTTCCAAACCACATTACTGCTTAACAGCAACTACTAAACTTTGTCTAATTAGACAGTGTCAAACATGCATCTCACCCCCTCTTGAAAACAAAGGAAACAAAACAACATAAAACAACCCCAAACAAACACCAACAAAGAAAAAATCAAAAGCAGACACAAACAGCAAATCATACAAAATAAACCAAACAACCCCCCCCCCCCCACACACACACACAAACACAGGTAAAGGGCCGTAATACTGGGCGTGGTTGACAATCTTCATCTTTGAATAAACATATGGCAAGACTAAAGCACACGTGATAATTAAAACAAGTGTTATTATTTTCAACCCTCTAATGTGACATAAACGAGATTCTACATAAACAAATTTGAACTTCTAACTTCTGTAACATTAATGGATGTTTGAATTTTAGGACTTTCTAAATACATCTCTCGCTTCCTGTTTCACCCAGCAAAGCTATAGTTAAACTGTGTGTTGTGCGCGCGCGCGTGTGTGTATGCGTACACGCGCACGTGCGAATGTGTGTGTGTGAGAGTGTGTGTGTGTATGCAGGCGTGCACGCGCACGTGCGCGCGCGCGCGCTCGCGTGTATGTGTGTTTGCACGCGCTCGTGTGTGTGTGTGTGTGTGTGTGTGTGTGTGTGTGTGTGTTCGTTTGTATGTGTGTGAATACCAGTTACTCAGATAACTATGCATTTTAGCGTAACCTGTTTGCTGTTTGTACTTATTCCCTTCCATGGCGTGGGTTCCTTTTGTGATGTAAAATTCTCCCACCATTTTCAGCGTTTCTTCAGCGCCACATCTTTTGTCCAGTCAAAAGAATGAAACACAAATTGTAGTAAAAGGCTTTCTTGAATTAAAAAAAAAATCAGCAACGAGCAAACAGACAAACATTAGATACACAAAAAGAAAAAGAATACAGGTCCAATATTTGATACGTTTAGTACTGGCCATAGTATTAAGATTCTAGCTTTTGTTTTAGTCCTTACTGCAGTTTGATTAAAAAAAATTAAACTGCAATAAGGACAAGAACAAAAAAAAATGCTACCAGGATGGCTAAACGTTTATTTTCCAGTAAACTTTCCATCATTATTGTAATTAAAACCATTTTCTTTCACTCCTTGTTTATAGATGCCTGAAAAGGGCCTCTCCAATAAACCATGAACCGTAGTCTGTGATATTATTCAGAACATTGTCTGAAGAAGACCTCGCATTCAAAAGGTCTATTTCAGTTTCTGATATTTGCATTTTTTTTAAATCTCGCTTCTCAATTAAGCTCCGATGTTCATTAATGGTGAGGCTTTGTGTATGCAACCCTAAACCCACAACTGTAGCCGCATTACGACTTCGGGGATATCTCTGCATTTTGTATCAGTAGAAAATAAGTATAGTGGAATGATCATTCTCGTTAGACAGTTGAAATATCTAGGTGTTTTCGTGCTCATGCCCATTGAAATCTGTCCAGCAGTTTTCATTACTGTCTATAAACATACGCTTTTGAATGTATACACACATATAGGCGTAAAAAGAACACACACACAACACACACACACACACACACACACACACACACACACACACACACACACACACACACACATGCACGCATGCACTCGCATACACACACTATAGCTCTTTCATATCTTCACGAAATGGGACAAAATCAAGTAACAAAACAACAAAAAGTAGGAAAAAAACATTCGAAAACACACACACACACACAAGGCATGCTCCACCTCCCACCATCTCCATCTACTCTCTCTCTCTCTCTCTCTCTCTCTCTCTCTCTCTCTCTCTCTCTCTCTCTCTCTCTCTCTCAATCACAACGATGAAAAGACGCAGTAGTCCATCCATGGTAGTCTATGAAGAAGCAAGAGGTATCAAAATTTCGTCTCTGGCATCCACCCCGAGCCAGCCATAAGAAGTGAACCCAACGCCCACACAAGGCATGCAGAAGACAGAGGAAAGAGAGAAGGAGCAGCGCACAGGCCATTGGCCATGATCAAGAGGCATCGTGATTCTTGCAGAGAATGTCTAGAAAATAGCGGACGGTGATCTTGTAGATAGTTTCCATGTTCTCTGTGTAGCGGTCTCCTAGCGTAATCTTGAACGCTGCCAGGATTGGCTGCTCCATATCCTGAAAACAGACAAGATGATGATGGGTAGATTATTCTGGAAGAAAGAAAGAAGAGAAAGAAAGAAAGAAAGAAAGAAAGAAAAGAGAAAGAAAGGAAAAGAAAACAAAGAAAAATAAAATTTAGAACGAAAAAAAAAGAAAGATACAAATTATGAATGAAAGAAAGAACGAACGAAAAAAGAAATATAAAAGGAGAAAAGACAGAAGAAAAAGAGAAAAGAAAATATTATCATAGATCGAAAAGGAAGAGAACGGGCTATGAAGAAATGAAAAGAAAAAAAAACAAAGGAAAGAAAGAGAGGAAGAAAAAAAAAAGAAGTACAACTAAAAAAGAAAGAAAGAAAAAAATGAAGAAAAAAGAGAAGAGAGAAGAGACAGATAGACAGAGGGAGACAGAAATACCGACAAGAAAAAAGAAACGAAGGACAGAAAAGAAAGAAAGAAAAGAGAAGAAAGAAAGAACATGAGCATTGTTTGGCATTTTTCAGCTTAAAGCTCCCAAGCGAAACACCCCAAGAAAAAATACGCACTCCTCTCACATCACAGTGAAATCATTGTAAAAATAGGCACTGGGTAAAAAGTCGGAGTGTATCTCTTGTGCCTCAGAGCTGAGTTTTATGTCGAAGCCTTCGGGGTCGGAGGTTTACCGAGGAAGGTCGCTGAAGGGATGTTGTGGTTGTCGCCACCCCTGGTGGAGTTTCATCACCCAGTCTGGCTCCACGACTGAGTGAATACTATCATCGGTAGGGGTTTAGTACGCAGTATCCTGCGTATGTTAGCTAAGAACAGGCACCACTGAACACCACCAAGGTGACTCAGCAGCAGTACAGGGCCCCTCTGGCTGGCGGCCCCAGGGCAGCTTGGCATGGGATCCATGGGATTTCTGACCTTAGAGATGTGCCATAACGAATCCAGGTACGGCTGGGGAAAAGAGGTTAAAGTGAGCGGAATAGGAACAGCCTGACAGCAACGACACAGACGATGAGGCAGCAAAACAAATAAAAAGCAAAAATGAAAAGAAGTTTGTGAGTGTGTATGGCTGGTTTTTCAATGACCTCGTCAAAATTATATGCAGCCCTTAGTTTACAAAGAATGAAATTGTGATGCTAATGACAAATTATAGCAATCATCAATCATACTGACATTGTTAGCATCATGGTGACTATAAACAAACAACCTATACTCTTGACTGTAACTAGCATCAACCAAACATAATCTGGTGGCTAGTTACCGTTTTCCTTGTGTGTGTGTGTGTGTGTGTGTGTGTGTGTGTGTGTGTGTGTGTGTGTATGTGTGTGTGTGTGTGTGTGTGTGTGTGTGTGTGTGTGTATATTGTGTGTGTTTGCATGTTTGCGTGCGTGTTTGCATGTTTGTGTGCGTTTATGTGCATGCATGCGCACACGAATGCGTATGTAGGTGTGAGCGTGAGTGTGCAACTGTGTATGTGCATCTACATGCAAATGCGTGCGCGGGTTGTACGCGCATGTGTGCGCGCACGCGCGCGTGTGTGTGCATAATATCATTAATAAAAAAAAAAAAAAGACGGTCACAGACGGTCAGACAAAACTACAAAGCGGTTTATCGTGGCTAGGCCTGTGGAGTTAATGCTCACCACGGACAAACGAACCTCTGGAATGGTCTGTCCAGTGAGCCGGACTTTTCTCTCTCTGGTTGGCACTATGTTAAGTCTTGATGTGCTCTGGCCTGTTTGTTTGCTCGCTCGCTCACCTGCTTGGTTTGTGTTGTGTGTGTGTGTTGTGTGTGTGTGTGTGTGTGTGCGTGTATGTGCGTGCGTGTGTGTGTTTGCGTATACATGCGTGTGTATATCTGCACAAAGGAGAGTGTGCATGTTCGTTTGAGGGTGCACGAGTGTGCTTGCGCGCGTGCGTGCCCAGCGCCTACGTACGCATGTGCATGGGTGTATGTGTGCCCACGCGTGTGTGCATGCGCACGTATGTGTTCCACAAATGAAAAAGAAACATGGGCCGTACAGTCTAGTGGTTATTGCGTTGCGTTGTAATCTGACAGCCCAGGATAAAGCCACCACAGAGGCGCCAATTTTATTAAATTTTACCCAATAATTAACATTTGTACTAACTCCACTTGGGGACGGGATAGCTCAGTGGTCAGGGCACACGCTTTCCCCACGAGCAAGGTTAAGCAGCATCGAGCATGGTTACCAATTGGATGGGTGACTGTTTGCGCGCCTTGGTTTCAACATAGTTCCCCAGTTTACCCAGCTGTAAATTGGTTCCTGTCCTCTTTAGGGTCAGGGAAGGTAAAGCAGCGAGGGAGAGGAGATGGACGCCGCCCTTAAACATGCTGGCCATTAGAGAAGCTGAGGTCTCTGACATGTTCTTGCTCCCCTACGAGAATATAGGTTATTGTACACCTTTAATTCTACCTTTTACATTTTTTTTTCACTGACTCTGCTCCCCCCAAAATCCTTCTGATGGGACTAAGAACCAAGGTGCCACGTGCGAACGCACGCAGAACATGTTGCGCGTAGAACAAAATCCATTTCCGCCTTTTGAAATGATAAGCTATTTCCATCGGGAAGGAACAGCTGACAGTTAAAAAAAAATAACCCACATCCACACAAATGCTGTATCTAGACACACCAGAAGTCGGAATGCGGTTACCTTGTTTGGTATATTTCCTGTCGCAGTCACAAAATTTCACCATTGGTATACGCCGGAGCGCTACTTGAGGAAGGAAAAGACTAGCATTCAGACAAAACTACAAAGAGGTTTATCGTGACTAGGTCTGTGGAACTAATGCTTAGCAGGAACAAATGAAGCTCTGGAATGGTCTGTCCACCAAACCGGGCTGTAGTCATTTCCAATTTTCTCTCTGACTGGAAGTATCTTAAACTTGTGCTTTGTTCTTGCTTTGTCTTACTCGGCTGCCCCTCTGTTCTTGCTTGCTAGCTTGTCTTGCTTTGTGTTGTGTGTGTGTGTGATTGCTTGTGTGTGTGTGTGTGGTGTGTGTTGTGTGTGTGTGTGTGTGTGTGTGTGTGTGTGTGTGTGTGTGTGTGTGGTGTGTGGTGGTGCGTGGGGTGCGTGTGTGGTGTGTGTGTGTGTTCGTGCATGCGTGCGTTCGTGCGCACGTACATGTGTTTTGTGTGCGTTGCATGCATCTGTATGAGAATGAGTGCGCGCGCGCAACACACACACACACACAAAATACGCTGAAGTATGTGTACATGCACCCCCCACACGCGTCCCTGTGACCTTATCTGTCTGTCTATCTCCATTTTCCTCTTGTTCTCCTTCTCTTCATCCGCTTCCACTTCAGCCCCCGGGGAACAGTAACTCACTCATTCACAGCAGTCCACAACTAATAAGCAGCGGGTCTCTCTGAGGTACCGACTTACAGAACAGTCTAAAGACCTCCCATCCCCACCCTTTCGTCCCCCCCCCCTTGAGCCCCCCAGCTTCTCCCCTCCCCCCAGCTTCTTTAAAACATCCTTTCCATGTCCAATGACGTCCCCACCCCTTCCCTATGCGACCATGTCCTGCTTCCCCTCTCTTTTCCTAAAAGATATTACAAAAAATAACCCAACCTACTACGAAATGTTGCTAGCAGTGTCAGACAAACTGAAAAGGCATGTGAGAAACGTGTGCAGAGAAACGTAGAAACATGTTTGGCATACTAGGGCTAAGAAGAACTATGTGCCCCCCAAAAACCCCAAACAAACAAAAGAAAACCACCTAAAGGGGGAAAATCAAGAATAAACACAAATATGGGTTTAGCAGTAAAAACACAAAAAAACCATATGAGCGAAAAAAACAAGAGAGAGGAGAAAGAAAAAAGAGAAAAGATGATTAGAAAAGCAAAAGGTGTGTCGTTGCCAAAGCAATGACCATTAAAAAATATATATGCAAAAAATGAAAAACAAAGACATGAAAAACCTAGTGCGACCCCCCCCCCACCTCCCCCCACCCCTAATGTAATTATAAGGGTACAGACATCTTTAATGATCATGTGCCCAAAAACTTGCGCAGTCGAAAGCTTTATCATGTATCAATTCAGTCAACAAAAGTCCCATGCCTAATTAAAATGTATATGCTATAAATACAATATTGATATTGTTTTCATCCATGACAAACGTTTAAAACTTTTAAGCATAACAACATGTACTCTCGCATTAAAAGCAGACCAGAACATTTCGTTTGAAGTTTGTAGTATTGCTAAAGCTTCAGAGCGTGATACTCCTGTCAAAAGAGAAAAAATAATGTTTAAAGTGGTAGTGCGGTTTAGGCTTTAGAACAAGGTACCTGACAAAAACATCCCTACACACCTAACGTGTGTTGACAGTGTAGAATCAGCTTTGAAAACAAATCCTATCTGAGAGAGAAGAGAGAGAGAGAGAGAGAGAGAGAGAGAGAGAGAGAGAGAGAGAGAGAGAGAGAGAGAGAGAGAGAGAGAGAGAGAGAGAGAGAAATGAACAACAAGAGAGAGAAGACAGACAGACAACAGACAGACACACAGACAGAGACAGAGACAGACAGACAAACACAAACAGACAGACAGACAGACAGACACAGACAACCAGACAGTGACAGAAACAGAGGTCAACAACAACAACAAAAAACAACAAAAAAAGAGACAGAAAAGAAAGAACACAACAACACACAACAACAAAAAACAGTACAAAGAAATGCGGAAATGTGGCTGTCAAGAGTAGGGCCCAGCCAGCTAGCTAAAAGGCCACCCCTGTCCAAATGACATTTTCCCCTCTGCTGGCAGGCAAATGAGCCACTTCCATCCACCCACCCACCACCCACCACACCACACCACAGCCCTGCCCTGCCCTACCCTGTCCTGCCCTGCCCTGTCCTTCCAATCGATAACACAGCTAGCCCTAGCCCACCGCATCCAGACCCTGTCCTCCCCGCCGCCTGACAGAAAAGAGAACACAGGAGTGAGGGTTGTGGGAGACAGGGTTTTTTGGGTGTTTTTTTTTTTTAGTTGGGTGGGTGGAGGGTGAGGTTGTGGTAGAGTGAGGGGTGGGTGGTGGTGGTTGAGGAGTAGGGAGTGGGTGGGTGGGTGGAAGGTTAGTAGTCTGTGTTGACAGCCATGATGATTTATTTTGGTGGTGGTATTATTATTATTATTATGAAAAAATGTTACCATTTTAGGCTGACATTTTTGAATGTTAAGGGTATTGTTTTATGGATAAGTTAGAGCGAGTTGCAGTACGTTTGTGATCGTGACTTCATTCCTAGACTGTTCTTTGTTTGTTTTTACAATAGAAAAATGGTTATGTTGTAGTAGTAGTAGTAGAAGTAGTAGTAGTAGTAGTAGTAGTAGTAGTAGTAGTAGTAGTAGTAAGTAGCAGTAGCAGCAGCAGCAGCAGCAGCAGTATGTAGTAGTAGTAGTAGTAGTAGTAAGTAGTAGTAGTAGTAAGTAGTAGTAGTAGTAGTTGTTGTTGCTGTTCGTTCCCCAGATTAAAACTCTGAGGGTAACCCAGAATGTGCACTCTGACTCACTCATCTCAATTGGGAATCACTGTGAGAGTGAAACTGCACGCAGTTTGCGTGTATGTTTTCAAGTACCTCGCCATATAGGCAGCCATACTCTGGTTTCAGGGGAAAATATGGTTCAATATTTCGAAAAAGTTTCGAAAATAGTTTGCAGAGCTAATCAAACCTTTGGGGAACAGGTGAAAAAAATTCGACTTTTTCTTCTCTGTTCGCATTTACACCGTCAGATGTGTCTGGGAAAAATTATGGCATATCCTTTTCAGCTTCCCTTGTGGGCCGTACAGCTTGGTTTATAAGGTTATCTCTGTCTGTCACTCAATCTTCCTCAGGTCACTGTATAGCGTGCATCTTTGAAAGGCGTGCTCTCCAGTTTTACTGTCGAACTGAAGTTTGCACAGTTAATAACTATTACAGACAACAGAGGGAAAAACGTTTCCTCGATTCCTTACCTTCTCCTACAACGGGAATGCCAGGAAAGTTTTACCATACCATAACAATAAAATAATTATGGTATTAAGCGAACGAAAACCAACAGCATACTTCCCTAAACCATTCCAAGACACCAGCAACAAAGATTATACAAACAAACAAAGCAAAACAAAACAAAACGCGCGCGCCACTCGCCTTTCATACTCTTGTCTTTTTATGTAGTCTTTTATTTTAAAAAAATATCAAAGAAAAGCTGCCTTTTCATCCTGTTTTCTTTATATCTTCATTTTTCCCCCACCTCTCTCTCTCTTTTTTTTTTTAATCTGCTGTCTGCTTTCTTTCAACTTTTTTTTTTTCTCTCTCTCCTCTATTATTTTTTTTATATAATTATTATCTTTTCTGCCTGCCTTTTCTGTCTTTTCCCTTCCTTTTGAACTTCCACTATATTCATCAGCTTGCGCAGAGAGAAGAGGAAGCGTGTTTTGATCAGTCACGTGCAGCAGTATGGCATTGGAAGCCACCCCTTGCTGATCCACACGTGACAAAGAGCGTGTTGTCAACCTTCGAGATTGATAGCTCGCCCCATCCCCCCCCCCCCCCCCCCCCATCCCTTCCCCTCCCACTCAATCCCACCTCCTCTTCCACCCTCCCTCTCTTACACCCATTTCCCAGACCTTCTTCTCACTCTTGGACAATATATTACCCTCGTTGCAAATGAACACATGGGGACTGGATGTGAAAAAGCACAAGAGTGCTTATTCCATTATCCTCGATATAAAAGTTAAAGTATTAATATGAGAACAGCTCTAAAAAAAAAAAGTAGCTTTCTCTTGCATCAGAGCTTGGTGAGTATTATGGTATAGAATCTTTGAGGGTTTTGTTGTTGTTTCTGCGGTTCTGTTTCATAATTTGTAAAAACTGTTATGATTATTAAAGCAAAGGCAACAGACAGGAACTGGGTATGCTAATTGTATGCACGCTCAAACAGACATGAATAGAGACACTGACACGCACGCACGCACACACACACAACACACACACACACACACACACACACACACACACACACACACACACACACGCCGCGCACACACACACACACGCGCGCGCGCACACACACACACACACACACACACACACACACACACACACACACACACACACACACACACACACACACACACTCACTCACTCCACACACAAAAAGCAATTACATTTAACTCCCAACCCCCCAACCCCCTTCTGTACATGAGAAACCACTCTCACAGACTTTCAGAAAACTAGACCCACTACAATTCGACTTAACACTAATCCAGACAAATTATTGTCAAAGTTTCTCTCCTTTTGTTTGAACCCCTCAGCATTTGTCCAGCTCTTTTGTTCTTTCCCTTATCTGATCATCTGTGTATCATCTGCAGTCTGAGGAAGGCTGCAAATATTCAAAAAGAATCATGTAAACAAACTACTCATTTATTTCGCACTTAATAATCTCACAGTGGTTCCTAAGCTGGATGCTTGACTCAAAGTATATTTTCATTCTGGTTGACGTTCCTCCCCCCTCCCTCCAGAATGTTAGGCTGGGGAACACACAACAGCAGCTGAAAATTACAGTAAACATTCTCTAGTACCTCGCTTTCCACATTTACGTTAATTATAAGTGAAGCACACATGAAAAATGTTTACTGGTCAAAAGATGTACCAACTGATGTTTTGAATGTTTATAGTTGTCCTACCAGTCATTTTGGTTGTATGTTAAGTGACTGTATGTTGTGTGGTCACTGCCATTGAGGTTGTGAATTTTATATAACCCCTATATAGCTATGGATTTGATTAAAAAAAACCGATCCTGCCTTTGTTATTGGGGGACTGTCGTTTGGTCATTCATATTGGCTCTGTACCGTTGGATGTCCATTTTGCTGGACAGCATACTAACAAAAATACTGCTGTTGTCTTTTTGCATTATAATGCATGTATCCCTACCACTAACCGCCCTGATGATCGGTGTGATAACAATGCTAAGAGCACGCGTTGGTATCCTTCATCCCTTACACTAAGGGGAGGGGCGGGGATAGCCTACTGGTTAGAACGTTGCCCTTGTAATTTCACGGCCTAGGGTCAAGCCCAGGTTCCAGCCATCACCGGAGAAATCAAACCAAAACAGGATATAATCACTCCTTTCGCAAAGCCTCCAAAAATAAATAAATAACCATAGTCTTCTTCCAAATCTGCAATCTAGACATTGTGTGCATACCCCCCCCCCCAAAAAAAAAGAGCACTGTGCTCGGAAGTATGTACACACACACACACACACACACACACACACACACACACACACACACACACACACACACACACACACACACACACACACACTAACGAAAGGAAAAAAACCAAACTGTAACATACACAGTCGAGGTGACGTTACAAACATTTATATTTGATAAAACAAAATCCCGTTGTTGTTTTGTTTGAATTTTGTTTGGGTAACTTTTTTGCAGGTTTTTGTGTGTGTGTGTATTTTTGTCTTTTCTTTTAGAAGGGCGAGGAGAGGGGCTTAAAACTTTGAAAAACAATCTATTCTAAAAACGAAAAAAAAAATGCTTTCGTGATGTATATAGAGTGTGGTGAACACCAGACGAGGGTAGGTGTGGCAAAGTGTACGGGAGAAGAAGCAGCAGCTAAGCTATAAGCTCTGAGTTCTATGCACTGGCACGTAGAGAGGGACAGTGCTGTGCCCAGCTGCTGATGATAGCACAAGGAAGGCTGCTAGCTAGCTGGGTGGATGGCAGAAAATCTCCTCTTCCTGGCTCAATAAGAAAATCCTTCCTTGGCATTATAAGTATAAAGGGGAGAGAGAGAGAGGGGAGAGAGAGAGAGAGAGAGAGAGAGAGAGAGAGAGAGAGAGAGAGAGAGAGAGAGAGAGAGAGAGAAGAGAGAGAGAGAGAAGCGTTTGATGGCGTGTGTGTGTGTGTGTGTGTGTGTGTGTGTGTGTGTGTGTGTGTGTGTGTGTGTGTGTGTGTGTGTGTGTTTTACCACCACCCTAGTGCCAAAGCACGAATAGAAAGTTTCAAACTGAGAGATATACCTGCATGTGTGCGCACACGTGTGTATAATAATACGCGCACACGCGTGCATTTATGCATGAGTACACTGCAGAATTTGTACTTAAATAGCAAACTATTAAAGAATGAGGTCAGTAAAGTCAACACACTCTAACAACAAGGGCATGAACTAACGACATGGGGAAGAAAAGCCCTGTGAGAAATTGTGCAATGTGTCGGCTAATGGGAATGAAGAAGATCAACGCTAAGAGACCAACCCAATCCCCGCCACGCTACAAGATAGCCTGGGGCCATGATGTGCCCTTCAATGGACGGAAAGCTAAAAAAAATAAAATGAAAGGATAGGGAGTATGTCCAATCCAGTCGGGTTAGGTATGAAGCCACTGCCAATATTACCTTTCAATAGCCGTTCATAGGTCAGTTTAAGCTAGCTTGTCAGAATTTACCACTGACTTCCACTTCCTTTAGTTCAACTTCTTATACTTCCCGAAGTTGGAATGCAGCTACCTAAATAGTTTGGGGGGGGGGGGGGGGGGGGGGGGGGGGGGCGGTCACATACACACAAATCTCACCATTTGTGAACTTTGGAGCTTTAGCCTAAGGATCGAAAAAAAATGGTTACATATTATTGTTATTTCTGGGTTGTTGTTGACTTGTGCTCTTGTCATCAATTATAGAATAAAAGTTGTTTAAACTAAACTATCCAACACAGTGATACATCCCTAGCCATATAACATACTACTGTAATGTTCATGACACAGAACGATAACAATATCATACAGGAGAAATTAAGCATTTGATATATTTGATACACAAAATAAGACTCGTTAACATACATTTATTATTATGCTTAGTAATTCTTTATGCAGATATAGAAACACCAGCTTTTAACATCACTCCAGTACGTGAACTATAACCAAGCCGTTGCAACGATGCAGAACATCTGCGCCAGTAAACCCGTCCGCTTGAAGATCAAAGTGTGCGTATGAGGAGACAAAAAAAAAAAAGCATGCACTCAGTGTCGTGTTAGACACATCCTGAGGAAAAATGAGATGGAGCCCAGGAGCTCGGCTATGCAACGTTGCGGCTCTCGATGGTATGGACCATTTATGGGATCTCAAGACATCCAGTGCATGGAGAGGGTGCTGATGGTAACAGTTGCCCTTCCACACTTACTTTACCATGATTTGTCTCTCTAAAGACTAAGCGCAACTCCATAGCCTCTGAAATGATTGGTGCTACATACGTGTTATGCAGTTGCGTTAAGTTTATCATCTGTTCCCACCGGCACACAATGGCCTGTTTTTCGAAAAGCGGAACGGTTTTAACGTGTGTGTGCGTTCGCACACGGGACTTCGGTTTATAGCCTCATCCGAAGGACTTGTATAAGTATTATGGACAGCAAGCAATGAAGAGCAATTGTATATTCAAGCTTATGCTGTTTCATTATAAACAACTTGTACGGTGTGGTAAAACATTATGAACCAACAATCAATATTATGAAATATGTCTTTTGAGATGTCAAGGCAACCCGCTCAAAACTTATAATGCAGTGCGCATTATGACACATTACCAGCAGGCAAAACTTTGGAAGCTAAATTTTCTATGTCCCTTTATGCTTCAATAGTAATTTCGTTAGAGCTTTTTAAAACCAAGCAGTTCCACCCCATCTTCTCTTGTTTCATTTCTTTTATGGTTTTATCAAGGATTTTACACTGGCTCTATTGATTTCTGACCAAACCACCCCCCATTACCACGTTACGAATTAGCACGAGGCAAACAAAAATCACTACAAAATTCCTTGCCCATTGCGCATTTTCTTTAATCCATTTCAGGTTGAAAGAATTGCTTCCTTCAATAATGTTTGCCCTTTCCAATTTTGGTTGAAGATTTAGATCGATTTCTTTTAGCGTGTGAATGAAAATTGCCCCGCCTAGGCTGCGAAATGTCGATGTTAGAAATTTGTCTCACCCACAAGTAAGATTGAATGGGCATGATTGCTGTCACATGGTGATGTTAAGTATCAATCAAAAGCACTGCATGGAAGTGAACGAAAAGGACCTTATCCTCAGCCGAGAGTTCAGCAGGTTTAGAACTCTCCATGCTTGTCGTGGATTTTGGTTATTATTTTTGAGGAGTCAATGTTCTTGTTGTAGTTGTAGGGTGTTCTCCATATTAACATTCTGAGGATCACCAAGAATAATTACGCACTGTCTTACTCATCATGGCGGGGATGGAATCCCTCTCAGACTGGAAAACCCCCCTGAGTAAAACTGGAATCCCCATTAGACTTGGAAAAACCCTGAATAAAAATGGAATCCTTCTGAAACTGGAAGAAAACCTGAAAAAAATGGAATCCTTCTGAGACGGGAAAATAAAAGCCTGAATAAAAATGGAATCCCTCTGAGACTGGAAGAACACTGAATGAAAACGGAATCCCTCTAAGTCTGGAAGAACACTAAATGAAAATGGAATCCCTCTAAGAGTGGAAGAACACTAAAAGAAAATGGAATCGCTCTGATACTGGAAGAATACTGAATGAAAATGGAATCGCTCTGATACTGGAAGAATACTGAATGAAAATGGAATCGCTCTGAGACTGGAAGAATACTGAATGAAAATGGAATCCCTCTAAGTCTGAAAGATCACTGAATGAAAATGGAATCCCTCTGAAACTGGAAGAACGTTGAATAAAACTGGAATCCTTCTGAGACTGGAAGAACACTGAATGAAAATGGAATCCATCTGTGACTGGAAGAACACTCTGAAGTAAAAGTTTGCAGTTTTTGGCTACTGTCGACTAAGAGTATTAAAAACAAAAAGTTCATTGATATGTCAATGCAGCACGCTCAAATGTGTACACTGCTCAGTATGACTTGTTACAAGCAGACAAAACCTTGGGGCTACAGTTTTTTGTGTCCAGTCTTAATTTATTCGTGGGATTAGTTGGTGATTGTATCAGCCACGATTCCACCTCATCTCCTCTTGTCTCTTTTCTTAAATGCTTAGTCAATGATTTCACATTGGCTCTATTGATTTCTGCCCAAACCACTCCCCATTACCACGTCACGAATAACATCG